>CM062816.1:1570485709-1570645236 GCA_031772625.1 Pinus tabuliformis
ATCAAATACCATCTTGTGGACAAGGAATCTCAAATCTTGAGATTAGTTGTTGAATCTTTATTTATCACACACACACACACACACAAGCACACATATATATACCAATCATAATAAGAATATATGTATGCATTTCTATCTAACTATGTGCACCTAAATACTCCTTTAACAATTCTCTTAGTCTTTAATTCAAGTGAAAGAGAAACAGTACTTAGGAAAATATACACATATATGCCTATAGCCATGAATACCAAGGTTATAGGTGATCAAGGGTAAAAGATGAAGGATATATATCTATATATATATATATATATATATATATGAGAAAACATGAGTGTTTTGATAAGAAAAAGACTTCCATATAGAGGACTCATCATCTCCCCCCAACCAATTGGTTGCATGAACCTATGAAACTTAATCTGTCTCAAGTACTCTACCATGAATGTCACCCCAATTATAAGTTGGGTGACCAAATTCTCTTGTTTCAGAATACCCTAAATTTTTTCCATTTCCATCTAGTTGGATCACTCTTCCTCCTCATCCCACTGAGTTGGAAACTGTAAAATCGAATAAGATACCGAATAAGGGGATAATAAAACCAAATTCCTATCCATATTAAATCATGGTTGAGTAATGAATAGGTGTAAAATGTAGCTTGATGAAGAGTTAAACTAAAGTATGGGTACCCCATAAGGCGCCTATCCTGAAGTAGTGTTGATAATCCTTCCCATATATCCTTGGCCACCATAATAGCTTCTAAAGAATAGGTACATGCTAGTTCATTGTAATCTATGGTTGCACAATGTTGGTTGTACCTCATGTTCGAATTGTAGAAAGAAAAGGCTTCATTTGACTAGTTCCTTGGTAAAATGGAGACAATTTGATTTTCCACATCAATAGGATGACTTGGATTGTAGTTAGCTTTAGTGACATGGCCTTGTCACTTAGTTAGATAAAAAAATTTGAGTTTGTAGACTTGGAGTAGAATTGAGCATGTAGTGATTGCTAATATTTAGCAATCTAACTCAATTAACTTAGCTCAAGTCATTAATTGAGTCATTTTAAGGTCAGTTGAGTGGTAGAACTTTTGTTAACTCACCGATCTCTTAGTTAGCTAGTCAATCAACTAAAAATAAACCCAGTCATTCATGGAATTCAAATTTCCTAGTTGAGTGGATGGAAAAGGAATATTTGTAGATTTTTTAGCGTATATCGTTTTTGCATTGAGCAGGTGATCAATTCCCTTTGGATTTGCGCAAGGAAATAGGGAATTTCCCAATTATTTAGGATCTAATTTCCTCCAGGATTGCGCAAGGAAATAGGAGGTTAGCTAAGACTTGAATTGGCTAAGTGTTGGCAAGAGTAGGTCAGGAAGAAGGAGAATAGTATTCCAGTGTAGGGTGTTCATTCAGAGTTGATGTAAGACATTGTAATTGTTTCTCTTTCTCATATGAATTAATGCAAAGTAGCAGAGGGGTTTTCCCCAGTTGGGTTCAGGCCTATGAAATCATTGTGTTCCTTGTGTTTCTATGGTTGCATGTTATTGCATGTGTTTCTATTGTGTGTTTTCCTTCTGGCATAATAGTAGAAAAAAATTATGTCTCTTTATTTCAATTCGATTTCATTAACAATAGAGAATTTCTTACAATTTCAACATGGTATCAGAGCCTCAACAGACTACATAGAAACCTTGTTCCAAATATTCTCTTAGAAAAAATTTAATTTGCAGATTCATTGAAGCAATTTTTCTTTCATGTGGGAAAATGTCTTTCAACGGATTGAGATTGGAGTATGCCCTAGAGGGAACCTCAAATTTCATAGCTTGGAAGGAAAGGATGGAAGTTGTACTCGATGGTAATGGAGCACTGGAATACACCAAAACTAACATTCCAAAACAAGCTGCATCAGATGCACAACAATTAGTCCAGAGGAAGAAGGATACCGCAAAGACTGGAGGGTGTGAGAAACCACATAGTCTCGAATTTACATGGTAGGGAAACTCCATTTTCTATGTGGAATAACCTCACTGAATTATTCAAAAACAACAGTGATGCCAAGAAATTAGCATTGAGAGTTAAACTCAAGAGAATTTGAATGCAGAAAAATGAAACCATTCCACAATACCTCTCCATATTTACTTAGGTTCGATATGAACTTGGAAGAGTAGGTGAAAATGTGCCATCATATGAAATTGTGAGATTAGCACTCCTTGGCCTTTCGAAATCCTAGCACACTTATCAAGATTTAGTGGATGGAAGAGACAAGCTACTAGATTGGGAGAGACTTTCGTATGATTTTGTGCAAGAGGAGATCATAAGAAACAATAGAGATGGTCTCACATCCATTGCGGATAAAGAAGAATATTGTGCTCTAGTTGGCAAAGGAAATAAGTCCAAAGGCATGAAGGCCCAAGGTGAGGAAAAATCCAACTAGAACAATGGCAAGAAGAATAACCTCAGCAAAATAAAATGTTTTCACTACCATGAATATGGACACTATGCAACCAAGTGTCCGCACAAGAAATCTAGCAAGGAGCCTACAGTAGGAGTAGGAGGAAATGCTCTGGAATCTCAATTTGAGTTAGATTTCACTCTCTTTTCCTACATGGAAAGCACCATAAGAGGGAGTGAGTGGTACCTAGATTTTTGTGCCTCATATCATATGCCAGGAAACAAGGAATTCTTCGGTAACCTAGAATAGAAGAATCTCAAATTGCACATAGAATTTGGAGATGATGGGAGGTATAATACCAAAGGAATTGGTACTGTCACCTTTAAGTGGGAGTCAGGCTCCCATCTTCACTTGAAAAATGTAATGTATGTGCTTAGGCTGAAGATTTTTTATTTATTTTTGTAGTTCTATTGGAGGACATGGGTTATGATGTTGTGTTTAGTAGGGGAAAATGTTTCTGAAGCATGTTTCCACTGGAAAAGTGAAATATATTGGAGTTAGAGTGAAAAATATCTACAAGCTAGAGGTAGATTTCAACATGCATGCAAATATACCTTCAAGAGTGAGGTGGGGCGATCTAGAGCCTTAGTCCCAGAGTTGCACATAATTGGGTAGGGTCTTGTTGATGGTGATGGACCTGCCAACATGTCAAGGGGATCTCCCCAGTAAGAAGTCCTAATTAGACCTCAGACCGTTTGGTGTAGGAGTCCCAACAGTGGGTCGTAAGGTAATGCCTTGATCGTGATGTCACACAAAGGAAAGTAAGATAACTCTGTCAGTAGCATGGGTGTGACTATTGCAGTGAGTCAAGGAAGGTGTATGAGAGGTTCTAACACATAAGGGGGGAGATAAGGGTGAAGGTGAGTTCCAGGTTGAAAGGGATTAGTCCCAACTGTTGGAAATAATACTGAGAGGGGGGGTGAATCAGTATTATCAAATTCTTTTCAATATATCTTCCTTATTTATACTTTGAATAATTCTTCAAATATTGATCATTACTTTGTATGTCAGTATCATAAAATAATGAGCAGGAACAAGAAAAGCAAATAGTCACACAAAAGAACACCAGATATAAGGTGGAAACCCAATGTGGGTGAAAACCACCTGCTGCAATATGTCTCTATCTTCTTTTAATAAGAAACTCCTTTTACAATGATTTTGTACTGGTCCAGTCCTTTACCAGTATGCAAGCTAAAACCTGCAGAGAGCTACAACTCTCTCTCTCGTTTTCCAGTCTCTCCTGGAAGGGAGCTACAACCCCCTACTTCTTTTCTTTCAAGGACCACTTTTCATTAATTTTCAGACTAGATCCAAGAACATAAAAAACCCATCAACTATACTAGCATCATCAATCTCTGATTTATCCAATACTGAATCAATGCTTTCACCAAAGCCAACCCGTATACAGATCTGCAAATATTTCCTTATAACTTTGCAGTATACCCAGATCATAACATGTGTACAATAAAACATGCATCAATAATTCAGATCTATAAATTCATTCTTTCAAATATTTAGTTAACCCAGATTATTAGATTTATAGATCAAGCGTGTGCCACATACCACAGATCAAAATCATATAGAGATACCACTATTCCAGCCTTAAGATTTTGACCCATCAATAGAACTTATCCTTCTCCTTACGCTCAGGTTCCTTCTTCATTCAGATCCAGATCTGCACCATAACCCAATCACAATATTCCAGATCTAGCACTTTATCAGATATTCAATAATTCAGAAGATGCTTTGCCAAATGATCTCCTTCCTCTTTTATAGTCTTAGGCCTTTCACAATACCACGGTCCAAAACCATAATAACACAATACCACGGACCCAATACTTGGGATCAACAATTTTGGATGCAATACCATGGACCAAAACCATAGGATCAAAAACTGTCGGAATAATACCATGAACCAACCATGAAAGTGTGTGAGATCAACACTTTTGGATGCAATACCACGGACCAAAACCATAGGATCAAAAACTGTCAGACTAATACCATGAACCAACCATGAAAGTGCGTGAACTTTTCTCTACATGAAATAAACTTTTCTCTACATAAAAGTGCGTGAACTTTTCTCTGCATAAAAGTGCATGAACTTTTCTCTACATGAAGGAAACTTTGTTGCACTATAATTTATCAAATAAATTTGCTACACTATAATTTATCATTTGTGTGATTTTCCATCAAGGACAACACTTGTCTCATAATGCCAACAATCTCCCCCTTTGGACTTGTCATACTGAGAATTGTCATCTGATATCTCTTCCGTAGATTCATCTAGATATATATAAGTGAGTTGATCTTCTATGAGTTGTTTGCCATCAAGTACAACACATGCATCATAATGCCAACACCAACTCGGCTAAGAACAAACAACACAAAATGACATAGACAACTTCCGGCTGAGTAGTCCACTCGGATGCAGTAGTCACAACATACAAGGTAAGATAACTTGTACAACACTCACGGATCAGTCTGAATGAGTGCAACTGTTGTTACAACAAGGTTAATGTGAAAGGTATGTTTGGTGTCCAGCAGAGCAGTCGACAGGGATGGGACAACATTAACATCATTTACAACACATTTGCAACAAGATTCATATAATTGCATGTGAATCAATTCATACACAAATACATAAGTTAAACAACATATATCATTAAGGCAACCAGAGAAGTCCAACTACAATAACAACATATGAATGAAAATGTGGTGGCTCTTATTATATAAAAGTGTAAGTTCCAATCATACAATACATCCATGTAAACATGCTAGCCCCATGTTAGGTCGTGGGGGCTTGACCAAGGTTCAACATTAGTTAGCCAAACAAATCCCTACACTACTGGCCCTTTTGGCATCAGCCCGCGGAGCGTGGACTAAAGTCTCACCCGAATCAGTATGGGGGAATGCTGGAACCATGTTTCCACACCCTGAGTTGGTCGTGATGTTGGTTTATTCCTTCTATTCCTACCTTCACATAGGTCACTTAGATCTAGGGCTTACCAGACTAGCCCTCTATTTCGCCCTTTAGTACCTCCGCGAAAAGGTACGATTGACCTTCGTGCAGCCCTAACCTGCGGCTCAGGTACTTTCGCGCTGCTAGGGCAGTGTATCATGAAGATTCCCAAACTACTCTAAGTGTCTTACTTATCTTATTAAATAATCATAGTTAGGACCGCGTAAACAGATGTTCTTACTTGCATTCACTTAACCAACGTAATTACATACATTCGCGTATCATATAAACATTATAAATGAAATTCATACATAATACGAAAAGATGCATTAACCGAAACAAAGACACAGAATTTGCAGAATACTTCTTGTTATTGATATCTTCAAGTGGTTATAAACTATATCCACCCTACATACACAACTACAGGGGTCCTCGCACTCAGCTGCGGACTTCCAGCTTAGGTCTCTGCGCACTCAGCTGTAGAGCCTCTACCTATGCTACTACCCGAACTTAGACTTCTTACTTCAGAGCTATGACTATCTTAGTGACTACTGAACTCAGGAAAAACTACTTAGAGCTTACTTAGCTCTTTTTATACAATCCCATGGTCTGTGGACCATGGGTAGATCTTTTACAGCCGACTTTACTTTACAAAAATAAGGGCGGACAACCCTTTATGACTCATGACACCTTCGCGCTCCGTGACCACAAAATGTGGAGACTTTACAATTTTATTACAAAATTCAACCCAAAACATGGGCTTTTAGCCCCAAAACTATCCTTGGGGGATCCCGTTCCCAATAGGCCCCCAACACAAACATTGTGACTCGCCCTCGAGTCACTTGACAGGCATGAAGATCTTGGCGCAAAGACCTTCTAGCTCGACTTGTATGACCGCAAACTTAGCTGTACACTGTGCGGTTGCCCGCTTCGCGTCTTCGACCATCTGCTCGGTCACTACTCCTAAAATTTTGGCCTGAAGCTTTTGCTAAGTTGCTTGCAGAGTTGCAAGCTTTCCTTCAATAGAGCCTATTACCGTGTAAGCCTCATCTAGCCAGGGCTTCAGTCTTGCCTTCATCACTGCTTCCTTGTGCAACGCTGCATCCACGTGTTCCTTTAGCTACTTGGCCTCCTACAGTTTTTCTAGTCTTTTTGTTAGTGCGACAGTTCACGCTGTGCCCTTGACCTCATCATAGTTCTGCTGTAGCTGGTGGGCTTCTGTCTTTAGGCACTGTACATTGGGGTCCTCCTGCAAGCTTTTCAGGACCTCAAACGACTGCTCAAAAAGTTGTGTGCAGTCTACTACTGCACTGTCCACTGCCGCTACTTCTTCTGTGACAGTGGTCGCCCGCTTCTCCTTCACTTCTGGCAGAGCTGAAGGCTAGGCCTTGAATTGTAATTCTGTTATTTGTAGGTTCAACTCCAACTGAACCCTTACCATCTCAATACGAGTGTCGTGCACCCCCATAGACAGCTTGCAGATGCGCACCTAGACTGGCTCCTCCTCAGGAATGGCCAACTCTGGGACCATTTGGCATGCCTCCTCAATGACCTGCATAATGCGCTTGTTTTGAGTGGTTGCCTCGGGCACAATGACAATGGTAGAGTCTCACTGTAGTGCCATCTTCTCATTATTGATCCGTTTTTCACTGATCACCTGGAGGGCATGGTGCTCAAGGGCCCTTAGTTCTACAATCACTCCATCCTGCAAGAGGTGGAGTGCTTCACCAGGGAGCAGTGCCGGATGAAGCCAATTCCATTTACAACAGTGGCAGTGGGCCTATAAGCTTCATTCTCTGTGGTCAGTGCTCCATCAGGCAACACTATCGCACTAGAGGCCTCTGCGCACAACATCTCGCAGCCTCTAAAGTGCCAATAGCAAGGCTGGTAGACACCATGCTAGCCTGTGATGTGCGGGTCTTCAGCTCCTGTAAACTTGTTTGAATAGCCCCCTAGAGTATCTTTTGTTGCTTTTCAAATTATTGCTGGGCCTCCGCGGTGACATTTCGCATCATGTCACAGATGTCATGGAGATCACCCTTTGTTAGCGTGATAGGGTCTAGTGATGTCTTGGTAGCCTTTGATTTCTTCCTGAACCCTCCTTTCTCTTGCTCCCTTGGGCGCTTGATGCAGGCAGACGTCTCCTGTGGGTCCACACCGTGCTATTCAGTCTGCTCATCTATCTCCTCTTCTGTTTCAAGTGAAGGTGAACTTGCACCTTTGTCAGAGCCTCTTTCTGTCCCACTTGTCTGCTTTGTTGTTTGCTTCATGACCTCGCACTCTGCCTGGGCCTTGTTAGTAGCCTCCTTCTTTCTCTTTTCAGCCAGCTGAGTCATCTTTAGCTTGGCCTCCTCCTTCTTCCTTTGCGCAGTAGACTTGCTCCCTCACACCGCCAAGTCTGTTGTAGCGCCCCAGTCTGTCGACCATTGATCAAGTACTGCATCAATGGCATCATCTGTTGCCAAGTAAGGCAAGTCATACCATTTCTGCACAGGGTCCTTCCGTGCCTTGATGTATACAATATGAAAGTTTTCTTTAAATTTCGCATAGCCTTGTAGGTTGGCGTACATCGTAGGCGACAATCACGGTTTACAATTGATGGCCATGCGAATGTTCATCTCCATCAAGATCTAGAAGATCTTGCTATCCTTGAATCCCTGTGCATCCTTGGTCGCCCAGAACGAAGCATACTTCACTACTTCTTATAGGTCTGGTGCAACCAAAGGGAACTCACTGTCCTCTAGCAGCTCCCATGCTACCAGCACAATTGACAACAAGAGTCATGCGTATTGGAACATCTTGCTGAGCTCCTGCACTTCGCAACAGTTTGTTGGGAACTCTCCACAAAGGTAGTCCAACCAGTTGAACTGGACTCCTTTAACGCACTGGGCTACTAGCACGACGACAGGCGCCAACACCTCATCAGTGTGACACTTCCTCATCACTTTCCCTGCTAAGATCTATGTAGCTACCTTTACATCAAGGCCGCAGATGCTGGATATAGCATATCCGCGCGGCTTCTGCACCATATTAAACTTTTCTTTCATGGATTCCAGGAGGACCTGCTCACCACCTTTTCCGCCAAATATCATGGCCGGATTCTCTCCTGTGTAAGGTAATCGCGTGATCTTGTGGATCAACCTGTCAGTGATGGGTATTGGCTCCTCTAGCCATAGAAAACCATCATGCACCAAGCACAACAGCTGCTTGATGACCAATATTGTCACCAGGGTGTAGTTGTAGTGTGACACCCAAAGCAGGTTGAGCAACCCTACCTTGTCTACTCCTCTGAGCCACCTCTGCATATCCAATACGGTCATTCCAATGTTTTTATCAATGATGCAACGCATCAGCTGCTCGGTCGCTAGATGTGGGAACTTCTCATGATCAGCCAAGTCCTAGTCTTCAAGTTTTAATAGAGGAACCCGCCCCAAGCACGGTCCTTTGAAAATAATCTCATTCGGTAGTAGGGGGGTTTGCAAGGAGGTCTTGCTCTCATCGATGTCTTTCGGCACCTTGGTTTTAGCCTTGTGCGGAGGAACATACTCAGGCAACCGAGTGATAGGGTTAGCACCCTGGGCTTCAACCTCCTCTACTTCAACTCCCACATCCTCATCATCCATCAGGATGTCTTCGATTTCTTCCTCCTTCGGCTCCAAATTTATGGCTTTTCCCTTCTCCTGTGTAGTGGGCTTTGGTGGGTTTCTTCTTGGTGATGTGTGTACCAGTATGGTAGGCTGCTTGCCCTTTTTATCCTTCATAGTCTCCTTGGTTGGGGTTGGATTTGGTCTTGACATTCTCGGTGATTTAAGAAATTCAGCTAGTACCTCAGCAACCTCTGGAGCAGCTACTTTTGCCTCCATCTCAACTTTTGGCACTAATTCCTCTACTTCGGTGTCTATAGCTTCTATGGGTGCTGACATAACACTTTCCAACAGTGTTCGCTATGTCTCTAGTAAGTTTGCAAATGTTGGAGTCATTTTGAAGCTTCGAAAATTCTCGGTTCATGTGTGCCTGAGAGCTCAAAAACTCAATTCTCAAAATTCCAAGTGTTTTTTGCTAGAAATCCACTTGTAATTTATAGGGAATTTTAAATTCAAATCCGATTGTTCCCCCCAAATTTGGTTCATTAATGCCAGATTGGCAGCAGATCTTCAAGGATATGACTCATAAATTTCATCTTAAATGTCAGCTGCCCGCTCTATTTGGACACATTTCTACTTTCAAATCATGAACAATGACTTTAACGGTCACTTTCCAGTTGACATGCGTGATTTTTCCTTGGGTAGCACAGCTCCCTTCGTGCTGCTGCGAACCCTATGACACTTCCTTGCTTCGCACAATCCTCCAATCGCATAGCTCCCCAACCCGGGCAATGTAGTTTATAGTGTCATGCCTCGTTTCAACTGCCTGGAGCGCTAAGACTGTGTTGCCTTCATCTAGTCACATGGCCGAACCACCGGTGTATGGCTTCAACTGATTGCCATTCACCTTTCCGGGGAAGGGTTCTCCATTCAATTTGACCAACTAAACCACTCCTCCATCAGTAATCTCCTTAATGACATAGGGACCTAACCAGTGCATTCTGAATTTCCCTGGAAACTTATCAAACTTACTGTCATATAACAAAACTAGGTCATTTACCTTAAAGGTGCGCAGCTTAATGTGCTGATCATGCCATGCTTTTTCGTGCTGCTTTTGGACCTGTTGGTGAAATCTAGCTAGAAATCTCTCTTCCTCAAGCTCATCTAGCTGTGCGAGCCTTTTTGCCAGGGATTTGTGATCCGTCATACCCATGAGCATGGCTATGCATAGACTAGGCATAATAAATTCTATAGGGATTACCACTTCAACACCATAGACAAGCCTAAAGGGAGTTTGTCTAGTCAACTTCTTGCATGTCGTCCGATAAGCCCATAGTATTGTAGGTATGCATAGGTCCCAATCACTTCACTGAGCATTGCAAACCTTGGTCAATGCGTTCTCCAACACTTTATTGAATGCTTCCACTGCATCGTTAGCCTGCAGGTGATAAGGCGTGCTCTTGTGGTGATATACCTAAAATTCCTCTGTCAACGCATTGATCATCTCATTCAAAAAGTGCATACCGCGATCACTCATCAAGATCTTTGGACAACCAAATCACATCAGTACATACTCAAAGAGGAACTTTGCAGCAATTGTGCCTGTGCAATCCTTCACAGGCTGTGCCTCCTCCCAACAAGTCAAATACTCCGTCGCGATGATAATGTACCTCGCTTCCATCTTTTCTTGGGGCTGAATGGGTCCCACAAAATCTATCACTCATTTCTCAAAGGGTTGTAACATCATCTGTGGATTCAGAGGCATCTCATCCCTCCATGGTGGCCTACCAGTCCTTTGACACACATCACATGCTTTGCAGTAAGCTTTTGAATCCTGATGGAGGGTTGGCCACCACAACCCTGCGCGTAGAATCTTCTGCGCGGTCACTCTTCCTGCATAATGTCCTCCTGCGGTGCCCCCATGAGCATCTGCGAGGATGCTGCTTCTTTCAAACTCGGGTACATATCATTGTAATATCTCATCAGAGCCCACTTTGTACAGATGCCCAACAATGACAGAAAAATATTCCGCATGCACCACTAACTCCTTTTGCTAGATGGTGTAGCCCTCCGGGGTAGTTTCTATCGTCAAGAAGTGTATTATATCCTCAAAATGACCATCCATGATGTGCACTATAAATAGCTGCGCGTTATGAAGTCCCGCGTTCAGTCGTCCAGGCTTCACAATAACTTCAAAATTATATTCCTGGAACAATAACAACCACCTGCAGATTCTCCCCCCCAACACAGGCTTATTGATCAGGTATTTCAGCGAGGAGTGGTCCGTATACATCTTAAAATTTCCTCCCAATAAGTAGTGTCTAAACTTCTGCAGCGCATATACCATAGATAACCCTTCACACTCGGTGGTGGAATAGTTCTTCTTTGCCTAAGATAACCTTTTTCTTGCAAACGCGATAGGATGGTCTAAGTCTCCTCCGCCAGCCTATGTCAGTATTGCTCCCAGCTCTATACATGACGCATCGACATGTACATGAAACTCCTTCTTCCAATCCGAGAAGAATAAAATCGGTGCAGTGACCGTCTTTTCTTTTAATACATCCAAGCTCTTCTTACAGTCCTCATTCCAGTAGAATGTGACATCCTTCTGTAACAACTTATCCATAGGCATGGTGATCTCGGCATAGCCTTTGATGAACTTTCGGTAATATCCTGTGTGTCCTAGGGTAGCACGCAGTTGTTTCACACTCCTTGGTGCTTCCAAATTTAGTATCACCGTGATCTTCACAGGGTTTACCATCAGTCCCTGCCTACAAACCACATGACCCAGTAGGGTCCCAAAAGGAACACAAAATAGGAACTTCTTCAAATTGAGTGAGATCTGGTATCTTCAACAAGTATCTAGCATTAGGCATAAACTGGTGACATGGCGTTTTACTAGTCCAAACACAATCCAATCATCAAAGTATACTTCTAGGAACTTATGAATAAATTCCTTGAATGCAGCAATGACTACGCGCGAGAAAATCATAGGTGCATTCTTCAACCCAAACGGAATTACAATGTACTAGAAACACCCCCACTCGGTTTCGAAGGTTTTCTTGCTACTATCCTCTGATGCGATTTTGATCTGGTGGTACCTTGAGAACCCATTAGTGAAGCAATATGCTTCCTGGCCACCTACATTTTCCAACACTTCATCAATGAACGGAGTCGGGAAAGGATCATGTACGCAAGAGTCATTTAGTTTTTTGAGATCCATGCATATCCTTATATCATCCTTTTGCTTCTTCTCCTGTACCACCATTGGGCTTACCCAATCAGATTCTTCCACATGCTCAATGATGCTTGTTGCGAGCATCTTGTCTAGCTCTAGCAGACCTTCTCCTTATACTCGGATTGAGATGGTAAGGTCTTTGCTTAATCAGATTCATGTCGGGATTTAATGTGATATTCATAACACCTAGGTCCCCGATTATCCATTTTAGATCCGTAAAATTGGTAGGGAATAAATCCTAGTATTCGCGGAGAAATTCAGCGACCTTATCTGCCGTCGCATCGTCCTAGTAATCTCCAATCTTCATGAATTTGGGCTCCGCCTCCGTACCAATGTTTACTTATTTCGTTTTCAGCGGCGTGGTTATATCAGGATTCTCAATCTGCGGTCCTTCAACCTCGGGGTGACCTTTTTTTTTAGGGATTTTAATCTTTCGCGGATCCTCATCCTCTTCTTCAGCAGTTACGTTATAGCATTCCAGCATGTGACTCAGCTGAGTAGTCCAATCAGGTTGAATTAAGTCCAAAGGATCCTGTGGTATCCTAAAGATTGCTGCTTTCACCTCTTGTAGTGCCTCATCAATTAGTCAAACCTATCTTCTAAGCTGAATGTAATTGTGAATCCTTCGCAAAAAATATCCCATTCACCTGTACCATGGCGAATCTCTGTTTCTAGGTACCAGTTCATCGGGACGACATCCAGGGTGTGACAGAATAAGTGCACCCATTCAGGTTGGGGCTTCTCTACATAAGCCTGAGTCCATTTGGCTAAGTACGCATGCGGATCATCCTACCCATCATACTTATCTGTTATTCATACCTTCGGCTTCCCAAAGCGTGTTCTCATCATCCTCTTACATTCGTGCCAATCATCAAAGGTTCCCTTGTGCGTACCCCGCCATCTTGTGGGCGTAGCGCGCAGTGCCGAGTCCAACGCCTGAAAGCGTTGATTTTCTGGTACCTCCCTCTCAAATGCATCCAAAAAGATATCTACATCCTTCAGGCCATCATAAGTGGGCAGATTTCTTACCTCTGATGACACACAATGTAGTGATCGCGTCATCATGTTACAACTTAGTGTAGTTACCTCATGTAATCGATTCTGCCAGTGCTCTAATTCTTCGTTAGAGTGCCAGGTGCAGGAACTCTCGTGATCCCATGTTATTCATCCATCCGCTATTAGGTTCACCCAATCTTGGTCTCGCGTTGTTATCTTATAGATACAGACCAGATCGTCATCGCTCTCATAATCGCGGACTGGCTCAGTATAGCGCGATCCTTCAGCAGGATCTAGGGTAATATTACGTGGAGTGATTTCTTCTCAAATATCATCTTTTTCTTCTTTAGGTTGATTACCCCATTCATATCAGTAGCCCAATCAATTCCAAGGAGCACAGGATAGGGGTTTCTATCATCCACAATTTCTATTACTTCAAAGTCAGCTAGTGCACTCGCACCTTCAATATCTACAGTCACCCCTTATAGCCGCTCCTTGGGGATGATCTTCTATTGATTTTCCATCCTTAGCTGAATCGGAGACCATTGTAGTGCAAGTTCCCCATCTGTTCCCAAGTCTACTTCGGTAGGACATTCACATCTGACACCAGGTCCAAAATAACCTGATCCATTTCATACTCTCCTATCTGCGCGGTTAGCCTCATCTCTCATCCCGTGCTTTTTTTATGCTTACCAATCTTTTGTACTATGCGTGGCTCACCCGGAGTGTTTCCGGTGCATCTGTTTACGAGTTCTTGTAACCCCTTCACAACCTTACTATCGCACAGTAACTTCATGCAAGTCTCTAGGAAAGTTATAAGCCTAGAAGGGTCCATCTCCTGATCAGGCTTATCCTTGCTCCCTGAGGTGGAGGCCTCAGTGAAGCTCTTCTCCGCTTCCATGAATGTTTCACGTGCGCGCTCCAAATCGAATTTAGCCTCCTTCGCCAGAGCTTTGCGAATCCATGTACTATCTTCGAACTGTTTCCCCTTGTCATCTCCTGTTGTGATTCTATTTCAGAGTACTATATTCACATTCAGATCCTCTTCACGCGACTCAGATCTCATCATCTGCAAGTTCTGAGTCGGCTGAGGTGGTAGTGCCCCTTTGTCACGTATCCTTGCTATCAGTGTAGGACAACCTTCTGTTTCATGATCAAATAGAGTGCAATACTTGTACGACAGAAGTGTTGGGTTAGTTTAATCGCGGGCATAATGTCCTGGTCCTCCACAATTATAGCAGATCAGTTGTCCTCGACCTTTGCCAGGTCCTCCTTCGCCTCATCCTCATCTGCGCCCCTGAAAGCCTGTCTGTGCCATCCCCCCGCTCTGGTCAGGGGGCTACGTTTCTGCCTGAAATATATAGGAAGAAGTTCTATCCATCATTAATTCCTAACTTCTGCAATTATGCTCATCATGCCCTACCAACCTACAAAAGTTGCAGAATAGTTATTACGGTGTTTGCACAAACTTCTACAGCAAATGAAAGTTATCTGTGGCATGCTTTCTTGCTACCTGAAATATAGGGCACCACAATGCAAGCCCCACGCTGTTGGGTTGTGTTATATTCTTTCCACGACTAGTGCCCTGGGAAATTTTTTTTGGAACCTATATTAGGTTGGGTGGACCTACCTATGGTTTTCGGTCCATGGTTTTGGATGCTTCGGCATGTATAAATATGTATTGTAACATTGAAAGGAACATAATGAAAAATCAAGCTGGAAGTCCCGGTTTTGGGATCTAGGGGAAATATCTATGTATTTGTGTTTTATGTGTTATGCTCTAGCATTGTTTATTTTCTGTGTTTTAGAATTTGTATGTAGGTAATTTCTGTACGGAGTTAAAACCTACATATGGTATCAGAGTTGTTTTGGCTTCAAGGGGACGCCTTTGTTGCTAAGGGGTTTGGCTCGGGCCTATGGTAGACCCTATTTAGTGGGAGATCTGCGAGATTGATTCTGGTGGTGACAGAAGATGGCGAGCAGTAGAAAGATAGAGATCGAGAAATTTAATGGTCAGGGTTTTGAGTTGTGGAAACTCAAGATGGAGGATCTGTTGGTGGATAAAGATCAGTGGATCACGGTAGATCCGGGTACTAAACCAACGGGAGTGTTCGATGAAGAATGGAAGAAGTTAGATCGGAAGGCAAGGAGCACAATGCAATTGTGTGTCTCAAATTCAGTATTGCTGAATGTATCAGGGGAAGCTACAACGAAGGCTTTGTGGGACAAGTTAGGGACTTTGTACCAATCTAAGTATTTAGTGAATAAACTATTCCTACGGAAAAAGCTGTATAACCTGAGGATGAAAGATGGAGACTTGGTGATAGAGCATCAGAATGCGTTTAATACTGTGGTAAGTCAATTATCGTCTGTTGATATCAAATTTCAGATGAAGATAAGTGCATCAGTTTGTTGTGTTCTCTACCAGATTTGTGGGATAGTCTGGTTATTGCAATAGGTAGTTATGCAACTACCTTGCAGTTTGATGAAATAGTCTCATCCTTTCTGACAGAGGAGATGAGACGGAAAAATATGGAGAGCCAGAATGGTGATGCCTTTTCTGTACGAGGATGGTCCCATAACAGAAACAAAAATAAGTCATTGAGTGGGAGATCTAAATCTAGAGGGAGATCTAAATCTCCAGGAAAACCTGTAAAGGTGGTGTGCTAGAAATGCGGAAAGGAAGGGCACTACAAAAGGGACTGTAAATCTAAAGCTCCTGAAAAAGGAAAGGGATCTCATGATGCTACTTCTGCAGAGGTGAAAACCACCTCAGATGAAGGTGGGGATGTGTACTTGGCTTCTTCAAGTACACATGTAGATCATGAGGCATGGTTGATTGACTCAGGTGCATCCTTTCACTTCATGCACACAAATGGAAAAACCAATCTTATTCACATAAATTATATAACATTTATAACCTAAATTTATTTATATTTTTAAATTTCTATTGTTTTGGGTTTTTCTTTTTTCTTTTAGATTTTGTTTTGCCATTTTTTTTTTTGTTTAATTATATATTATTATTGTAAGTATGTTGTTAGGATATTTATATTATATTTTTCCTTCTTTTCATATACATATATAAAATAAATATAATTTAATATTTATATTGATATTTTTATAAATTTAAATTAAATATTAATATATTATTTAGAGCGTTTGTGTTTGTAAATATTTAAATGTTTTTATTATTTATTTGTATAAATTTACTATATTTAAATATTTGTGCATCGGTTTTATTAAATATATGTGTATTGGTTTTATTATTTATATATAATAAATATATTTTTGAATGCTCATATATATCTATCTATATATATATTTGGGTTATAATGTATTCTTTGGATTCTTTATTTTGTATGTATATGAATGTATTATTTTCATAATATATGAAATGAGAGTGTTTTCATTACTTGTATGTATTTCTTTGGAGTGTTTATTCTTCTATGTTCATGAATGTATTATTTGTTGTATTTGTATGGGTATTATTTATTTGTATTCTAGATATATGTATGAATGTATTCTATGCTGCATTTGTATGTGTCTTGTTTACTTGTATTCTTTCTATGTGTATGAATATGCTCTTTATGTGTATATAAATCTATTTTTTGCTACATGTGTATGTCTCTTGTTTACTTGTATTTTTGATATGTGTATGAATGTATTCTTTGCTACATTAGTATGTGTCTTGTTTACTTGTATTCCTTGTATGTGTATGACTGTATTCTTCATGTGTGTATGACTCTATTCTTTGCTACATTCGTATGTGTCTCATTTACTTGTATTCCTTGTATGTGTATGAATGTATTCTTCATGTGTGTATGAATCTATTCTTTGCTACAGTTGTATGTGTCTTGTTTACCTGTATTCCTTGTATGTGTATTAATGTATTCTTCATGTGTGTATGAATCTATTCTTTGCTACATTTGTATGTGTCTTGTTTACTTGTATTCCTTGTATGTGTATGAATGTATTCTTCATGTGTATAGGAATCTATTCTTTGCTACATTTTTATGTGTCTTGTTTACTTGTATTCTTTGTATGTGTATGAATGTATTTTTCATGTGTGTATGGATCTATTCTTTGCTACATTTGTATGTGTCTTGTTTACTTGTATTCTTTGTATGTGTATGAATGTATTCTTCATGTGTGTAGGAATCTATTCTTTGTGTATGAACCTATTCCTTGCTACACTTGTATGTGTCTTGCATAATTGTATTCCTTCTATGTGTATGAATCTATTCTTTATGTGTCTATGAATCTTTCTTCGTTATATTTGTATATATAGTATTTACTTGTAAATATATGAATGTAATTTGTGTGAATATATATATTTTTAAATATTTATTTATATGATTATAAATATAGTATCATTATTTCTATAGATAAATATCTTATTTAGAATATTAACTTGTAAATACATTAGTTTAAATATTTGTGAAAATATTATTATTATTGTTTTTTATTTTACAATTTGTACTTTTTTTTTTTTTAAATTTTTTAATCAATTTTTTGTTATTTTGCTTTTCACTTTGATTTTTTTCTAATCAAAATTTTAAAGATTGATAATATTAATTTATCATTTTTAAAATGAAAAATAATATACATATTAAAATAACATTAAAAAGTACATAATATTAGCTTTCCAAGTACAACCCAATTAATGATTATCATGTTATAAAATATTATGCAAACCATGAGACTCAAGGTTCAAATCCCTTAGAAAAGAAGAAACAATAACATGACATTCATAATAACATCAATTTGTAATAACACATATCAATTAATTATTTAATATTAAAATCAATACAATAAATAAATTTAATTAATTTTATTTAAAAATTCGTTAATTTTAATAATTTATAATTTTTTTCATAATACTAAAATTTAATAATATGTGGAAAAAATATTAATTCTAAAATTTTGTTAATGATAATTATTGTTTTAAAAATAATAAAGAAAATAAATACTTCTCAATTTTCATAATATACTAATTAACTTATAAAATAAATGTAATTGTCAACATCATAATATCTATACTGAATCTTCATCACATATATAAAATAATGTTAATTCTAAAATTCATAATAAGCATAATAAATGTGATGTGTGTGAACATGTCACCTTGTGAGTCAATATGTGTAAAGTTTGTGGGTATGTGTATGTTTGTGTGCACCCTTTGTTTGTTGTATGAATGTATGCATGTGAGTAATTGTGCCTCATTGACAATGGATTGTGTGGGTGCGCGTCAGTGGTTAGTCCCATGTCAATGATGGACCGTTTTTGGGGTCATATAAGCTCTCACCTTCACGTGGTTGACCCTGTTAGTAGAGATTTTACATCTCCAAACCAAGAGGAGCTTTCTATATAATGCTTTTTAATTAATTTAAAACATAACATTAACTTTAAAACATTAAAATAGTTTTTTTAAATAATATTTAAATACTTTTTATTATTTTAAAAACATTTAAATCTACAACCTTACTATAAAATAAATAAATAAATAAATATATATATATATAACAACATTTTTGAAAACTATATTAATTATTAAAATATTCTACTATAATTTAAACAAATATATATAAATATTTAAAATTAATTATATTAATTATTAAAATAAATGAGTAATTTAAACAAATATGTAATAAGTTATTATTATGATGTCTTATTATAAATTTTATTCAATAATATGTTATTATGTTTATCATTTACAATTAATTATTAGGTTATAATAGTAAAATAAAATAAATAATAATATTTGTTGTTATAATAAATATATATTTGTTTTGAGAGGTGTTCTCTAATTTAATATGGTAGAGATGTTTTAATAATAATAAAAAAAAATTAATATAATCTAAACATTTTAATCTAGAAAAAATAAAATAAAATCAACGAAATAAAAATAAATCCATTAAAATAAAATAAAAATAAAAATAAAAATAAAAATAAAAATAAAAATAAAAATAAAAATAAAAATGATCCATAATATTGAAAATTCCTGGTATTCATGTGGAACATAGACTATGTAAATTGTGAAGTTAAAATAACCTAAATCCATTTTGACTCTAGAACTACATGACATAGAGAGAGATCAAATGTCTTTTCACTGTAAAAATTTTTTTTATCTCAAAAATTTGATCTATCTTGAAGCTTGATAAATTCAATGTTAAGCTGAAATCTAAATTGATTATATTAGTTTCTTACTTAGAAAAAATTTTGACAGAAATTTTACATCTCCAAACCAAAAAAACCTTTTTATATAATGTTTTTTAATTTATTTAAAACATATTATTAAATTCAAAACATTAAAATAGTTTTTTAATAATATTTAAATAATAATTTTATTATTTTAAAAACTTACCAGTATACCAACTTAATAGAATTATAACATAGTAAAATAAATAAAATATTAATTAAAATACATATTTTAAATTATATATATATTAATATTAATTAACTTTACAACATTTTTCAAACTATATTAATTATAAAAATAAACTAATATAATTTGAATAAAACTAATATAATTTGAATAAATATATAATGGTTCATTATTGTTATGTTTCCTTATAAAGGATGATTTTTTTCTTTCTTTTTAATATCAATAATATATTATTATATTTATTATTCAGATTTAACTATTAAATAATAAAACACAGTAAATGGTTTATGGTTTGATATTTATTTTATTAAAATTTAAAATATATAAAATGTAATTGAAAAAGATTTAAAATTAAATTATTAAATATTTTTTTTTTTAAATTAAAAAAATAAATATATTTTTTTTTGAGACGTGCGATTTATATAATAGAGATGTTGTAGCTTCCAAATATTTTTTTTTTTTTTAATAAAATAAAAACTAAATGAAAAGATTAATATAATGTAAACATTTTAACGAGTTCAAAATAAAATAAAAAGTAAAAATATGACAATTATTAAAAAGTTATATATTTATTCAAATTTTTATTGTTATAATTAATATAGTTTAAAAAACGTTATATATATATATATATATATATATATATATATATATATATATATATAATTTATCGTCTAATTTTATTAAGTTGGTATATTTATGGGTTTTGAAAATAATAAAAATGTTATTTAAATATTATTAGAAAAACTATTTTAATGTTTTGAATTCAATGTTATGTTTTGAATAAATCAAAAATCACTCTATAGAAAGCACTTCTAAAATTTGTACTAAAATTTCTACTATGTAGGAAATTAATATAACTAATCTAGATTTTATCTTAACAGTAGATTTACTAAGCACCAAGAGAGATCAAATCTTTACTAAACACCAAGAGAGATCAAATCTCCTCAGATGGAAACCTCTTTTAGAGGAGATTTGATCTCTCAATGCTTTGTAGTTAGGGGTTAAAATGGATTTAGGCTAGTTTGATTTCACCCTTTAAATAGGCTATGTTCCATATGAATACCATGGGTTTTCAATACCATGAGTCATTTTTTATTTTTATTTCATTTTTATTTTGCTATTTTTGTTTTCATTTTTTATTTTATTTTGACTTTTAAAATGTTTACATTACATTAATCTTTTCATTTAATTTTCTTCTATTAAAAAAAATTATTTTATTTTATTTGGAGGCTACGACATCTACTATATAAATCGCACCTCTCAAACAAATATATACTTGTTTTTTAGTTTAAAAAAATATTTAATAAATTAATTTTAAATATTTTTTAATTACATTTTATATATTTTAAATTTTAATAAAATAAATATCAAACCATTTATTTTGTTTTATTATTATTATTTAATAGTTAAATCCAAATGATAATTATAATAATATACTATTGGTATCTATAAAAAAAATTTAAATATCGTTATAATGAAACATAACAATAATGAACAATTATATATTTATTCATATTAGTTTATTTTTATAATTAATATAGTTTAAAAAAGGTTGTAATGTGAATTAATATTAATATATATAAAAATTAGTATATATGTATTTTAATGAATATTTTATTTATTTTATTTTGTTACAATTCTATTAAGTTGGTATATTTATAGGTTTTTAAAATAATAAAATTATTATTTAAATATTATTAAAAAACTATTTTAATGTTTTGAAGTTAATGTTATGTTTTAAATAAATTAAAAAAACATTATATATAAAGTTTTTTTTGGTTTGGAGATGTAAAATTTTTAGGAAGAAGGAAAACTAATGTAACCAATTTAAATTTCACTTTAATATTGAATTTACCAAGTCTCAAGACAGATCAAATCTTTTGAGATAAAACTTCTTTTACAATAAAAAGATATTTGATCTCTCTCTATGTCGTGTAATTTTAGAGTTAAAATGGAGCTAGGCTCGTTTAACTTCCTCATTTAAATAGGCTATGTTCCACATGAATACCATGAGTTTTCAATATTATGGATCATTTTTATTTTTATTTTGCTAGATTAAAATGTTTAGATTACATTAATTTCTTTTTTTAATTAAAACATCTCTACCATATTAAATTAGAGAACACTTCTCTAAACAAATATATATTTATTATAACAACAAATATTATAATTTATTTTATTTTATTATTATAACTTAATAATTAATTGTAAATTATAATATAGTAACATATTATTGAATAAATTTTATAATAAGGCATCATAATAATCACTAATTACATATTTGTTTAGATTACTCATTAATGCAATATTTTGCTCACTATTAATCAGTCTTTGTATGTATTGAATCCCTGTATTTATATCTTATTGTCTTCCTGAATTGTCCTCCATCAAGAGATCAATAAAATAATGCACCAGTTCACTTTCTATATCTTGGTGTTGTAGTTTCCTATCTCCATCCTTGCCAATGAGGGAAAAAAATATATTATTATGATGACGTTGAATCATAGCATTGTGGATGAACTTTGAGTTATGATCTCCCTCCTTAAGCCATTGTATCCTCGACTTTTTCTTTCAAAGGGTCTCTTCTTGTTGCCTTCTATGCTCTAGATTTTGAAGGGCCTCTGCCTCTTCTGCTATCAACTCTGAGGTTCTGCCTTGCAGAATGATTCTTTTTTGGATGCTCAACATTTTAATTTCCAATGTTCTCTTGTCTTCAAAGATATTCACAAAGACGTTCTTATTCCAAAATTTAATCCTTTTCATCAATGATTTTAGTTTGAGTTGGAATGTGTGCCTTTTTCTGGTACCTCTAATATTCAACTCCTTCCACCATTTGTCTAACAAATCTACAAAACCAGTGGACTAAAGCCAAAAGATTTCAAAACAGAAAGGGTGATTTAGCAGGGCTTCTTTTAGATCAATTTTTAATTGAATGAGTTAGTGATCTGACCCCATGCACGGAAAAATTGAAGCTTCGATAAATATATCCTTTTGTAAAAATTCCTCTAATAAAAAAAATGATCCAATCTGCAGGTTATCTAATTGGTAAATGATTATTCCAGGTAAACATCCCATTTTTGGTTGGAATGTCTACAAGGTGCAAGTTATCTATGATATAGTCAAAATTAGCTAATGCTTGGTCTAACCTACGAATGCCTCCTTTTTTCAACTCTAACAATCTTATGATATTAATGTAGAAATTTTGAATAATTTAACACATATTCACAGAGATTATCCTGATCATACAATTATAAGCGGAACATGTATAATACATAATCTCCTCTACGTTGATCATCAATTTACAGAAGCAGAAACATTCACAGGCACACATAGAAGCATCAATCAAACTCATAAACACAGTATATATCCCGGGGAAAGAATCTCGCTAAAAACCCCACACTATCTGTATATTATATCGATTGAATCATGTAACATTACAAAGTACAATGCTTATCACAAGCAATCCAGTACCAGCTCCACTTGTTACACACAATACAGCTAAGATTTGATCTCCAAATCCATTCCACTGCTTGCCTGCCTCCACTGCTCAATACCTGCTCAAGAACTGATGAGAATGACTTCCCAAACTCGTATTTCACCTCAAAATAATCACTCACACTTTGTTGGACGTGAGCAAAGGCTACAATACTGGGCAAATATGTGAGCAAACTCATTAGCATACTCAATCCCTTGATTGTGCAAGATCTGGTGCATAACTATAGTCACAACTGATAACAATCTGATTCTCTACCACCTGTCCCTGTTGAACTGAACATGCACTGACATGCAACTGAGTTAACTGATGTATTCATTAGTTGCATCATGAGTTAATAATTAGTTTAACAACTCATCATTAGTCTATCTGCAGTTAGACTAACTACAACTAGTTTAACCAAGTCAAACTGAACACAACTCCATCAACTCCACAATCAGTCCACTAAACTCAACTCACTTGAGTTCTAACTGAAGTCCTGCATGAAAATATTAGTCATCCCATAGGTAACCACGTATTTCCCTCTGGGATCTGCATGTACCACATCCGTAGCTCATCCTGAAGTACTCCAAGAGAATAAGATCAAGTTTATAGTCCAAATATTATTATGAGACAATAATATTTGACTTTTCTATTTTTGACAGCCAGTCTAAAAATAGACTTTGATCACTCACACTGTGATCACTCACACTTTGATAAAAAATAGAAGTCCATCTATTTTTCCCAACTTGACCAATCATCCATAAACAGCAACCTGCAATCCATAGACATGATCCATATGTCTAAAGATAGACATAGTCTAAAAATAGACTTGCACCAAAAATAGCCTGCAGGCCCACTTAGTGAAGGCGACTCTTTTCACTAAGCTCCATCATCTTGTTGCACTCTCAACAAGCATTTCTTGTTGCACACTTTTCAACAATTAAATTCTCCTCCAGACAACCATAAGGAATTTCCTATCATTTATTTCATCTTCTATAGTTGCTCCAAAAAATCCTTTGTGTCCCTCATACTTGGAGGGTTGTAAACTGTCGATAAAAAATGAAATATTTTGTTATAACATACATAAATATATGTGTAAGAATTTGATCAGAATCAATCCAGTCTTGGAAGACCACTTCATGTGGGTTTCAACAAACAACTAAGCCTCCTGCACTATGTAGGTTTTAACCCCGTACAGAAATTACCTGCATATGAATTCTAAAACATAGAAAATAAACAATGCGAGAGCATAACACATAAAACAAATATACGCAGAGATTTTCCCCTGGATCCCAAAACTGGGACTACCAGCTTGATTTTTCATTATGTTCCTTTCAATGTTACAATACATATTTATACATGCCGAAGCATCCAATACCATGGACCAAAAACCATCACGTCCAAAACCATGGAACGAAAACCATCGAGTTCAAAACCATGTGAGAAAAACATGCACAAAACCATAGGTAGGTCCACCCAACCTAATATAGAGTCCAAAAACAATTTGTTACCTGCACCCCTCAAACCCCCGTGACCCCCTTGCTACGCAATTGACGAAACGAAGGGGGGGCTCCGCCCCCCCTCTAACCCCCCGGTTAACCATGTGGTCTAGTCGTGGGAAGAATATAACACAACCCAACACACTACCCCTAGCATCGAGAGACATGACTCACATCCTTTCCAACAAGTGCCTTCTATTTGATTCATTTTCTCCCCTATTAATTTTGTTTCTTGTAATATAACAACTGTTGGGTTTTCCTTTTTTATTATTTCCCTAAGATATTATTGTTTTCCTTTATTATTGAGCCCACTTCACTTCCATGAAAGAATTCTCATGATGATGAGTTGGGAAAAGGCAGTGACTTCTCTGTCACAACTATTGCTTGATCTATATTACCCTAGTTCACTCCAGTGTTTTGTCTCACTTCCTTCTTCGGTTTATTTGTCTTCTTCTTAGGTTCTTTAGTAAGGTACTTCAGTATAATTTATTTCCCCTTGTCCTTAAAATCTTGGAATGATTGATTTATTGGGTCCACTATTGAGTTTCTTCACTTTGTTTTCCACCTGAGATAAGTATTTGCGTAGATCTCTCTTTCCACTTTGGATAAGTCCCCAAGATATTATTGCACCCAATCATTCACCAGTGTGACTAATACCCTCTCTTCATCTGAGAGGTCTGACGACTTTTGCTTCACCAAAGGAGCTACTTCCTCAAAACCTGGTAGTGCATAAAATTCAAAACTACCTTGTATATCTTCCTCCTCTTCCAACTTACATTTTAACATGTTTTTTTTTCCAGATTTTGTTTTGCGGGAATAATATCCATATGGATTGATTTTATGTTCTAGGAGTCTTATTCCACAACCTCTAGTGTGGAAAAGGAATTATTCTCCTCCAGCCCCTCTGTGTTATAGGAGATTCAGTTCCTATAATTACACCTACGTGTAGTGACCTTGGTGAAACCATCATTTTCTATCTGACCTCCAAAACCTTGTTCCTTCCTTCTCAATGGACATTCTCTTATCAAGTGGCCATTCTCGTGATAGAGCCTACATCTAAATGGAAAGTGGTTATAATCCAGAGGTTGTTTCTAGATCTCCCCTTGATAGTCCAACTCTATAGTATATGGTAATGGTTGTGATATATTCATATATACATATAAGCTAGCATATGACATGTTTTTCCCTCTTGTTTTTGCCTTTGAGACCTTCAAAAAACATCCTAGTTCTTTCTCTATACCTTCTAGAATTTACAATATCTAGAAATCTACTGGTAAAGAGTACAATCTTACCCATATCAGTGCTTCTGTGAATTCCTCCTTATCCAGGTTGAAACAAGCTTCTCATTGCCTAATGTAGAGACCCACATTATTAAGGAAGTATGGCCCCCCTTCAAAGATCCTAGCTTTATCTTCAAGGTTAGAAAAGATGACTATGAAGAAACCTTTCGGTCCCAGTCTCAAATCCACCTCTCCCTTTGGTTGCCAATTTTGTTATATCCAACATTCTAATTCCTTCTCCGTTGACCAAATTCCTATAAACTTACATATAAAAGCATGATATCTTATGTGTTTCCTATTATGTTCTAGACATCTTGTAGGAATGATAAATTTATGGTTTTGAGGGGCCTTAGGGATACATTGACATGAGGATCCTCCTTTTGTACCAAATTTTCCTTCCCCTTGAAAAGGCCTACTAACAAGAGCATTTCGGAAGGAGGGGTGACTGCCTCCTACCTTTAAATTCATGTTATAGATTTATATTTAACATGTTATTATAAATTTATTTAATTGAATATGTTATAGATTTATATTTATCAAATATCTAATTGAATAGGTTATAAATTTATATTTATTACGTATCTAATTGAATACTTTATAAATTTATATTTATTATAAATAAATTAATACACAACATTGCATTAAATAAAAATATTATATATTAACATTTTTTATTTTTTATTTTTAAATATTCAATTAAAAAAAATCAATTACAGAAAATTAGAAATTATTTGAAAAAACTCGTTTTTAAATTATATATAAAATAAATACCACATGTGAAAGGCCCATGAGCCAATTGTCCCTTTTTGTAATGAAATGAAATGGTTAATAACCTGGTAGCCTTCGTCACGACGACTTCTATAGTGCATGCCAAAAGTGGAAGTATAAATTCCTTTATTTGGAATTAAATATATCATCTTCTAACTGATATTTGGTTAGTGTGATATGGACCCTTACTAACCCAAAGTAATGGCAAGACTTATTAAATATCATAAATATTTAATCAAAAACCAAACATGAAATTTAAGAGAAACTAGTAACTATATCACTGCCTCATATATCTGCGAATGCTTTAACATTTTAAAAAATCCTTAACACATTAATTTAAAATTATAAATTTTGAATTTTGAATTAAATAAAAAAAAAATCCTCTTTAAACAACTGACATAGTATTTGGCAAAATAATTCCTTAGACTTGTGTAACGAAAAAAAATTTCAATTCACATAGCTCCAGACTTCGTACTTGGGATTTGAATGTGTGACCTAACATTCTCAATAATAATAAAATCATGGATTGTTTTTAGCGAAGAGGGTGTTTGAATTTATTGGAAGTCGGTAATCGATTTCCACGTATTATGTTGAAGTGAACACGTTCACGTATTAGGATTGGAAAATAAGAGCGCGAGCAATATTTCCTGTAAGAGAAACTAGTAACTAGTAACAAAACAAGTAAGAGTAACTAGTAATGAATGTAAGAGAAACTAGTAATAAGAGCGTGAGCAATTTAATGTAAGAGAAACCAATAATGATTTCTTTTCATTTTTAAGAAATATATATATTTTTTTTGAAAACACATGAAAGGGCAGTTTTCAAAAATATCATTTAAAAACATGAAAGCACATGAGAGCTCAGTTTAAATGGTAATTAAAAGATTAGTTTAAGAAATGGTGATTAAAAGATTTGTTTAAGAATTTGAACACAATGGTCCAAAAAAAAGCTTAAAACCAAACCCGACCTTCCTTTTCACGAATTCTTGAGTGATTATATAGTCACACTTGATGAATGAAGAATGATAGTAATTGGCGATTGAGGAGGTTCTGCACAGGAGGAGGAAATTCAAATGAGAGGGAAAGGCAATAGGTGATCGAGGTAATTTTCTACTCCTTTAATTTGTTTCTCTGTTTAATTCATTCCACAGGGAATTTTGAGTAACCTGACAAATTAGGTTTCTCTGTTCATTCAACAGGTTAAGCATGGACTGTGTTAGCTCTTTCTTTCTCTCTCGAGCACTCTGATGTAAATTTGTTTGTCTTATGGAGTGCT
This sequence comes from Pinus tabuliformis, assembly GCA_031772625.1. Lineage (NCBI taxonomy): Eukaryota > Viridiplantae > Streptophyta > Pinopsida > Pinales > Pinaceae > Pinus > Pinus tabuliformis. The sequence goes on from CM062816.1 coordinate 1,570,513,617, forward strand.
CCATAAATGTAGTGTTGTATGCATGAATGTACTATGTAGTGTTTTTGTATGCTTGCAATGTGTTGTGTTGTGGAAATGTGTCGTGTGTGTGAAAATGTTTGTGTTATGTGTCTGTGGATTTGTGTCAATTGAAAGAGAAATTTGTGGCTAAGGAGAATATGCACTAGTGGTTGAAGGGCCAACTTGATCAACAAATAGTTCTTTCAGAGTGAGTTTGTATCTATGTCAATATTTTCTTCAATTATTTTTAAATTCATTCTTGTGCCTTTTTTGTTTTCTTTTTTGATGAGTTGGAATTTCATATACAGGAGCTAGAGCATGGTTTCTAGTGCTTTTGTAGCAGAGAATGAGGAATTTCTAGTGCTTTTACAACCACCAGTTTCTAGAGTTTCAACAACAAAAGAAAGATGGCTAAGAAGCAAGGTTAGTATTCTTTGTTGATTGTCATGTTCTTCTTATAGGCAAGGGTAAAGCTCTGTAGAGGTTTAGTCATTTGTTTTAGAAAGAGGAAACCATATATACTCTATAAATGGCCTGGCCTATTTATTTTCTAGGGTTTAAACAAATCAAACCCTGGCCTATCTATGCCCTTACAAATAGGTATTCCTTTCCTTTATTCCACGATGGGAATGGTGGGCGATCCTTACCTTCCAACTAGGGATGGAGCACTTATCTATTCTTTCCTTAAACCAGTAATCAACTATGGAATAGTTTTGTGTTGTTTATGTAACAATCCTGTAATAGGTTGGGAATAGGTTCCTTTAGCAGACTTTAGTAGGGAGATTGGCTTTCTACTGGATATCCTTCCTCTACTATTTTCATGATATTCTACCGAAAAATACCTATGTAAGATAGCGGTATATCCTTCCTTGGAGTAGTAGCAGGAGATCCTTCGATTGCTTGGCCTTTCCATGACTAGAGAGGTAGGCGTAGGTTACCCGATTACAATTTTTGAACAAGACCCAGAGCAAGACCTAGAAGTCAAGGTAACAACATAACTAGGATAGAATAGTTACAAATAGAGAAAGACCTAGGTTACAAATAGAATAGTTCTAGCTGCCTATTTATTGAGATCCATATTATGCAGCCTTGAGTTATCTATAAACCCCAAAAGAGTTAGATTCTCGAGAGCGAGATCTCGATGCTTATGACAGTATGAGTCTTTAGAGAGCTGAATGCTCTAGATCGAGATCGAGTAATTTCTCTGTATGAGAAATAGTTTTTATTTTCCCTGAATTACAACTTAATCTAAAGAAACTACAACCCAACAGAATACATGGAATGGAATCAAATTTAGTTGACATCCAACTTATGATGCTTAATGGGTTGGTACTCTAAAGGCCTTCACAACACAAAATCTTAAAAATACCTTCAGAACCCAAAATATTGAAAATAGAATGAAAATAACATGTATTGGAATGATAATAACATGCATTGGAAAAGAGGCACTTAGAAGAAGTTTCAACTATAATGAATCCTAAGAATAGCCTCGTAATAGCCGAACGACGTTGTAAAATCCCATCATAATATGAATAGATGAGGTTAACCCATAGAAAGAAAAATCGATGACTTTGAAGTTTTGAGTGCTTAAGACCAAAATAATAAAATACTTTCAATAGAGCAGTAGGAAGAGAATATCACGAGTATCTAAATTAACTTTGAAGTCATATTTATTTATAGTGGTATAGGATATTGTACAACACAATGGGTTAGTGACATATTATATAAATCTTATGAATGGGAATAATTTTTTTTTTAACTTAGGTATTAAGTATTATGTATTATGCTAATGAATTGTTTATTGTCTTTACATATTTTTAATGAGCCAATTATTGACCTCGTGATCAGTTTTTGTCATTTAATAACCTCAGACGCAATGCCAACTGCTAATACTATTACATATCAATCTTACATACGTGTCAGTCTTACACCTTTTGTGAAACTACCAGCTAAAACCATTGAGCTTTGATTGATTAGATTTTATATTTTTATGAATGAATTTGAACATTATATATGTGTGTTAATGGAGTTACTTAATTAGATTGTCGGATTTTTTAGAATGTTCATGGATAGGAGTGAGTTATTTTCTTGGGATTGTTGTTTTCCTGCTAAGCCCTTTATTTTCCATTGTCCAGCCAATGTCCAGCCCTACGGATTAGACATAGATCACCTTTCCATACTTCAATATCTTGTGGTGTTGGAATGCCTTAGAAAATGGGCTTCCAGATAAAACAGTATCCACTTCGTAAAACAACAAGATGTCCCTCTCATGCACCTAGGACACTTAGTTGAGGCACTATACTGAGGATCCGTATTATGGGGAGCAAATATTCCATTCAAAGGTGTGGTTTATGGTCATATTCATATCCTCCCATTTTCTTAGTTGATGGGCATCATGGAACACAGATTTCTTTGGTAGTTGTGAGGGATTTGTAGAGATGATCTACGAAGCCTTTCCTGACATTTGAGCCTTTGAAGCTCAGAAACACCTTATGTCTCCATGCTCTCCACATTCCCACTACCATTCAGAAGAAACATATTAATTTGTTGCTCAGAAACACCTCATATCTCCATGCCCTCCACATTCCCACTGTCATTCAGAAAGAAACAAATTAATCTGTTAGCTTGAGAAGGTGTGAGTCAGGAAACCTTATATGGAGCTACCTAGTTTGGAGGCTAAGACTCAAGCATTATATGGAGCATTTGACTAAGTGCATCATGGAGCGCTTTATGAGGAAACCAGATGCTAAGTGCATCATGAAGTGTTTTACGAGGGAAACCAGACACTTTTGGGTTGGGCATCATTTCAATTAGTAAACCAGATAGACAATGCGTAAATCCCTACCTAGCTGCATATCCACCACCAGGTTGGGACCAAGTTGCAAATCTAGGTGGAGAACTAATTGACCAAATCTCAGTTGAACCAATTGAATGAATCCCATAATCACCAACAACAGGAAGGGCATATTAGGGAAATGGCAGACCCAATTCCTGGTGTTGATTGTGCCCATTTTATATCATTTAATATTTAAAAGTGATTATTAATTAAAATCATTTTATTAAAATATTATTTAATTTAAATAGATTTAAAAAAATTTAAGTATAAGATATTTATCGAAATTTAAAATTAACATAAAATAATAATAATAATAATAATAAACATTTAAGAAAACTTAAATTTTAACATAAGACATTAATCATAACAGTTTAAAAAAATAATATTTTTTTAAAACAAATTCCTTAAATGGTATATAAGATAAGCTTTCCAACATCTTCTCCCAAGTTGGGAAAAACAAACATCCATAAAATATTAAAATGTAACCAAGGGTTTAATTGTTTAAAAACTTTAACAATTCTATGACTCATTATTTGTTTAAAAACTTTAACAACTCTATGACTCATTGTCTATGTAGTTTACACTCAACCAAAAAAACAAATGTAAGTAGTTATAAAAACATAATGAGCCATTAAAATTATAAATTTAATACCATAAGTATAGGAAAGAAGTTTAATTTAATACCATAAGTATATATGGAAAGAAGTTTTTATTTTTTATTTTATTTAGAAAAAATAACAACATTATTTACTCAAACTCTATATATTTTTCATACATCTCCCTTGGCAGTGTGTTTCTCTTTACCATATAAGAACATCTACAGGCAGAGACCACACTTAGAAGCCCTCATATAATCCCCGTTACAAAAAATCATCATAACTGCTTGCCGATGCTAGCATAAGGAGAATCTCCTTGCGTCGAGTAGGAAACATAGAAACAAAGAACGGAAAAATGTAGCAAGTTAAAAAAAATACAATAATATCATAAATTATAAAATAGAATACCCAATGATACTCACATAGAAACAGAGCGTCGAACTTATCTCGATTTCTGGTTTCCCAAGCTAGTTGACGTGGCCAACGAGGCCCATTCATCTTTGTTTCATGTTCTGTTAATGCTTTCAATCTTCTGGCAATTCCACAAGCCTCCTGATTTTTGGCATGTCAGATAATTGTGACTCTCACAGGCCAATTAAGATGTGAACTTAAGTGCATTCAATTCTACTTCCACAATAAGGATTTCAAATACCTTCACACCTGGGATTTTGAACTGAAAAATTGCACGCCAAATTTCTGCTACAGGTTATTGAATAAGGACGATGGCTCCTTGTTTCATTTTAGTAGTGGGATTGATGAACTATTATGAAACCAACTCACAAAAATATAGTCAAGAAAGATCAACGCCATAGAAATCAGCCTCTTCGAGGGGACAACCTCCTTTACATTACATAAATGAACAATTCCTAGATGATACAAATTACCAAAACCTCCTTTCTATATATAGGAGTCTAAGGGGTCACAATATAATCAAAGCTGACATAACAATAATAATATAAGGGCACAACAATAACAACAGTGGGCTTCTATGGGGCACAATAATAACAATATGGGGACAATAGGGCACAACAATAACAATAAAGGCTACAATGACAATAGTGATGGGGGAATCACTAGTATTATAGGGACCTAACATGCCCCTCCCCTTCAAAAAAGTGTTGTCCTCAACGCTTGAGTAGTTCTGGATGCTTCTGTATAAAATTCTCATCCTCCCACGTGGAATCTTCAGCGGGTAAGTTCTTCCACTTGACAAGATACTCCGAAATTGATCGATTTCAGAGATGTCGAGTTCTTGTTTCTATGACTGCTTCAGGTTCTAATATGATTTTTCCTTCCTTGTCAGGTTCTGGCAATAATGTTTGAACTAGGATCTTGTCACCAATAACCTTCTTTAAGCATGAAAGATGGAAAACTAAGTGCACTCGAGAAGGTGCAGGAAGCTCCAATTTGTATGCCATAGTACCAATCTTTTGCAACACCTTGTACGGACCATAATACTTTGGTGATAATTTATTATCCTTCTTAGCTTGCTTGAGGGACATTTGTTTATATGGTTGTAGCCATAGAAATACCCAGTCACCTATATTAAAACTTCTTTCACTGTGATGTTGATCTGTGTATTGTTTCATTCTATTTTGTGCCAAATTTAGGTTATCATTTAAGAGTTGGAGAACTTGTTGTTGATGCTCGATGTGATCTTCCACTGCTTGAACCTTAGAATTTTCTCTTAAATATGATGTGATGGATGGTATGTGATATCCATAAATAGCCATAAATGGGGTCATTTTTGCTGCAGTATGGAAGGAAGTGTATGCCACCATTTAGCCAAAGGAAACCATTTGACCCATTGTGTCTGTTTATCAGATACAAAGAAACGAAGATATCCTTCCAAACATTTGTTTACTATCTCAGTTTGCCCATCAGATTAAGGATGATAAGATGAGCTGTGAGCTAATGGAGTACCAAGACAATGAAATAATTATGTCCAAAAATTTCTAGTGAAAATGGGATCTCTGTCACTTAGAATAATCTTTGGGTTTCCATGTAGCTTTTGAATTGTTTCCATAAATGCAGTAGAATTGTACTGGCTTTAAATGGATGAGATAATGCGCAAAAGTGCGCATACTTGGTAAGTCTGTCAACTACCACCATGATGACACTCTTTCCTTCGGACTTGGGTAAAACTATGATAAAATCCATTGAAACCTCCTCCCAACATTGACTTGGAATGGATAAAGGTTGTAATAGACCCGAGGTCTTAATTGTTTCAACTTTATTTTGTTGGCAAACCAAACATTGTGCCACAAACTTTTCAATATCAGATTTAAGGCCATCCAAAAAAAATTATTTCTTAACCTTGTGGTAAGTTTTTAAAATCTCGAGTGCCCTCCTAAGGGAGAGGTGTGCAATTCCATAAGAATCTTTTGTTTGAGTTGGGAATTTTGACATAGGTATAAGCGATCTTTGTACCATAACGAATCATTTTTCCAGCTAAATGTATCAAATGTACTGGGATCTTGTTGTAACTTTTGAATGACTTCCCACACTTCTTTGTCATTCTTCCATTCATCCCTTGCTTCATTTATCCAATCTGGTTGGATAATAGAAATGGCACAAAGCAATGCATCCACATCCTCATCCTTTCTTGAGACTGCATCTGCCACAACATTTTGCTTCCATTTTTTGTATGTGATTTCAAAGTCATAACCCAACATCTTTGTGACCCATTTTTGCTGCTCTTCTGAAGATAATCTTTGTTCTAAAAATTATTTAAGACTATCATGATCCTTTTTTACCTTGCAATCTCTTCCCATTAGGTAGGGTCACCATTTCTTAAGTGCATGTAGTATTGCCAACATTTCCTTCTCATAAATAGCTTTATGTAAATACTTTCCTTTGATTGGACGACTTTCGAAAGAAATGTGTCTTTCTTCTTGCATTAAAACAACATTAATTCCATTTTTTGAGGCATCACATTCCACAATAAATGTTTTTGTGAAGTCTGGCATAGCTAAGACCGGTGCTTGGCACATTACCTCTTTAAGATGTTCAAAGGCCTTCGTTGCTTCTGGAGTCCATCAAATGCATCTTTCTTCAAGAATGTTGTTAGAGGCGCTGCTATTCTCCCATAATTATTAACAAACTTGCAATAATACCTTGTCAACCCTGAGAAATCCTTGCAGATGCTTTATGGATGTGGGGGTTTTCCATTCCTTAATGGCTTTAATTTTTCTAGGGTCTACCTTAACACCTTTATGAGATACAATATGGCCCGAATATTCCACCTCTTGTACTCCAAAGAAAAATTTGGAGCTTTTTGCATATAATTGTTTCTCCTCCAATAGTTTGAGCACCCTATCAACATGTTGAACATGATCCTTCCAAGACTTGCTATAGATTAGTATATCATCAAAAAATACCAACAAAATTTTCTAAGGAAGGGTTTGAAAATGGAATTCAACAAACCTTGAAATGTAGAAGGTGCATTGGTAAGGCCAAAAGGCATGACCAAAAATTCATAATGACCCTCATGAGTTCTAAATGTTGTTTTCGGAATGTCTTCAATCTTCATTCTGATTTTATGATATCCTGAATGAAGATCCAACTTGGTGAAATAAATTGATCCATGCAATTCATCCTATAGTTCATCAGTGATAGGAATGGGAAATTTATCTTTAATAGTGAGCTTATTGAGCTCCCTATAATCCTGACACATGCGCCATGATCCATCCTTCTTGTGCACCAATACTACTGGAGTAGAGAAAGAACTTTGGCTAGGTTGAATTATACCAACCTCTAGCATTTCTACAACCATACGTTCAATTTCACTCTTTTGGGCATAGGGATATCTGTAAGGCTTGATGTTTGGAGGAACACTTCCTGGAACCAAATGAATAGCATGATCATGATCAAGAATAGGTGGGAGACCTTTGGGAGTCTCAAATACCATGGAATGATTGTCCAAGACTTTTTGGAGATCTGGAGAAATAGATGATTTCGATGTAGGAACCTCTAGTGAACATAATTGTGCAATTATGCCTCGTTGTTCTTTCTTTAGAAGCTTTGTAATTCCATTAGAGATGATTATCTTTCCTGGTTTCCCTGCGATACCTCTTAATTCAACTTCCTTTCCTTCTGAAGAAAATTTCATGAAAAGTTCTTGAAAATTAAAATCTATTGTACCCAAGGATTGTAGCCATTGGACTCCTAGTACAACATCAGCACCACCCATTGAAATGGAAAGCATTGGACTATTCAATACATATTATCCCATGGATAGCTTCATATTATGGCACTTTCCAGAGCAATTTATGGTTCCTCCACTTACAACCATCACTTGACACTCTGGTGCTGGATATAGGAAGCAATTCAATTCCCTGGCTATATTACAATGAATAAAATTATGGGTACTTCCTGAATCAATCAACATTATTACCTTTTTGTTCTTGATATGTCCTTCTATCTTGATAGTTTGAGGAGTGGTAATTCCTGCCAATGCATTACAAGATATGGTCGGATTCATTTCTTCTTTCTCTAGGGTTTGTTCATGGTGTATATCCTCTTCTTTTGATGTTTCTTGTTCCTTTTCTTCCTCCTCTTCACAATCTATGTAAAATAATTTATTCTTAGCACACTTATGACCTTTAGTGTTTTTTTTATCACAACTATAACAAATCCCTTTTCTCTTTTTTCTTCCAATTATTGGGGTGTAAACCTTGTAGGTTGTGGAAGGCTAGGGAAAACAAAAATTTTGTTCTTATAGTTGTGAGTGGTAGGCTTCCTTGTTGCCATAATTTTTCTTTCCATTTTTTTTGCCAACCTAAATGTCTTCTCCAATGAGTCAAGTTCCCAAAGGTGAACCTCATGTTGGATGTTATCCTTTAAAGTCCCTATGAACACATCAATCCTATGCTCCTATGGAATATATTTTACCCTTATATTCAATTTTTGGAAGTCCTCAATGTGCTCCATCATTGAACCCTTTTATTTGAGGTTTATCAATTGGCTAAAAAAAGTGTTTCTTTTTGTATCCTCATAATGTGCTATAATTTCTTCCGTAAAAATTTCCCAAGTGACAATTTGATTACTAGAGCAAAGCCATTGATATCACATAAACTGATTTGGTTCCAAATATAAAGTTCCAATGTGTACCTTTTGTGTGTTTTGCATATTATGGAGATCAAAAAATTTCTCCATCTGTAGTATCCATGTTGCGGGATCCTTGCCATCAAACTTCCTCATATCAATCTTTGGAACATGGTGGGTCTTCAATCCAATGTTAGACTCATGAGATCATGATTAACATTTATTTTTTTCTCATCATGAGTTTCCTTTACTACCCTTTCACCCTTAGTAAGCATTTCTTGTAGCAACTTAGTCAAATCTATCTTCAAATCTTCCATGTTGCCTTTAAGTTTTTCTTTTATAGCATCCATCTTAGCATCCATGCCATTCATCTTAGCTTCCATGCCATCCATCTTAACTTGCACGCCATTCATACTAGCTTCCATGCCATTCATCTTAGCTTCCATGCCTTTATTTAAACCATCAATCTTAGCTTCCGTTACCTTTTGTTGGAGTGAAATTTGTTGCACTTGGTCTCATAATTTCTATATATCATCTTGCATTTCTTCCTCTTCTTGATGAGTCATGTTAGAGATTTTAGGTTGCTACTAGGTGTTTCCATTTTCATTCTTCAGGGCATCAATTAATGATAATTATGCTTCACTATGCCCTTTGAACTTCAAACTAATTTTTCAACCCAAATTTATGCAAAATTTTAAAAAGACTACACTACACCTTTTTTCACTTTGTAGAAACTTTATATTGAATCTGTTCTATCTCTATAATTTCAAATCTCCAAGGTATGAAATTTCTTCTTGCGGTATCCCTTTGAATCCTCTTTCCAATTCCACTAGTCTGATAAAAGTTGGATTTTCCAAGAAATCGTTATGCCAAATCTCCTAAGATTACCTGATTATATAAATTTTCAGTAGAGAGAACTGTATGACATGCCACGTGTAATTGTTTTGAACTTCAGATCTAACACACATACATAGAAAACTATAGTCCATCCTCTTTCTATAACTTCTTACGAAATTTCAACCTAATGCACAGAGAGAAAGTTATGATGATTTTCCAAAGGTCACTTGTTTGGAATGTAATTTGGGAGTATGCAAACACCCTAACTTCCTGAGATCATATCCCCGAAAATATAGTGAGAAAATATCTGAAATTTGGACCCGAAGTTCAGAATGGTTTCAGCTCAAATGGGTTTTTTAGCTTCTGAAACATCGCAAAAAAATTTATAGTGACAATTCCACGATGACCTGTTTGGAGCAGCAAAACCCTAGAATCCAAAGCCCTGATACCAAATGTTATGAAACCAGCTCACAAAAAGATAGAAAAGAAAGATTAACGCCTTAGAAATTAGCGTCTTCGAGGGGGCAACCTCCTTTACATTACATAATGAACAATTCTTGGACGATACAAATGACCAAAACCTCATTTTTATATATAGGAGTCTAAGGGGTCACAATATAATCAAAGACGACATAACAATAATAATATAAGGGCACAACAATAACAATAGTGGGCTTCTATGGAGCATAATAATAGTAATATGGGGACAATAGGGCACAACAATAACAATAAGGGCTACAATGACAATAGTAATGAGGGAATCACTAGTATTATAGGGACCTAACATGAACTCCACCTCTCACCAACTAGCTTTAGCATTGTCCCCAATTGCAACAAAATTGATGGCGACCCTAGTTCAATCCCTCTTTATCCCAAGATCGATATCACTTGTAATTTTTCTCAATCATCCCTCTGTTGGGGTTTTCTTGAGGAGGTAGCTTGAGATCAAGCATCCCTGACATGACACGAAACCCTTAGCTTTTGAATGGCCGAAAATATGCTCCCCAGGCTCATCATGTGAAAGTTGGAAGTAAATTCCAGTTCCATCCAAGTTTAGGAGAGTGGGTGCATAAAGGAAGCCACCACGGGTGTGTGTTGTACCTAACCACATGAAAGAAATACTATAAATAAGTTTAATGCTCCGAAAATTAATTGAACAAGTTCATTGCTTTTTCCAAATGGGCCTATTTAAATGGCCTTTCGCTTGGTCTCTAAACATCAACCTTGGCGTTTGAAGATAGATTTCTTATCAATTCTCAAGTTTATATTCTTGATTGTGGATGTCCTCATCGTGATATCCGTTTTCCATCTAAAGGATATGGCTGTTGGTGCCCTTTCTCAATTTGGGGGGCATGGATATGATTTGGGATCAAATCTAGTCATTCGAGCTATGTAGGATCCCTTCATAATGCCACTAAAATCCCTTCCAACAATGTTCTCCCCAATTTTAAAATCGAAGTTTATGTCGGAAATAGAAAACTATTTTTTTTGGTTTTTTTTCCCTTTTACTTGATGTTCCCTTGCAAGCAAGGATACAACACGATAGCCTTAACAATAGAAACTAGAGGATTAATTAGGCTATAGCCAAAAAAATCCATTGACAAGTCTGATAAAGGTTATAAAAAGAGGCCTTGGATGACAGATCCTATTCCAGGTTACTATATCCTAGAAGATCACTTTGGTGAGGCCGATGTAGTTGAACAGATAGAAACTATTCTCAGGGTCCATCCAAGTAATTCCAGTGTAGTACTGAATTAACGCTACTCAATTTAATTTCAAATATAAAGGTTTCTGTCTAGGGGACAATCTTGGTAGGAAAATATGTACTCTGGATGAGTTTACATATCAACTGTATCATTGTTTAGCTACAATATTGTTTTAGCAACTATCAATCCAGGGAATATTGTTAGAATTTCTGAGTTGGAAGTTGTTGTTTTACATTAATTGCTTTGTCAGTATGACCATATTACATTTCATCTATAAAATTGGCCTTAATTCTAAGAAAAGTCATTACATTTTGATTTTCCAATAAGTTTCCAATTAGACTCGTTGACTGTTATAATCCCAAAACATGAGCTTGTCCTGAATACAAGCAAGAAGGACTTTCTATATTCAGTTGTTGGAAGAAAATTTTTGATGATTAAAACATCTACCCACATCTCCGTATAAAATTATTTTTCTTATATTTAAATTTCATCCAGTCTTTGGATATATATTAATTGGCAATGTTCCTTTTGAAATTGTTAGTTCAAATCCTCTGTTAACTCTTTTGATCGAGAGAGACTACTTTATTATGCTAGATGTTATAGTGATTTTGATCAAAATTGATTCATGAATCAGAACCCAACCTCGTTGATTCCAAAACTTCAAAATGAAAAGATTTTGATAGATTAAATGTGCAATAAAAAATATTATTTTACTAAAATAAATATAACTTTTAATCATATCAGTACATGCTCCAAGAAGGTTGTCACTTTCGTGAAAATGGTAAGATCATTGGGTGTGTAAATAAACAAGATTTTCTTGATGACAATATGGACAAAAACAAGAGAAAATATTTCTTGTATCAAATAATTTATTTATTCCTCATTTGAAGTTAATTTTAATTTTATATCGGATAGTTTCTTATATATTAATCGATAAAGAATATGTTGTGTCTAATATATTAGTTTCAAACTACTCTTTTCGATGATCATTTTACATTCCAATCAATTGGTTTAGCATTACTTTATGTTTTCTCATAAAGATGTATTAAACGTGGTTTTCCATTAAATAATATAAATGGGAAAACCAATTCTGATTAAATAAAGGTAAAGTATTTTTGGATTTTAAGATTAATATTCTGAGCCACTTTATAAAATAATCCATGTATGTTTCTTGATTCGACTTTAGTAAGAACGCATATATTCGAGGAAATATTAAAGGAATATATAAATTATTCTGGTTTATCTAGGAGGTCCTTTATTGATACATTATTTTATGGTAAGGTTTTATGTGGTGATGGAATGATTTGTTTTTCATTAATTACTTTTCATTTTAATTGTCATTTAAAAGAAACTGAATTATTTAAATCAGGTTTATTATATTGTTCACCTCGGGAAATTTTTTTTGGACCCTATATTAGGTTGGGCGAACCTACCTATGGTTTTCAGTCCATGGTTTTGGATGCTATGGTTTTCGGTCCATGGTATTGGATGCTTCGACATGTATAAATATGTATTGTAATATTGAAAGGAATATAATGAAAAATCAAGCTGGTAGTCCCGGTTTTGGGATCCAGGGGAAAATATCTGTGTATATGTGTTTTATGTGTTATGCTCTCGCATTGTTTATTTTTTGTGTTTTAGAATTCGTATGTAGGTAATTTATGTACAGGGTTAAAACCTACAATATCAAACCATGGTGGCAGAATATGTAATGAACCTATGGTCAATACGAAATATGGCAGAGTAAATCAAAACCTATGGAAAAAATTTATAAACTATGGTGTAGAATTATAACAAAGTATAAACAGGTTCATGCATGATGGATCCCAGTCCTGCCACATGGCATGAAGGTCCAGTCACACGGTGGCGAAGTTAATGGCCATGACCGTCGGAGGATGTGAGTCAATTTGCCAACAAAGCACAAAAGATATGGTGTTAAACCATATTGCAAACATATATGTTAATGTTCGATGGCAAATATATATTAAAACAAAAACTATGGCTTTTATACAACGCGGAGGTGGCAGCCATGTGGTCTGGTGATATAACACGGTAGGGATGACAACGCACAATATGTGCTCCGGTCGACACGTCGGAGCAGGTCGAGACTGCTAGGGATAGACGCCTTGGGTCTGTGGTTCTATAGACCGTCAAGTATGCAGTTACAATAAGTGTTGTCTGGGGCAGAGATGTGACATATGACACCGAGATGCAAGAATAGTTAAAAAAACACCGTTGGGTTATTGCCATGACCTTCAGAGGTTGTGAACGTGGAGTACTGAGTTAGAATTTCCATGGGATATACCATAGAATCATTGGGAATTGGTAAGGAGTAGGTCCAATTCACATCGAAAACATTGTATGACTATGTGGCATGGGGATATCGCTGGAAGTAGTTCACATGGCTACGGGTTGCCATAACACTTGACTGCCACACCGACGGGAGCTGAGTTATGATATTGTCTTTCATCGAGTTATATGATAAAACTTTGGATTATCATTGTAACAAAAGCCATCGATCCAATCTATATGTACCATGAATAAACCTTAGGATAAGACATTACACGAATGAACGGAGGATATTGTATTCAGTCCAACCTTTGTAAACCATACGAATTATATGGTTAGACCATACTAAAACAAAATGCGCCAAAATTAATAGTTGTTATAACTATAGCGCTAATTGTAATTTTTTTATTGCACCGAGTATAGGTTTTTCCACCTAATTAAAACAAATTTCCATGTATATCCTAGTAGGTTCGAACCTGGAACCTGGCCGAGGCATTATAAAAGGATTACCATTGCACCACTACAGAGGGGGAGTTGAACAGTGAGCTCCAGAATAGAGCCATACTGGTGCCAGTAATTTTCATTTGAGCATATCTTGGTCATCCTTGGGCCTTTTTGTGAATGGAGATAGGAATTGGAAATCTCAGACAGAGGCCTCCTTTCTGACAGTCACCAGAGCTGCATGTGTGCACAGTACAGATGGGTGAAATTTTATGTAAAGAAGAAATTCGAAGCCATTTCAGAGGCAAGCAGTTTTCAAGTTAGTTTTTGACTTTCCAGAAGCATTTGAAAGCTAGTTTGGAAACTTGAAGAGCTGAAACGGGGGTTTTGACACATTCCGGATTCAATGGTAGTACTTATTCACCAACAATAGTAGCGAAGTCTGAAAAATTCTGTACCTGAATTGTGTCTCACTTAGACAAGGGGAGACGAGGTAAATAATAAATGTATTGATGAAACTCGAATTCTCAATTTCAGTAGAGGTCAGAGTCATTGTTAGAGACTCTATGCTTTTGCTGTAAATTACAAGTCGTTTGTAGAATGTCAAGTGAAATTGCAAGAGTTCTATGAAGGAGAACATTTGCATACTAGGGAAATAGTGACAATTGTATTAATAATTTTGATGTACCTCTTCTTATTCACTGAAATATGAGTGTCCTAGCCTTTTAGAGCAGGCCTCGAAGACATAGCCCAAGAAGGGTGAACTTCGTCAACAATCTCGTTGTCTAATTATTTGACATTGCATGCTTATGTGTGTCATGTCCTTTTTGGATAACTTGTTCAGTTGTATTAAATTACTGTTTTGAAAGGCCCATTTAAAACTTGCCAAGTCCCAGGTAGTGATATAATTCTGCAATTCTAGATCAACTATAGTTTTCTTTTGTAGGAAAGTCAATAGGTAAGGCTCCCTACTTTTTCTTTCTAAACTCATTTATTTCTTAGTTAGATTTATTTATTTAACTTTTTTTAATTTTTTTTTTTTTTTTAATTTTTTTATATTTTTAAATTTTTAATTTTAATTTTTTTTTTTTAATTTTATTTTATTTTTAATTTAATTTAATTTTATTTTTATTTTTATTTTTTTATTTTATTTTATTTATTATTATTATTATTATTATTTTTTATATATATTTTATTTTATTTTGTTTTATTTATTTACTTTTTTTTTTCAGCATGAAAAAAAGCTATATATATGTATTATATTCATGAAGGAGGATTGTACAGACATATACATGTATCTTAGAATGAAGCTAGTAGCAGAGGTAGATATGATGTTCAAAGCCACATAATGTGGATAAAAAACATAGGATAGATATCCTGTTCAGCTACAAAATAGATATATGGAGATAGATTTATATGAGCAATAGATATTGAGAAAATGGATTCCTTTGGCAACAAAATATATGTGAGCAAACCTTCGCAATGAAATAGGCAAAAAAAAAGAAGGGGAAAGTAGATACATACCAGATATTCTTCATTAGAAAGAAAATTATGTACCCGGAAGACTAAAGTCCTGGATGTGGTAGATGATGTTGTCCATCATGATCTGCATCCTCCAAACACCATGGGGAGAATATAGGCCCATTTTGGATAAAGCATCTGCTTTTTTGTTTTTATCCCTTTCAATATGTGAAATAGTGTAGTCCCTCCTGCTATTCCATAATGCTTCAATCCTGTCCAGCCATCTAGCAAGATGTATGTTTTTTATGTTGTGTTTTGACAAGACATGATTAGTGATGACTTTCGAGTCTCCAAAGATATGTAGATTCGGTATGTTAAGAAAGATACAAAAGGAAAGAAGACCAACTAAAGCCACCGCCTTAGCTCTGTTGTTGGACCCTGGTCCGCCATTCCAATGGATTTCAAAGGCTTGATCATCTGCTGGAATGATGTATACTCCACAAGTGCACAACCCATGTTGTGCAGCTTCGTAAAAAAAGGCACGCGGAGTAGTCGAGGGCACCCATGTCGATAAACTTCTTCCATTTTTGATCTTGTTTTGACCCGACAAATCAAGAGCGTTGTATAGAGATAGGATAGATTCAATAACAGAAGAGTGTGATTCCCTTTTTGTACTAAAGATCATACCATTTCTCCATTTCCAAATGGACCAAATAGTCAATAATGGAATGGCCCGCCATTCTTTGTTCATAATACTCCATCCTTTAAAAGCTTCTGGAATGGAAGGGAAGGAGCTATGGATGTAACCAAAGTGAGTAGCAAGATATTGCCAAATAGTTTGTGCTTGAGGACAAGAGAGAAATAGATGTGTGTTGTTTTCAAAGTTAGTTCTACAAAGAAGGCAAATGGCAGGCCCACACCAATTTCGATTTTGCAAGTTATCCCATGTGAGATTCCTATTATGAAACACCAACTAGGCAAATATTATGATCTTTGTGGGGCATCCCGATTTCCAAAAGGTTGTAGGAAAGATATCTCCTGAATTTCCTGCTTTTGAGATTAGAAACTGTAGATATATATGCTTGACATAGACAGTTGAGGAGCCACCAATTCCCTTCCATATGAGGAAGTCTTTATTCACAGAGCGATATATCTCGTGTGCCCACAGCGAGGATATAATAGAATTCCATTGCATTGCCATATCATCGCAAAGTTGCAATTCTATCGCTGATTTCCAAATTGGAATAGCTCCTTCCCATTCTCATATGGCACTGGCCCAGAAAAAAATACCCCTGTTGTGGAGCGATCTCATTAACTGAGTGGATATATGAATTTTTCCAGCCTCTCTAGCAAAATCATCCCATCCTATCATAATCTTTGATCCGCTCTGAAATTTCCAGATCAGATTATGCCTGAAAAAGGGTTCCAGTTTCTTGAAGCCTCTCCAAATTGTAGAGCCAACAGAGGACCTCATGTGGTTTTCCCTAATCCAATAAGACAAATCCTTATTGTCCATATATTTAGTGTGAATGGCCATGCTCCAAAAAGACTTACCCATACTTGCTTTCCACATAGATTTACATAGAAGAGCCTTCCTAAAAATGGTTAAGTCCAAAATACCCCATCCTCCCATTTTTTTAGGTTGAGTCAGCACAGAAAGTTTGGATAGGTGGTATTTATTTTGTTCTTTGTTGCCTCCCCATATAAATTTGGCAGTCATCCTGTTCAGACTGTTAATGATAGCTGTAGGGATATAGAAAAGGTGTGCCCAATATACCATTGTTTGCACGAGAACAACCTGAGTCAGGATCATGTGGCCACCTATGGATAAACATTTATACTCCCATGCAACAATTGTCTGGTAAAATCGATTTGATATCCAAGAGAAATCAACCACTTGATATCCAATAGTTTTCAAATTGAATCCCAAGTATTTGAGCCCATTCCGAAGAGGAATTGCTTTGATGTTGTAAAGCTGTGTTAGGAAAGTAATCAGGTCCCCATTAACATCATCAACATGAAAAGATGATTTCCCTTCATTTACATTCATGCCAGTAGCTTTTTGAAAACTTCCCAAGATTTCATGAAGACAAATCCAGGTGGCTCTGCACAGTATTGCTGTTAAAAGAATATCATCGACAAAAAAATTATGGGAGATGTAGATTCCTCTATAGATGGGAAGGGGCCGGTAGTTTTTTAGATGAATCGCCCTCTTGATATGGAGGCTGAGAGAGTCCATAACAAGTATGAAGAGAAGCGGAGACAAGGAGCATCCTTGTCTTAGCCCCCTGGCCGCTTTGAAAAATGGAGTGGGGATTCCGTTAATCAGGACAACGTAATTTACCTCCACCACACATGCCATGATCCATCTGGAGCACCTGTTATCAAGACCAATCCTTGTAAGGAGGCAGTGGATATAACCCTAATCCACATTGTCGTATGCCTTTTTTAGATCAATTTTTAATATAGCAGCACCCAGTTTCCTACTATGCAAGGAATGTAAGCATTCTTGAGTGAGAACCACTGTGTCCAAGGTGTTTCTTTCCTTGAGAAATCCGTACTGTTCTAGGGAGAGGTGCAGAGATAAAACATTCCTCATACGAATAGCAATGATTTTTGAGATTATCTTATACAGAACATTGCACAAAGAAATAGGCTAATAATAAAAAAAGATGTGGAGAGTTTCTTCTTTGGAATCAAACCAATATAAGTGGAAGAAATGTGATGGCTGATGATACCCTTTAATCTTGATTCCTTGACCATATTTAGAATATCATCCTTGAACAAGTCAAAAAAGTGGATAAAGAAATCAATAGACCAACCGTCCGGTCTCGGACATTTGTCTTTCTGAAAGGATTTCATCGTCACCAATAATTCATCCTCAATGACTTCAGAGAAAAGGGTAGCATTTTGATTGTCATCAAACATAGTAGGATACAGATCAATAACCCATAGAATATCTTCAATGCCAATGCCAATGTCTCTGCTGTAGGCATTTTTGAAATATTTTACAGCTTCACGCAATATGGCCTCCTGGGAAATAAATGAATTCCCAGCTTCATCCTTGATTTCCCAAATCGTGTTCACTCTCAATTGCTTGTTTGCAAATTTGTGAAAAAACTTGGTATTTTTATCTCCTTCTCTGAGCCATATGGCACGACTCTTAAGACACCAAGTAGCTTCTTCCTTTGCTAGAATCTTTTGCTTCCTTTTCTCTAGGTCCCATATTTTTTTCCAAATACATGAGGACATGAAGGGCTGTTTGAAATGCATAGATAAGTATTCCAATTTCTTATCTATATCTTTCAGGTCTCTTCTATTGGATTCTGATTTCTCCCGTTGCCATCTTTTAACTTTACTTCGGAGAATAGGCAGTGGATTTATGAAAGCCTGAGTTTGTTCCTAAGCCAGACATGATGGATGCTACCAAGATTCCATTATAAACTGATTGAAACGCTCATCAGTGAGCCACGTCCTATTAAATTTAAATGGATAACCGAATCTGCACCCAATATATTTCCATTTTATAGAAATGGGGCGATGATCTGATATAAACAAAGGGATAATTTTCAATGAAGGGAAACCAAATCTTTAAATCAATTTTCCATGTAGGATAAATCTGTCTAACCTTTTAGCTAGGAAAGAGTCATTTGACCACCCATTGTCCCATGTGGGCCCCTGACAAGCCGGTAGAATATTGATGAAATTATTTTGAATGATGGCATCTCGGATCATGCGGCCAATCAGGTCATTTTTCCTGCCACTGCCCCATATCTCATCGTTACATAGTGTGCTATTAAAATCGCCCCCAGTAATTAAGGAATCAATATCAAGAAATTCTGATGATAGAAAATTTTCCAAAAATTGGTAACGGTCTTTATATGGAGCGTAAATGTTTAATATGTGGATTGGATTTGGAGAATCTCGGATATAGGCCAGTAAAAGGATACCGGAAAAACATTGAAAAGCAACTGCCTTTATCCATTTTGGATCCCATAAAACAGCTAATCCACTGGACAAGCCTACAACATTGGTAGCAACCATGTGCCATGTTGGAAACATCCTTCTAAAATATGAGATAGTTTGAATACTATCATGAATGGTTTCTTGTATCAAGAGCATTTTGGAATTTGAGGAGAGAAACAGGTCCTTTAGGGCCATAAACTTAGGGTCTACTCCAAGACCCTGAATATTCATTGATAGGATGCTATTCATTGTGAATGTCAGATGGCCAGCGTGCTCTAAGAGGCCCCTTTCCTAAGAAATCATTAGATGCAAGTTCTGATATAGGAATGTCAATCAAGGATAGATCCCGAGTTGTCATATCCTTTCTACCCTTTCTCCGTCTGAAATGTCTACTTCCCCTCTTCTCTTTACGACGGACCATGATGTTCCCGGCCGAATTCGGACTAATAATAGGGGAAGGGGAGTGGTAAGATTTATGAATGGTGAGAGGTTTCAATTTCAATGATGCCCGATTAACAGAAGGTCTACATCACAATCAAAAGTATTCATGTCTGAGGACCCTGGGGAATTGGAAGGAGTGTACGACTTACACACAGCTTTCCCCTTGGGATAAGCTCCATGGCCCCGAGAGGGAGAAGATGGAATCCTAATGAAAGGTTGAATATGTGCGGCTGTGGATTGTGGAGATGAAGATATATATTGTAGTTGGGGGGATGAAGGACCAGCCGAGGACGGCTTGTGGATCGACTGGGGTAAGGGGATGGCAACGTCCAGGGTCAGCTCCTGTGAAGGGGAGGGTAACGTAAATTTCAGCTAGTGTGCAGGTGGTTCATTGTATGACAGAATGGGATGTTTAGGCTTGGATGAAGATCGAGGGCAACGCTCAGCGAGACCAATATTCCGCCCGGCTGGTCCCATAGACAGCGATCGAGAACGCAGGAGGCTGGAAGATCTTTCCGGGGAAAGACTTTTAGGCGGAAAGAGATGCATTTTAGGAAAAATAGAAGCCTCATATGCATCATATTTGAATGACTGTTCCATAGTCATAAAATCACGTTCATCTGTAACACCTGATTTTTTCTCTGTTGGATTCTTTTTCTTATGTTTTACAACAGAAACATGGACATTGAGGGAAGAGATGGCCCGTTTTATGACACGTCGAACACCTAAATGGAACGCCCCAGTAATCTAGTTGTTGTTGAATTTTTGACATTTCCCAATTTAAATCAATAAACTCCGAAAATCCGCCCCTATATTCCTTCTCTATAAGGATCCTAGCTACGCGCTTGTCCTTTGCTCCAATGCATCTTGGATCAACATAAATGAAGCGTCCAATGGCATTACCAATTTTCTCCATAGATTCTTTGGTCCATAGTTCGATTGGTAAACCAGGCAGCTTAAGCCAGATGTAATTGTTTTGTGGAGTGCATCTGAGTGGATTAAATCCAGTAAACAATCTGTAAAGGGCCAAAAAACTCCTATCTCGGACCCAGGGTTTTGAAAATATGATCTCTAAATCACGAACCCGGAGGAAATGGAAACTATACCAATTATTCATAAGCCTGACAATGGTTGGGGAATAACCGAGTAGAGGAGCCCATTTGGCGGCAATCCAGGTTCTAATATGTGAATCCTCCATTGACGGAAAGTGCCATCGACCCACTAAGGCTCTCTTTTGCAGGCTTGAGATTCTATCAAATAATAGAGGGCCATCCAAATTGATGGCGTCAGGCGGGGGAGAAGTTTTAACCGGTCGGCTTTGTTTGCACCGCAGATGTATTGTAGAACTGCCACCCCTTGGAGACAGTTCATACTATGAAGAAGGAAAGATGTCAGCATTCAATGTGGCAGCCCAGTCGGATTTAGCTGTTTGGCTGGCATGGACTTTTCCGTGTCTAAGGTGGCCTAAACCAAGGCCGATGCCGTGGAGTTGTCAGATGGAAAGTCCATGAGAGAGGACAGATACAAATATCAATAAGTCTAGAAAATAGATCCCTAGAGATAGACTGACAAGACAGGTATCACAAGGCTTTATTATAAAGTGGAAAGAAAGCCAAATTTAGTCAATTTACTAGTACAACTTTGTCCGGAAAAGGATGGGCGCGGGAGGAAAAAAGGAAATGATGGCCTACGACTGGGTAGCCATGACACTAGAAGCTTCCCTACTAATAGAAGGATTTAGAAAATTCCATCAATCCTGTATGGAAAAAAGGAATGTGGCTGCAGGCATTTATCAAAAAACGGGGGATAAGTATAATCAACCATAATGGCAAAGCCAACCCATCATCAGCGAATATAAATTCAAAAATTCCGGCACCAGAAAATATAGGTAAGATCACCCCTATGCGGAATTATGCATCAGGAAGACACATCAGGGCAAACAAAACAGTAGCAGCATATCTCATATATGCACCACCAAGGTCCAACCCTGAGGTGGATGTCTGTGCATGGTTTGGTAATAATGAAATATTTCTTGAGATTTGTTATGGTTACCCCCCACCAACCTATAGCTTCAGACCCCTTTTACGTTTTCTTAGTTAGATTATCTAATTAGATAATTTTTATTTCTATTTATCTGTAGATTAATATTTTAATTCTCTGTAATTTTAGTTCTTGAACTTTCATATGTTCTTTATTACAAAAGTGTGGTTTCCGTATTGAGGTTAGGCACTGAAGGTTAATGAACAAAAGTGCTTTTTAAGGAATTGTAAAATTATTTTATGCTTATGAAATAAAAATTATTGTGATCAGAGATCATAAAAATCTTTTGTAGATGTAATCCTAGTGATCACGCAAGCCTAGGGCATTTTGCTTTCTTCCTGATTGAATTTTATCTTTCAAGTGTAAAGTGTGGATTCCGCCCTACAAAAGTTAGGCATTGAAGGTTGAAGAATGAACATGCTTCTTAATTAATCATAGAATCATTTTATGACAAAATAAAGGAATATGATTGGCGTCCACAAATTTGTCTTGAAAACATAAGCTCAGGGATCAAACAAATCTTTGTATCCTTTTAATTTTCAGTCTGATATTTCATTTTATTGCCAATGCATGCCTTAGAGCATTAGATTGTAAAAGTTCTTGCATAGCTTGAGAATCATTTATGTACTAGTTCCACACATACAATGTTGGTGTTTAAAAGTTTATGACCATAGATTGACAATTAAATATAATGGAATTTAAGTGGCTAAATTTCTTAACAATAACCTTCTCAAACTAAAGGAGGTTGTATACAATCAATTTTGAGCAACCTCCTCAAATCAAAATAGGTTACTATAATGTAAAGTTCCTCAAATTTGATGTGGAATCTAGGAACCCTCTCCAAATTTAACAATAAGGGGTGACACCAAATCTATTTTAAATATCCTTCTCAAAAATCAATTTTGAACAACCTCCTTAAACACATTTTATGTGGATAAACTTTCAAAAATCTAGGAAACCCTTCAAATTTGAGGATAGAATCTTAATATGAGGCATGTCTATCATAATAAACACATTTTAATTGAGAAAAAATTACAAAAAGACTCATTCTTCCTATCGATTTCAAAAAATCCCAAGAATTTTACACAATCTTCTCAAAATTGAGGAAAATTTCTATAGTATACCTACCATATATTATTAGATATATTATCATAATGTAATAAATAAATATCATGTGATAATTGTTCTATAGCTAATCATTAAAACATATTAATGATTACATTATATAATAATTGTCATATGCCTATTGTTATATAATATTTGTTTATTATATTATAATCATAAATCTAATAAGATATATCAAGTATATTACACTTTTATAGAGAATAAAAAAATGACCAATAGTTAAGAACGTGTGTTTTTTCCTAAAAAGACAAAGATTCAAATATAAAGGGCTTTTCCATAAACAAGTCTCTTTTGGTTCCAAACTTGACTATGGCTTTCAAATTAAATTATTATTATTTTTATTATTTGTTACCTTTTTAATTAAAGAAAAACTATGAAAGATGTAAAACTAAATTTTCCTTTAATTGAGTAGAGTTATATTCTTAAACTTAAGTGTATAATTGTGTGTATTTAAAATAATATATATATATATATATATATAGTTCATAGATTTGTTAGGAAAGAAAAGAGTATTCTCTATGATAAAAATAGTTTCAATATTCACTAGTATAGATTCATTTTAACTCGAAATCTATCAACTATGGAGAGGGATTAAATCCTTATGTGCTGATTTCTTTTAGAGGGTGGTGTACATTTTTTCATTGTTTAAATTGGATTTTTTTAATGTATAAATCTATTAAATGCCTTGAAAAACTCCTTGAGCACTTCTATTATGTAGAGTGCACAACTTAAACTTACAATTCCAACAAAAGAGCCAACATGTAGGATAGTAAGATTAATTAAAATGTTTTAACCATTTTTTTTATTGATATATTTGATTTAAAACTCAATTTTCTTATTTATTATTAATAGTTTTTAAATGCCATATTAATTTCATATTAAGAATTGAACAAATTGCATATGTCTCTTTTATTATTCTTATTAAGAAATAGCTAGTTTTTTCTTTATTTCAATTATTTACTTTGTTTATACATTTAAATAATTTACCTATATCTTATATTGAAATATCTTTGTAAAGTATAATAATGGTATATCTTCAACACTCAATGAAATATTTTTACCACATCTTTTGAGTTGTAATGTCAATAATAAATCGAGCTAGCATAGTGAGAATAAGATTATATATATATATATATATATATATATATATATATATATATATATATTTAATTATAACTAACCCGATGGATATATTCACTTTTATTTTTAATTATAGTTGGCATTTTTTATTTAAAAAATATTTTATTTTTCTTCTAAAAAGTACATGTGTCAACTCGATTTTTGTGTTTCTCAGCGTAATAATATTATTGTTTACTTTTAATTATTTTTGTCGTTTCAAGTTTGATATAAAGTTATACTATTTCACATGAACACTGAAATACTTTATTTATCACTGAAAATAAGAATGAAATATTCTTACACATTTTTTGAATACTTATAATGCATTTAATTAAAATTAAATAGTAACGAATTTTTTTTTATTTTAATTATGGTAAAAATTTAAAAAGATGATTTTTATTTAAAAAAATTCAATTAAAAATTTAACATTAAACACATTACACATTTACCTTATTAACTTTGTAAAGAATTAGAAAGAAAAAATAATAAAAATTTAATATTCCATTCTTTTTGATCAATTTTTAAATAAAAAAAAACTATTAAATTTTTTTCTAAAATAATTATTAACACATTTATGAAGAATAAATTTATAAATAATACTAATATTATTTTTAAATGTGACTTTTCCATAAATCTAAACATATCATGCTTTAAATTTTAAATAAAAATTACCATGTAAATTGGCATCATATGAGTGAGTGCGGAAGCCAACAACTCTTTCCAGTATGATATTTACCCAAAATTATAGTGTTAAACATTTCGCTATGCGGTTGTTTCTTTGCAGATGGTAGGACACGCGGCACGCTGTAGCTCCTTAGGTTGAATTGAATTCCACTAGACAATGACAGATTGCAGATGTACGTACCACGTTTATACATGATAAAGTTTTCCGACCATAAGCAATTTGGATTAAAAGGTAAGTTTGGCAATCTGCAATCCGGATAGGGTTGCCGAAACAGAGAACTGAAAAACGCAACCGGTTAAAACAATCTACAACAATATCACAAGGGTTGCCGAAACAGAGAACTAAAAAACGCAACCGGTTAAAACAATCTACAACAATATCATAAATTGTAAAATAAAATACCCAAATATACGAGAAACATAGAAACAGAGAACGGAAAAAAGCAGCAGGTATAAAAAAATACAACAATATCATAAACTAAAAACTAATAATACCGAGTTAAAAGATTGGTGTAATTAAAAGATTGATTAAAGCTAAATTTGAAAACAACGGTCCAAAATCTCAAGCATAAAACTGAGTAATGCCCTAGTCATTATATACTGGCGCGCCTCATGAATGAAGAATGAGAGGATTCATGAATGAAGGAATGAAAGGGATCCGTGACTGTGATGAATGAAGAATGAGAGGACGAAATCCACATACGGAGAGGAGGAGAGTAGGAGGTGATCGTAATTTTTTCAATCAACAACAGAGTGATCGAGGGGATTATTCATGAAGAGGGTAATTTTCGGTTCCTTTTAATTTGTTTCTCTATCTCTCTGTTTATTCACCTGGTTAAGCATGAAAAAGGCTATTTTTATGTAACCTCACAGATGGTTTTCTCTGTTTAATCTACAGGTTAATCATGGGTGTTCTTTCTCTCTCAAGCACTGTGATGTAAAGTTGTCTGTCTTATGGAGCGCTCCATAAATGTTCTGTTCTGTGGTGTTCCTGTGTAATGTTGTATGCATCAATGTCCTGTGTAGTGTTGTGGTTGTGTCTTGTGTAGTGTGTAAATGTTTGTTTTGTGTGCCTGTTAATTGAGAGAGAGTCCAGGCCATGAAGACTATGCACTGTTGGTTGAAGGGTCAACTTGATGTAACAAATAATGCATCCAAAGTGAGTTGTACTTATGGCAATATTTTCTTGAATTATTTTAAAATTCATTCTGGCCCTTACTCTGGATAGAGGTGGCCCATGGTTCCTTTGACCGTAGCGATAACATGAGTCACTTCCTCATCAATCGTCATCCTTGATGAGTCGCTTTCTCATCAAAGTTTCCAACCAGTCAAGGGTACATAACTGGTTATGAGATGAACCCAACTAGTCAAGCGTACAGATCATATGCAATAATGGGCAACCCCATGATGATGAGATAAAAGCAATCATACAACTTAACAACGATCTCCTAAAAAATGGGTCACGTGGCAACTCTCACCTAATCAAAGATTCCTTTTCCTCTCTTTTATTAATTAGATTACCTAGTTTTATTAATTATATAGGAACATGTTTTCTTTTTCAACGCTTTTTAATTATTAAATTTCCAATGTAATATTTATTTTTACATTAAGTAGTTTTATTAATTATATAGAACTTTTTTATTATTATTAAATTTCCTCTTTCAACATTTTTTTATTATTAAATTTGCAATGTAACATTTATTTTTACATTACCTAGTTTTATTAATTATATATTTTCTCTTTCAACATTTTTTATAATTAAATTTCAATGTAACATTTATTTTTACATTAGGTAGTTTTATTAATTATATAGCAAGATGTTTTCTCTTTCCATATTTTTTTATTAAATTTCCAATGTTTACAAAGATAAATACATTTACCAAGAATAATTTCGAATGTTTACTGAGATAAATACATTTACCAAAAATTTATATAATAATATTGTGTTCAATTTATATAGTAATATTGTATTCATTCCTTTTAATATTTTTCAAGCATTATATATACAATTTTTTTTTTTTTTTTTTTTAATGAATTGTGCATTTAATTATGTTACAAATTGTTAGGAAATGTTAGTATACTAAGAATATCATTTCAATGTTGTATGTTGCAGAAAATTTATCAATACCAAAGTTGCTCGTGGGTGGGTGGAAGACAATATCTATTTTTATGTTTTGTAATGTTGTAATTAGAAAAAATTATATATATTTTGTTTAGATGGGCCCATCAAAGAATGTACATGAACACAAACTATCATTAATAAAATGAGTAGGCTTTTTTTTTGGTGGAGGGGAATTCAACCCCTCCAAAGGCTCTTAGGAAGGTTAAATGGTAACCCTCCTTTGAGTTGTGTTCCTTGTGCTCATGGTTTTCATGATCTTTAGTTTATAGTAACTCCAATATGCACAAACACAAATATATCCTTTACTTATAATAATAAGTTATAAACATGTTTTAAACATCTTCCCAACATACACACAAATTGCAAAATCACTTTTATTGACATAAATCATTTTACATTCTTTCAAGTTTTAAACATCTTTCCCGCACACACACAAACACCAAAATCACTCTTATATTTCACATAAATTACTTAACACTTTTTCAATGTTTTAAACAACTTCCCCATGTCATGCACACAAATGGAAAAACCAATCTTATTCACATAAATTATATAACATTTATAACCTAAATTTATTTATATTTTTTAATTCCTATTTTTTTGGTTTTTTCTTTTTTCTTTTAGATTTTGTTTTGCCTTTGATTTTTTTTATTTTTTTAATTATATGTTATTATTATAAGTATGTTATTAGGATATTTATATTATATTTTTTCCTCTTTTTCATGTACATATATAAAAAAATATATAATTTAATATTTTTATTGATATTTTTATAAATTTAAATTAAATATTAATATATTATTTAGAGTGTTTGTGTTTGTAAATATTTAATTTTTTTATTATTTATTTGTATAAATTTACTATATTTAAATATTTGTGCATCGGTTTTATTAAATAGATGTGTATTGGTTTTATTATTTATATATAATAAATATATTTTCGAATGTTTATATATATATATATTTGGGTTATAATGTATGCTTTGGATTCTTTATTTTGTATGTATATGAATGTATTATTTTCATAATATATGAAATGAGAGTGTTTTCATTACTTGTATGTATTTCTTTTAAACATCTTTCCCACACACACACAAACACCAAAATCACTCTTATATTTCACATAAATTACTTAACACTTTTTCAATGTTTTAAACAACTTCCCCATATCATGCACACAAATGGAAAAACCAATCTTATTCACATAAATTATATAACATTTATAACCTAAATTTATTTATATTTATTAATTCCTATTTTTTTTGGTTTTTTCTTTTTTCTTTTAGATTTTGTTTTGCCTTTGATTTTTTTTATTTGTTTAATTATATGTTATTATTATAAGTATGTTATTAGGATATTTATATTATATTTTTCCCTTCTTTTTCATGTACATATATAAAATAAATATAATTTAATATTTTTATTGATATTTTTATAAATTTAAATTAAATATTAATATATTATTTAGAGTGTTTGTGTTTGTAAATATTTAATTTTTTTATTTTTTATTTGTATAAATTTACTATATTTAAATATTTGTGCATCAGTTTTATTAAATATATGTGTATTGGTTTCATTATTTATATATAATAAATATATTATTGAATGCTTATTTATATATATATATATATATTTGGGTTATAATGTATGTTTTGGATTCTTTATTTTGTATGTATATGAATGTATTATTTTCAGAATATATGAAATGAGAGTGTTTTCATTACTTGTATGTATTTCTTTGGAGTGTTTATTCTTCTATGTTCATGAATGTATTATTTGTTGTATTTGTGTGAGTATTATTTACTTGTATTCTAGATATGTGTATGAATGTATTCTTTGCTGCATTTGTATGTGTCTTGTTTACTTGTATTCTTTGTATGTCTATGAATATGTTCTTTATGTGTATATAAATCTATTCTTTGCTACATTTGTATGTCTCTTGTTTACTTGTATTTTTGATATGTGTATGAATGTATTCTTCATGTGTGTATGAATCTATTCTTTGCTACATTCGTATGTCTTGTTTACCTGTATTCCTTATATGTGTATGAATGTATTCTTTATGTGTGTATGAATGTATTCTTTGCTACATTCGTATGTGTCTTGTTTACTTGTATTCCTTGTATGTTTATGAGTGTATTTTTCATGTGTGTATCAATCTATTCTTTATGTGTTTATGAATCTTTCTTTGTTATATTTGTATATATATTATTTACTTGTAGATATATGAATGTAATTTGTGTGAATATATATATATATATATATATATCTATATATATATATATATATATATATATATTTATATGATTATAAATATACTATCATTATTTCTATAGATAAATATTTTATTTAGAATATTAACTTGTAAATACATTAGTTTAAATATTTGTGAAAATATTATTATTATTGTTTTTTATTTTACAATTTGTACTTTTTTTAATCAATTTGTTGTTATTTTGTTTTTCACTTTGATTTCTTCCTAATCAAAATTTTAAAGATTGATAATATTGATTTATCATTTTTAAAATGAAAAATAATATACATATTAAAATAATATTAAAAATACATAATATTAGGTTTCCAAGTACAACCCAATTAATGATTATCATGTTATAGAATATTATGCAAACCATGAAACTCAACCTTAAAATCCCCTAGAAAGGAAAGAAACAATAACATGACATTTATAATAACATCAATTTGTAATAACACATATTAATTAATGATTTAATATTAAAATCAATACAATAAATAAATTTTATTAATTTTATTTAAAAATTAGTTAATTTCAATAATTTTTTTTTCATAATACTAAAATTTAATAATATGTGGAAAAAATATTAATTCTAAAATTTTGTTAATGATAATTATTGTTTTTAAAATAATAAAGAAAATAAGTATTTCTTAATTTTCATAATATAATAATTAACTTATAATATAAATGTAATTGTCAACTTCATAATATCTATACTGAATCTTCATCACATATATAAAATAATGTTAATTCTAAAATTCATTATAAGAATAATAAATGAAATGTGATGTGTGTGAACATGTCACCTTGTGAGTCAATATGTGTAATGTATGTTTGTGTGCACCCTTAGTTTGTTGTATGAATGTATGCATATATGCATGTGAGTAATTGTGCCTCATTGACAATGGATTATGTGATTGTGTGGGTGCGCGTCAGTGGTTAGTCCCATGTCAATTATGGACCGTGGTTAGTCCCATGTCAATGATGGACCATTGTTGGGGTCATATAAGCTCTCAGCTTCACGTGGTTGACCCTGTTAGTAGAGATTTTACATCTCCAAACCAAGAGGAATTTTCTATATAATACTTTCTAATTAATTTAAAACATAACATTAACTTTAAAACATTAAAATAGTTTTTCTAAATAATATTTAAATACTTTTTAATATTTTAAAAATATTTAAATCTACAACCTTACTATAATTAATATATATATATATATAACAACATTTTGAAAACTATATTAGCCCCAAGGGTTAGTTCAGTTGGTCAAAAACGGTGCCTCGGCATTGAGAGGTCACAGGGTCGAATCCACCCTAAGCCCTTGGGGTCAAGTCTTTACCCCGAGGGGCAATTTACCCTAGCTATCACCCAGATTTTTCCGTGGACGTAGCGATCACTCATGATCACTCATTCATTGACCAGGGTGCTCATGAACCACACTAGAAAAAAAATTAATTATTAAAATATTCTAATATAATTTAAATAATTATATTAATTATTAAAATAAATGAGTAATTTAAACAAATATGTAATAAGTGATTATTATGATGTCTTATTATAAAATTTATTCAATAATATGTTATTATTTTTATCATTTACAGTTAATTATTAATTATTAAGTTATAATAATAAAATAAAATAAATAATAATATTTGTTGTTATAATAAATATATATTTGTTTTGAGAGGTGTTCTAATATGGTAAAGATGTTTTAATAATAATAAAAATGTAATTTAAACATTTTAATCCAGCAAAAATAAAATAAAATTAATGAAATAAAAATAAACCCATTAAAATAAACTAAAAATAAAAATAAAAGTAAAAATGATCTATAATATTGAAAATTCCTGGTATTCATGTGGAACATAGCCTATTTAAATTGTGAAGTTAAAATAACCTAAATCCATTTTGACTATAGAACTACATGACATAGAGAGAGATCAAATATCTTTTCACTATAAAAAAAGTTTTATCTCAAGAGATTTGATCTATCTTAAAGCTTGGTAAATTCAATGTTAAGCTGAAATCTAAATTGATTTTAAAAACCTTTAAATTTTTTAAAACATATTATTAAATTCAAAACATTAAAATAGTTTTTTAATAATATTTAAATAATAATTTTATTATTTTAAAAACTTATAAGTATACCAACTTAATAGAATTATAACACAGTAAAATAAATAAAATATTTATTAAAATACATATATTAAATTCTATATATATTAATATTAATTAACTTTACAATATTTTTTAAACAATTTTATAATAAAAATAAACTAATATGATTTGAATAAATATATAATGGTTCATTATTGTTATGTTTCATTATAAACTATATTTAATTTTTTTTTTTATAAATATCAATAATATATTATTATATTTATCATTCAGATTTAACTATTAAATAATAATAAAATAATTTTTAATAATATTTAAATAATAATTTTATTATTTTAAAAACTTATAAGTATACCAACTTAATAATAGAATTATAACACAGTAAAATAAATAAAATATTTATTAAAATAAATAAAATATTTATTAAAATACATATATTAAATTATATATATTAATATTAATTAACTTTACAACATTTTTTAAACTATGTTAATTATAAAAATAAACTAATATAATTTGAATAAATATATAATGGTTCATTATTGTTATGTTTCATTGTAAACGATATTTAAATTTTTTTTATAAATATCAATAATATATTATTATATTTATGAGATTTAATTTTGATATTTATTTTATTAAAATTTAAAATATATAAAATGTAATTGAAAAAGATTTAATTTTTTTTTTTTTTTTAAATTAAAAATAAATAAATATATATTTGTTTGAGACGTGTGATTTATATAATAGAGATGTTGTAGCTTCCAAATAAAATAAAATATATTTTTTAATAAAATAAAAATTAAATGAAAAGATTAATATAATGTAAACATTTTAACGAGGTCAAAATAAAATAAAAAATGAAAACATAACAATAATTAAAAAGTTGTATATTTATTCAATTTTTTATTTTTATAATTAATAATAGAGTAAAATAAATAAAATATTTATTAAAATACATATATTAAATTTTATATATATTAATATTATTTAACTTTACAAGATTTTTTAAACTATATTAATTATAAAAATAAACTAATATAGTTTGAATAAATATACCATGGTATAAAATATTTATTAAAATACATATATTAAATTTTATATATATTAATATTAATTAACTTTACAACATTTTTTAAACTATATTAATTATAAAAATAAACTAATATAGTTTGAATAAATATATTATGGTTCATTATTGTTATGTTTCATTATAAATGATATTTAAATTTTTTTTATAAATATCAATAATATATTATTATATTTATCATTATGTTTCATTATAAATGATATTTAAGAAAAATTATAAATATCAAAAGTATATTATTATATTTATCATTCAGATTTAACTTTTAAATAATAATAATAATAATAATGAAAATTAAAAAAAATTATAAATATCAATAATATATTATTATATTTATCATTCAGATTTAACTATTAAATAATAATAATAATAAAACAAAGTAAATGGTTTGATATTTATTTTATTAAAATTTAAAATATATAAAATGTAATTGAAAAAGATTTAAAATTAAATTATTAAATATAAAATGTAATTGAAAAAGATTTAAAATTAAATTATTAAATATTTAAATATTTTTTTAAATTAAAATAAATAAATATATATTTGTTTGAGCCGTGTAAATATTCTTTCCCTTATTGAGAGCCTAGCTATGCTTAGGTTTCTGTTGTACAAGCACAAAATCAGTAACATAGAATTCTAGCCAAAACCACCTAAGGCTCAATCGAGGGTGGCATAAAGACACAAGGGCCTGGTTAAACTATTGGGAGATCAACGAAAATGATGCATTGCAAAACATAAATAACATTAAAGATATTGTTACTTCTAAGTTCAAAGAAAAAATGTGGTGTGAGAAAGACTTAGTGACTAAAAGAAAATTAAGTTATTATAAGAAGGTCAACCCCACCCTAGAAGATCAAAAGTATCTCTCTATTTTAAATAGCTCAAAGAAGAAAATTAATATAGCAAAGATTAGAACGAATTCTCATGAGCTCCATAGTGAAACAGGTCGTTGGGCAGTTCCTAAAACGCCATGGACGGAAAGGATCTGTCGTATATGTGAGAATAGGAACATCGAGGATGAAAACCACTTCCTCTTAGAGTGCCCCGCATATAACCACATTAGATCTCACTTTCACAATCTTTGTTACAATACTGACCTTCCTAGCCTTTTACAATGTCAAAATTATAGTGAGCTGGGGAGGCTTCTCTCCAAGCTTTTTAAGCATAGAAATAAAATCTTAAATCAAAATAGATAATTTGTTTCTTTAGGTCCGATAGACCATTATTTGGTCTCAGGACGTTAACCATCATCATCATCATCATATAATAGAGATGTTGTAGAAAAACTATTTTAATATTAAAAATTATTAGAAAAACTATTTTAATGTTTTGAATTTAATGTTATGTTTTAAATAAATCAAAAACCACTATATAGAAAGCGCTTCTTAGTTTGGAGATGTAAAATTTGTACTAAAATTTCTACTATGTAGGAAATTAATTTAACCAAATCTTAACAGTAGATTTACTAAGTTCCAAGAGAGATCAGATCTTTACTAAAGAGTAAATGGTTTGATATTTATTTTATTAAAATTTAAAATATATAAAATGTAATTGAAAAAGATTTAAAATTAAATTATTAAATATTTAAATATTTTTTTAAAAAATTAAAATAAATATATATATATATATATATATATATATATATTTGTTTGAGACCTGCGATTTATATAATAGAGATGTTGTAGCTTCCAAATAAAATAAAATATAATGAAAAGATTAATATAATGTAAACATTTTAACGAGGTCAAAATAAAATAAAAAATGAAAACATGACAATAATTAAAAAGTTATATATTTATTCAAATTTTATCTTTACAATTAATATAGTTTAAAAAGCGTTATATAAGTTGGTATATTTATAGGTTTTTAAAATAATAAAAATGTTATTTAAATATTATTAGAAAAACTATTTTAATGTTTTGAATTCAATGTTATGTTTTAAATAAATCAAAAACCACTATATAGAAAGTGCTTCTTAGTTTGGAGATGTAAAATTTGTACTAAAATTTCTACTATGTAGGAAATTAATATAACCAATCTAGATTTTATCTTAACACTAGATTTACTAAGCACCAAGAGAGATCAAATCTTTACTAAACACTAAGAGAGATGAAATCTCCTCAGATGGAAACCTCTTTTAGAGGAGATTTGATCTCTCGATGCTTTGTAGTTAGGGGTTAAAATGGATTTAGGCTAGTTTGATTTCACCCTTTAAATAGGCTATGTTCCATATGAATACCATGGGTTTTCAATACCATGAGTCATTTTTTATTTTTATTTCATTTTTATTTTGCTATTTTTGTTTTATTTTTTATTTTATTTTGATGATTAAAATGTTTACATTACATTAATATTTTCATTTAATTTTCTTCTATTTTATTTTATTTGGAGGCTACGACATCTACTATGTAGATCACACCTCTCAAACAAATATATACTTGTTTTTAATTTAAAAAATATTTAATAAATTAATTTTAAATATTTTTTAATTACATTTTATATATTTTAAATTTTAATAAAATAAATATCAAACCATTCATTTTGTTTTATTATTATTATTTAATAGTTAAATATAATAATATATTATTTGTAATTATAAAAAATTTTAAATATCGTTATAATGAAACATAACAATAATGAACCATTATATATTTATTCAAATTATATTAGTTTATTTTTATAATTAATATAGTTTAAAAAAGGTTGTAATGTGAATTAATATTAATATATATAAAAATTAATATATATATTTTAATAAATATTTTATTTTAAATTTTAATAAAATAAATATCAAACCATTCATTTTGTTTTATTATTATTATTTAATAGTTAAATATAATAATATATTATTTGTAATTATAAAAAAATTTAAATATCGTTATAATGAAACATAACAATAATGAACAATTATATATTTATTCAAATTATATTAGTTTATTTTTATAATTAATATAGTTTAAAAAAGGTTGTAATGTGAATTAATATTAATATATATAAAAATTAATATATATATATTTTAATGAATATTTTATTTATTTTATTGTGTTATAATTCTATTAAGTTGGTATATTTATAGGTTTTTAAAATAATAAAATTATTATTTAAATATTATTAAAAAATATTTAATGTTTTGAATTTAACGTTATGTTTTAAATAAATTAAAAAACATTATATATTTTTTTGGTTTGGAGATGTAAAATTTCTAGGAAGTAGGAAAACTAATATAACCAATTTAAATTTCACCTTAACATTGAATTTACCAAGTCTCCAGATAAATCAAATTTCTTGAGATAAAACTTTTTTTACAGTAAAAAGATTTGATCTCTCTATGTTGTGTAGATCTAGGCTAGTTTAACTTCCTCATTTAAATAGGCTATGTTCCACATGAATACCACGAGTTTTCAATATTATGGATCATTTTTATTTTTATTTTAATGGGTTTATTTTTATTTTGTTAATTTTATTTTATTTTTGCTAGATTAAAATGTTTAGATTACATTATTTTTTTTATTTATTATTAAAACATATTTACCATATTAAATTAGAGAACACTTCTCAAAACAAATATATATTTATTATAACAACGAATATTATAATTTATTTTATTTTATTATTATAACTTAATAATTAATTGTAAATTATAAATATAGTAACATATTATTGAATAAATTTTATAATAAGACATAATAATAATCACTGATTACATATTTGTTTAGATTACTCATTTATTTTAATAAACAATATAGTTTTCAAAATGTTGCACACACACACACACACACACATATATATATATATATATATATATATATATATATATATAGATAGTAAGGTTGTAGATATAAATATTTTAAAATAATAAAAAAATATTTAAATATTATTTAAAAAACAATTTTAATGTTTTAAAGTTAATGTTATGTTTTAAATTAATTAGAAAGAATTATATAGAAAGCTCCTCTTGGTTTGGAGATGTAAAATCTCTACTAACAGGGTCAACCACGTGAAGGTGAGAGCTTATATGACCCCAAAAACGGTCCATCATTGACATGGGACTAACCACTGATGCGCACCCACACAATCCATTGTCAATGAGGCACAATTACTCACATGCATACATGCATACATTCATACAACAAACAAAGGGTGCACACAATCATACACATACCCACAAACATACATGACACATATTGACTCACAAGGTGACATGTTCACACACATCACATTTATTATGCTTATAATGAATTTTAAAAATAACATTATTTTATATATGTGATGAAGATTCAGTATAGATATTATGATGTTGACAATTACATTTATATTATAAGTTAATTATTATATTATGAAAATTGAGAAGTATTTATTTTCTTTATTATTTTAAAAACAATAATTATCATTAACAAAATTTTAGAATTAATATTTTTTCCACGTATTATTAAATTTTAGTATTATGAAGAAAAAATTATAAATTATTGAAATTAGCTAATTTTTAAATAAAATTAATTTAATTAATCTATTGTATTGATTTTAATATTAAATAATTAATTGATATGTGTTATTACAAATTAATGTTATTATGAATGTCATGTTATTGTTTCTTCTTTTCTAGGGGATTTGAAGGTTGAGTTTCATGGTTTGCATAATATTCTATAACATGATAATCATTAATTGGGTTGTACTTGGGAACATAATATTATGTATTTTTAATGTTATTTTAATATGTATATTATTTTTCATTTTAAAAATGATAAATCAATATTATCAATCTTTAAAATTTTGATAGGAAAAAAAATCAAAATGAAAAACAAAATAACAAAAAATTTATTAAAAAATAAAAAATAAAATAGAAATTGTAAAATAAAAAACAATAATAATAATATTTTCACAAATATTTAAACTAATTTATTTACAAGTTAATATTAAAAAATAACAAAAAAATTATTAAAAAATAAAAAATAAAATACAAATGGTAAAATAAAAAACAATAATAATAATATTTTCACAAATATTTAAACTAATTTATTTACAAGTTAATATTATAAATAAGATATTTATCTGTAAAAAATAATGATAGTATATTTATAATCATATAAATAAATATTTAAAAATATATATATTCACACAAATTACATTCATATATCTACAAGTAAATAATATATATACAAATATAACAAAGAAAGATTCATAGACACATGTGATGACCCCGTAAAACATGTAATTATGAAAAGTTACTATGGTAAGAAACTAATGTGAACTGTTAATTATTGTTGTTAAATGATATTATTTATTTATGAAATGGAAGATATTTTTGGGAAAATGCTGGCAGCCTCCTGAGGGAGGATTTCTAAAGAAAAGGAAACAGTTATAAAACTGAAAAAGAAACTAACCCTCCAGACAGGAAAAGTCCTGGGAGGGAAAACCCCTGGGCTGTGGTGACAGACAGGGGAAGAGAAATTCCAAGAGAGGAAAAAGAAAGAAAAAGGAGGGTTAAGTCTGGTAAGGACCAGATAACCCTAGCACAACAGTGCATGAGTCTTGTTGAGGGCTGCAGGCCTGCAAGACAGCTCGGGGGGAGAATCCAACGTACTGGTGGATCTCAAGGTTGGGTGGATAAGAGCAAGCATGTAAATTGCAGGTGAACTTCTGGAGCGTTAACTCTTGGGCCTAATAGACCAGGTATGAGTTATTCACCAGAATTAGATTTCTGTATTCAGTATGCTGGGTGTATAGAAGGAAAGTATAGCTGCACCTGAGTTTCTGTTGCTAACTAGATGGAAAAGTATACATATAATATTTTAAACAGTTTCTAAGAGTGCTTAGAACTGGCTATTTAAGACAAAAACAGAGATTATCTGCTACATACTTTGCATGATAACTGTAAAGAAAACGATGCATGCTAACTGTACAAAAAGCGATGCATGTTAATTGTATAGAAACTGATGCTCATTACTGTATGGAAGCCGAAGCGTTTCTGTATAGAAACATTACAATGGTCTTGAAAGACCATAACTGTCTGCAGAGTACGTGAGTGCATACTGGAAAAAAAAGGCATTGAACTATTCAACAGTGGGAGAATTTATTAGCAAATATAACAGTAGAATGATTATGGAAAATAACATAACGACACATAGATTAGTTGTATTTCTATAACAGCCGGGAAGCATATTGAAACATTAAGTGCTGTTCATAGTATATGGTGAGGCCGTTTCAAAGTAAACCCATCGGGCCCTGTACCTAGGGTTTAGTCTCATTTTATATGAAAATAAGTAAAAGACGATCACTGTATCATCGCAGAATACAAACAAATAATATCATTAACAAAGTAAATGCGACTTGATGTCACAGAACCGCTGTGGTAAACGGCCGCTTAACCGCCGTGTACAGCCATGCATTGACAAGTGAACGTAGGGTTGTTATAGACGAAACCCTCGAAAGGAACCCGTCTCGACTCTGTTAAACAGAGGAATGATAATAACCTTAAACAAGACGAGCTCAATACATTCTGGAAAGCAAGTTCATATGCATATAGACAAATAAGTTGTTGATGCAAATTAAACCAAATGAAAAACATGTACATCGTATTCAACAGGAAAAAGAAATATACATATATTAACATTGTGACAAATAAAACCCCTGAAGGGTATATCGACAGCCTGTTCACTAAATGTTCAGAGAGCCGAGATGGACTCGTTGTCCCTTCATAAATACAGATAAACCTGGGTAATTATAGTTAACATCCTTGAAAAACAAGAGAAACTGAAAGGGATAAATATCCTGACTTAAGTTGAATCGATTCGGTTCCGGCAAGGGAGGCCGTGAACCCTTAACAAAATATACATAATCCTGGACATAGTGCCAAAATGAATACAACATAAAACTGTATAACCAGATTAGACGCAGGTCCCGGCATGGAAGGCCGACCACGCATCCTAACCAGGGTTTATC
Source organism: Pinus tabuliformis (assembly GCA_031772625.1). NCBI lineage: Eukaryota > Viridiplantae > Streptophyta > Pinopsida > Pinales > Pinaceae > Pinus > Pinus tabuliformis. The sequence goes on from CM062816.1 coordinate 1,570,552,725, forward strand.
CGAATGAAGGAACCCTGAGACAATAAATAAAAAGATTGCCATGAGGAACTCCTCAGGCCGAGAGAATCGATGCAAGAGAACCCTCTAGTTTAAACCCTCACCCATCGGATTAAACCAATGCTCTGCATCAATTCATGATAGAATAAATACCTGAGGATGCCTCGGTTGTATCATTTCTTCCCTGAGCGGTAGGAGGAATGAGAAGCAATTACCTGCACATGATAAACACGTTGAAGTTAGCCGTGAATGCATAGACCGGAAATGTGAAACCCTGCCGAAACAACGCACTGTATTTATAAACAAATAATTTGACAGCTGAAAGGGAAACAATGAATTGGCGGGCATCAATCATTAGTTTACCTGAGTTAGCTTGCCAAGACCTGGCATATGGTGCAGGGATGGAGCCGCTGAATTAAGCAAGGGTTCGGCCTCTCCACCAGGTGCAAATGAACCCGAAATAAGCGACTCAGTGGTATATATGAAACCCGCTAAACCCTGAAGCAAATGTAACCCTTAGATCTGTGCAAGTGATCCTCACCGTCCATCCGGTGGAGGTTTGGCGCGCGAACCCCAGCGATTTCCCCGAGACTTCACATGGCCTCTGCACGGTGCTAGCCACCTGGCCAAGGTAGGTGAAGCCATTTAGAATTCCGTTCACACCTGGCACCGGAGATTGATCGGAAAAGCAAGCCGATGGACATGATAACCGTTGACTTAAACCTTAATATGAAGGTCGCCAATGATTCATATAACCATAAGTCAAGAGGAAACCTTAAGTTAATAGGTTGAGAATTATATATGTGTAACCATGGAAGCACGTTCGGTGCTTTAAAAGCGATTTATATATATATATATGTGTGTGTTGTTATTCTATGATCGAATATATGGAGGGTTATGAAGTAAAAGGTTTTTACAATTATTTTTTTTTTTATTTGGTATATTTACCATGGAGTCGTGACAATGTGGTATCAGAGCAGAGGTTTCAGAACTGTGGCCTCTGGAGCAGTAAGATCCAGCTGCATGGAAGATTATCATATAGTACATATATGAGGAAGAATTAATTCAGCTAACTGTTTTTCTGTTTATTAATTAGGAGATAAATACAGAAACAACAATCCGCTAACAGTCAACAATAAAGATGGAGGAAATGCAGGGAGCTGACAGCATTCCTCGGGAAAATCCAGAGCTGTGGGTACAGCTTGGTGCAGAGACACGCAGTACCAATCTGGCGATACTAGAAACTGTTCAAGAACTGAAAAGGGAGATGGCACGTTTGCGAGAAGACAACGCGCGATTGACAGTGGAACAAGAAAGAATACTGAAGAGTTTGTCAGACAGACAGAATCCACCATTAGCCAATCCCAGTGTAGAACAGCAAAGGGCAACTGAGGAGCGGAATTACCCAACTGCACCTGAAATTTCAGAGGAAAAGGAGGACCATTCTGAGAATGTACTTGAACAACAAACCTCAAAGCGACAGAAAATGGAATTGCAGGGGGAATTCCGGAAAATTAAACCTCCACATTTCGATGGGGAACAGGAGGAAGCAGCAGAAGCATGGTTAATTAACATGAACAAGTATTTCCAGTTGTACGAGTATGATCAGAATTTGAAGGCACGGCTGGCCATCTTTCAGCTACAAGGCAAGGCAACTCTGTGGTGGGAAGAAACCAAGATTGTAAAAGGAGTGAATGAGCAGAGTATAATGTGGGAAAATTTTCAAAAATACTTCAAGGAGAGGTATCTAACTGAACGATTCTATGATGAGAAAGCACGGGAATTCCATGATTTACGGCTAGGACAGCAGTCTATGGACGAGTTCATTAATCGGTTCACTTCCCTACTTCGCTATGTGCCATATATTAAGGAGGAAAAGGCCAAGGTGCAGAGATTTGTGAGTAGCCTACCTGCCTATATAAGGGAGCGCATTGAGTTTGATAATCCCAGGACAATGGATGAGGCGATTCGTAAGGCAAGAATCTGTTACCAGCAAAACAAACAGAAAGGAGACACTTCAAATAAAAGGTGGAATGAAAGAAAGAGCAACAGAATTGCTGGTAATAATAAAGGGAGTCGTGGTAATGGCAGCAAGGGTGCTGGTAAGGGACAGATTAGCAGAAATGTAGTAAAGAGTACCTTTCGGACTAAACCAAGTGAGAGCAGAATCAGTGAACCACCTGCCAGGTCCGACCTTGAAGGAATAACCAGACCTCCAGTTCAATGTTGGGGTTGTGGAGGACCGCATTATGTTAAGAACTTCCCTCAGCGTAAAGGAGTGGACCAAATATCTCAGATCCAGGAAGCATCGACTGTTGGGGAAGTGGCACGCAGCGTACCAAGAATTAACGCAGCCTTGGATGACCGTCAAGCGGAATACCAACCGACCATGGTGGAGTTTGAAGGTAAAATTTCAAACCTTTCTATAGTTGTTCTTATTGACCCAGGAGCTACTTTGAGTTATGTTAGTCCAAAAATAGTAGAACAGTGTAAGTTACCTTCTGAAAAGTTCAAGAGTCCATGGCTGGTACAGCTAGCCACGGGAGCTAAGAGACGAGTCTTAGCCAAAATTGGTAACTGCTCTTTCAGCATAGCTGGACAGCCAATTACAGCAGACCTGAATGTACTCCCATTGGGGTCCTACGACATCCTGATTGGTATGGATTGGCTGGAAAAACATTGGTCGTTGGTAAACTGCAAGACCAAAACCATTTATTACAAGGATGACTTGGGACAGCAGCAAGAATTGCAGGGAATTAAACACCCTGTACAGATCCGGCCTATCACTGCTTCCCAGCTAGCTAAATGTCTCAGGAAGAAGTGTCAGATTTATGCTATTCAAGTTGGTTATGCAAACCAGAAAGACAAAACATCTGCACTGGACAATATTCCGGTAGTACAGGAATTTGTGGATGTTTTTCCTGAAGAGGTACCAGGACTGCCTCCAAAAAGGGATATAGATTTTACTATAGAGCTAACACCAGGGGCAGCCCCGGTGTCACGAGCACCGTACCGGATGAGCGTACCCGAGTTGACAGAATTAAAAATGCAACTACAAGAGTTGCTGGATAAGAATTACATCCGCCCCAGCGTGTCACCGTGGGGAGCTCCAGTATTATTTGTCAAAAAGAAAGATGGAACTCTCCGTATGTGTATAGACTATCGTCAGCTGAACAAGCTCACGATCAAAAACAAGTACCCCAAGTTGCCTCGGATTGACGAACTCTTTGATCAAGTGAAGGGAGAAAAGGTATTCTCCAAGATCGATTTGCGATCTGGTTATCATCAGATCAGAATTAAAGAAGAGGACATTGCCAAAACCACTTTCAGAACACGCTACAGGCATTACGAATTTGTGGTGCTGCCCTTTGGCTTGACCAATGCACCCGCCACCTTTATGTGTTTGATGAACAACGTGTTTCACAGGTTTTTGGACAAATTCGTGCTGATATTTATCAATGATATTCTGATATATTCCCGTTCCCATGAGGAACACGAAGAGCACCTGAGGATGGTGTTGCAAACTCTTCGAGAACATCAGCTATATGCTAAGTTTAGTAAGTGTGACTTTTTCAAAGAGGAAATCCAATATTTGGGCCATGTGATTACTTAAGAAGGAATTGCAGTAGATCCTGAGAAAATAAAGACTATTATGGAATGGCCCATACCCAAGGATGTAGCTGATATCAGATCCTTTATGGGACTAGCTAGCTATTATCGAAGATTTGTGGAAGGTTTCTCAAGGATAGCCTACCCTATCACTTCTTTGTAGAAAAAGGGGAAGGTGTTTAAGTGGACAACGGAATGTCAGCAGAGCTTTGATCGGTTGAAGCACTTACTCACCACTGCACCCATCTTGAGTATAGCTGATCCTAATAAGGATTACGTTGTGTGTACTGATGCAAGTAAAGAGGGTGTAGGAGGAGTATTAATGCAGGAAGGGAAAGTAATTGCGTATGAATCAAGAAAATTAAAATATCATGAGCAGAAATACTCTGCTTACGATCTAGAATTAACAGCTGTTATTCATGCGCTGAAGATGTGGCGACATTACCTCTTGGGGAGGAAATTTCTATTGTTAACAGATCACCACAGCTTGACCAATTATTTCAGTCAACCTACCTTGAATGCAAGGCAGGGTTGTTGGGCAGATTTCCTAAGTGGATTCGATTTCGAGATTAAGCACCTAAAAGGCAAAGAGAACCGGGTGGCTGATGCATTGAGTCGAAAGGTGCAGTGTTTGTGTGAAATTTCAGTCAGCAAGTGGCGAAACTCTCTGTTTGAGCAGATTAAATCAGCAGCAAATCAGGATGCTGAATACCAACAATTAAAACAGCAGGTACAACAATCAGTTAATGAAAAATTACAGCAAGGATATACACTAGACAGTGCTGGCATGCTGTATTTTAATAAAAAATTATATGTACTTGATTCGAATGACCTTAAGAACCTGATTTTGGACGAGTTCCATACCAGCCACTACACTGGCCATCCAGGGTACCAAAAGATGGTCACTGCACTTAGGAAGGAATATTTCTAGCCCAGAATGAAGAAGCAAGTGGTTGAGTATTTGGCAAGGTGTTTAGAGTGCCAGCAGATTAAGGCAGAACATCAGCATCCAGCCGGGCTATTACAACCTTTGCCTATTCCGGAGTGGAAATGGGAAACCATTTCCATGGATTTTATAACCGGTTTGCCACGAACGAAGAAAAACAATGATTCCATCATGGTGGTGGTTGATAAGTTGAGTAAAGCGGCACACTTCATACTCGTGCAGTCCACTTATAAAGCGGTGCAAATTGCTCACCTTTTTATGCAGAATGTGTTCAGACTGCATGGACTACCGAAGGTAATCATTTCAGACCGGGATGTAAAGTTCACATCCACCTTTTGGAGGACGTTGTTCACTGAGTTGGGAACACAGCTGAACTTTAGCACAGCCTATCACCCGCAGACCGATGGTCAAACCGAGCGAGTAAATCAAGTGTTGGAAGATATGTTGAGGGCGTATGTGATGATGAAACCAAACCAATGGGAAGAATATTTACACCTGGTTGAATTTGCGTATAACAATGGATATCATACCTCGACACAGTTAAGCCCCTTTGAGGTTCTGTATGGGCGAAAATGCCGCACACCCTCAAGTTGGGGTGGACCTGAGGATAAGCTGAGTTTGGGTCCGGAAATGCTTAAAGAAATGGAAGACATGGTGAAAAGGGTGCGTGCCAATTTGAAGGCTGCACAGGACAGGCAGAAAAGTTTTGCGGACAGAAAAAGAAGGTTTAAAGAATATCAGGTTGGTGACCATGTGTTTGTGAGGATCCAAGCCAAAAGAAGCACACTGCAATGGAGCGGATGTGCCAAGCTGGCTCCTCGGTACTTTGGACCTTTCCAGATCTTGGCTAGAGTGGAGCTGGTGGCTTACCAACTCGTCTTGCCAAGCCATATTAGAATTCACAACGTTTTCCACGTTTCTGTTCTAAAGAGATATGTATATGATCCTAAACATGTGATCAAATGGCAAGATGTTCGGGTAAGAATTAATTCCGTTGTTTTGAACATGCGGATATACTTAATGGGAACTGACTGAAGATATTGATTGTCTGCAGGTCGAACCGGAAGGCGAGGTTCTGGTCGAACCACAAAGCATTCTCGACCGGAGAGAAGTGCGGCTGCGGAAACGGGTTATTACCCAAATTAAAGTGTTGTGGCAGCACTATGGGCCTGAGGAGGCTACTTGGGAAGACGAGGAGCTTATGAGGAAGGTTTACCCGGACTTATTTAAAGGGAATAGACATCGGGACGATGTCCAATCCCAGGGGGGGAGATGTGATGACCCCGTAAAACATGTAATTATGAAAAGTTACTATGGTAAGAAACTAATGTGAACTGTTAATTACTGTTGTTAAATGATATTATTTATTTATGAAATGGAAGATATTTTTGGGAAAATGCTGGCAGCCTCCTGAGGGAGGATTTCTAAAGAAAAGGAAACAGTTATAAAACTGAAAAAGAAACTAACCCTCCAGACAGGAAAAGTCCTGGGAGGGAAAACCCCTGGGCGGTGGTGACAGACAGGGGAAGAGAAATTCCAAGAGAGGAAAAAGAAAGAAAAAGGAGGGTTAAGTCTGGTAAGGACCAGATAACCCTAGCACAACAGTGCATGAGTCTTGTTGAGGGCTGCAGGCCTGCAAGACAGCTCGGGGGGAGAATCCAACGTACTGGTGGATCTCAAGGTTGGGTGGATAAGAGCAAGCATGTAAATTGCAGGTGAACTTCTGGAGCGTTAACTCTTGGGCCTAATAGACCAGGTATGAGTTATTCACCAGAATTAGATTTCTGTATTCAGTATGCTGGGTGTATAGAAGGAAAGTATAGCTGCACCTGAGTTTCTGTTGCTAACTAGATGGAAAAGTATACATATAATATTTTAAACAGTTTCTAAGAGTGCTTAGAACTGGCTATTTAAGACAAAAACAGAGATTATCTGCTACATACTTTGCATGATAACTGTAAAGAAAACGATGCATGCTAATTGTACAAAAAGCGATGCATGTTAATTGTATAGAAACTGATGCTCATTACTGTATGGAAGCCAAAGCGTTTCTGTATAGAAACATTACAATGGTCTTGAAAGACCATAACTGTATGCAGAGTACGTGAGTGCATACTGGAAAAAAAAGGCATTGAACTATTCAACAGTGGGAGAATTTATTAGCAAATATAACAGTAGAATGATTATGGAAAATAACAGAACGACACATAGATTAGTCTTATTTCTATAACAGCCGGGAAGCATATTGAAACATTAAGTGCTGTTCATAGTATATGGTGAGGCCATTTCAAAGTAAACCCATCGGGCCCTGTACCTAGGGTTTAGTCTCATTTTATATGAAAATAAGTAAAAGACGATCACTGTATCATCGCAGAATACAAACAAACAATATCATTAACAAAGTAAATGAGACTTGATGTCACAGAACCGTTGTGGTAAACGGCCGCTTAACCGCCGTGTACAGCCATGCATTGACAAGTGAATGTAGGGTTGTTATAGACGAAACCCTCGAAAGGAACCCGTCTCGACTCTGTTAAACAGAGGAATGATAATAACCTTAAACAAGACGAGCTCAATACATTCTGGAAAGCAAGTTCATATGCATATAGACAAATAAGTTGTTGATGCAAATTAAACCAAATGAAAAACATGTACATCGTATTCAACAGGGAAAAGAAATATACATATATTAACATTGTGACAAATAAAACCCCTGAAGGGTATATCGACAGCCTGTTCACTAAATGTTTAGAGAGCCGAGATGGACTCGTTGTCCCTTCATAAATACAGATAAACCTGGGTAATTATAGTTAACACCCTTGAAAAACAAGAGAAACTGAAAGGGATAAATATCCTGACTTAAGTTGAATCGATTCGGTTCCGGCAAGGGAGGCCGTGAACCCTTAACAAAATATACATAATCCTGGACATAGTGCCAAAATGAATACAACATAAAACTGTATAACCAGATTAGACGCAGGTCCTGGCATGGAAGGCCGACCACGCATCCTAACCAGGGTTTAGCCGAATGAAGGAACCCTGAGACAATAAATAAAAAGATTGCCATGAGGAACTCCTCAGGCCGAGAGAATTGATGCAAGAGAACCCTCCAGTTTAAACCCTCACCCATCGGATTAAACCAATGCTCTGCATCAATTCATGATAGAATAAATACCTGAGGATGCCTCGGTTGTATCATTTCTTCCCTGAGCGGTAGGAGGAATGAGAAGCAATTACCTGCACATGATAAACACGTTGAAGTTAGCCGTGAATGCATAGACCGGAAATGTGAAACCCTGCCGAAACAACGCACTGTATTTATAAACAAATAATTTGACAGCTGAAAGGGAAACAATGAATCGGCGGGCATAAATCATTAGTTTACCTGAGTTAGCTTGCCAAGACCTGGCATATGGTGCAGGGATGGAGCTTCTGAATTAAGCAAGGGTTCGGCCTCTCCACCAGGTGCAAATGAACCCGAAATAAGCGACTCAGTGGTATATATGAAACCCGCTAAACCCTGAAGCAAATGTAACCCTTAGATCTGTGCAAGTGATCCTCACCGTCCATCCGGTGGAGGTTTGGCGCGCGAACCCCAGCGATTTCCCCGAGACTTCACATGGCCTCTGCACGGTGCTAGCCACCTGGCCAAGGTAGGTGAAGCCATTTAGAATTCCGTTCACACCTGGCACCGGAGATTGATCGGAAAAGCAAGCCGATGGACATGATAACCGTTGACTTAAACCTTAATATGAAGGTCGCCAATGATTCATATAACAATAAGTCAAGAGGAAACCTTAAGTTAATAGGTTGAGAATTATATATGTGTAACCATGGCAGCACGTTCGGTGCTTTAAAAGTGATTTATATATATATGTGTGTGGTTATTCTATGATCGAATATATGGAGGGTTATGAAGTAAAAGGTTTTTACAATTAATTTTTTTTTTTATTTGGTATATTTACCATGGAGTCGTGACAACACATAAAGAATAGATTCATACACATAAAAGGAATACAATTATGCAAGACACATACAAGTGTAGCAAAGAATAGATTTATACACACATGAAGAATACATTCATACGCATACAAAGAATACAAATAAACAAGACACATACATACAAAGAAAACAATTATGCAAGGCACATACAAGTGTAGCAAAGAATAGATTCATACACACATGAAGAATACATTCATAGACATACAAGGTATACAAGTAAACAAGACAAATGAATGTACCAAATAATAGATTCATACACAAAGAATAGATTCATACAAGTGTAGCAAAGAATAGATTCATACACAAAGAATAGATTCCTACACACATGAAGAATACATTCATACACATACAAGGAATACAAGTAAACAAGACACATACTAATGTAGCAAAGAATAGATTCATACACACATGAAGAATACATTCATACACATACAAGGAATACAAGTAAACGACACACATACGAATGTAGCAAAGAATAGATTCCTACACACATGAAGAATACATTCATACACATACAAGGAATACAAGTAAATAAGACACATACGAATGTAGCAAAGAATAGATTCATACACACATGAAGAATACATTCATACACATACAAGGAATACAAGTAAACAAGACACATACAAATGTAGCAAAGAATAGATTCCTACACACATGAAGAATACATTCATACACATACAAGGAATACAAGTAAACAAGACACATACGAATGTAGCAAAGAATAGATTCATACACACATGAAGAATACATTCATACACATACAAGGAATACTGGTAAACAAGACACATACGAATGTAGCAAAGAATAGATTCATACACAAAGAATAGATTCATACACAGTTGAAGAAGACATTCATACAAATACAAATAATACAAGTAAACAAGACACATACAAAATACAAGTGTAGCAAAGAATACATTCATACACATACCAAAAATACAAATAAACAAGAGACATACACATGTAGCAAAGAATAGATTTCTATACATATAAAGAGCATATTCATACACATACAAAGAATACAAGTAAACTGTCACATATCTACTTAAATAAACACACATAATTTTTTTTTATGTTTATAGAGCCTACACTTAATTATATGCCTGAGTATTAAGTGCCACCACCTCGCATATACATGTAACCTTGGTAAGTCTATGGTGTGGCAGGTTAGGTTTATTATACATTGGATTAATCATTGTTCATCCATTGACTTTGTTATAACACGGTTACGATGGCATAAGAACTTTATCACTCCTCATCGAGTATATCAAGGTTGTCCTGCCCATGACTGTTGGCGTTCTGTGCGCTTGACACTTGGCCACAGTACTGATCCTCACCATCCTGTTCACATGGCTGGAGTGTGGTTGTCTTGTCTGGAATTCTCCCGCACTTTGCATCTGGGCATTGGTGCTTTGATCGACGGTTTGATGGCTCTGCATGAAATCAAGGGCCACGAATACTCCACGTTACCTCTGCTGGCAGGCAGGGTATATACGCGACCCCTTCCGGATTTTTCGAGGGTTTGTCATTCTGCTTGGCGCTCCACAACCTCTCCGCTCCGTTTCACTTCTGCATGAGTTCCACTTCTGAGTTTCGCGCCGAGCTCAACCATTCTACCAGGCCCGCATGCCTTCACTGGCGGGATTCCGCTCCACGGTTCCTCGCCCTCGAACCGGCCAGGTAATGATCTGTCAATTTCTTAAGGTTTTGGACATTATTTTGGTTTTATCTGCTACAAGATAGAGTAATCCCCTACTCCATGGCATGACAGGTTGCATACGGCGATTTCCGGTTTTGATGGGGTTGGAGGATCCTTCCAGCTGGGTTCCGCTGAATTTGCTCAGGTATTTATCCCTAAACGGATGTTTGAGTCTTGGTTGCATCTGGTTCGTCTCGCCTCTGGTTACCAGGGGTTATCCTCTGTGCCAAGGCAGGCCCCAACCTTACCTTTGCACGGTTGGCCGCAGATTACGATGGACGGATGCTCTCGTTCCGGTTCCATACGTTCTGGGTCGGGTTAAGGATTATTGGTATTTCTTTGTTGCGGCGGTTTTGGGGATTTTCCTCTGGTTCACGAGGCCAAAGACTTTGGTTGATTTATTAATCGTCTGTATTTGTTTTAATTGCCGAATGTAATTAACTGTACAGAGGCTCTGGTTTTACACCAGCTTGCTTGTTCTTCATTTTGGACTCGAATGGCCTACGGCCAATACTTAATGTGACTCACAGTTCGTTTTATACTATGATTTACCCTTTGTATGCTGTTAAGCAAGGTTTTATGAAATATGTATATAGGGTTTGGAAGCCTTCGACTTGTATTGCGAATTTCTCCTTCTATATTCTTGCTTTTCGTTCACAGTTGAATGCGTTTTGCTTTCAGAATATGTTAAGGGTTTATTTCACAATATAAATGTGTTTAACAGTCATGCATGGACAGGTTAAGGGACTGCCGCACCTGCTTCTTGTTACTATAGAAGTATGGTCGGCAGTCTGGGTTTTCTCCATAACCCGAGACTCTGTTATTCCGCCATTTAATCGTGACTGTAGATTATTTTCATTTATACTCTCGTTCGTATGATACCGTTAATGTTTTTTCATTGTAATATTTGAATACTTCCACTGTAATTTCATGGTTGCCCGCATGAAGATTTTCGCATGGTTCTTATTCACTCCTTGTAACGATATGCATAATGTCACTATCGTAAACCTCAGAGAATTCTTTTCATATTACTATCAGACTTTTGTTCAGGATAATGTTTTAGGTTTACTTCTCAGCTCATTTCTCTTTGGTGGTTCTTTCTGTCTAACTCGCGGGTTCAGGCTTTTGCCCGCTCTTGTGAAAACTATAGAACCCACTTGCGGCTGTTCGACCTGATTCGGAATTCAGGGTTTCTTTGATCTTTATTACTCTTATCCTTAAAGTCTATCTATTGGAAATATGTATATATAGATATGTCAGATTATGTTTACAAAGATCTGTATTTGTTTCGAAGGTTCCATCGGGAATAGCCGGCTTACTATGAACATTAGGGTCATGACACGAGTTCGACCTGGAATTCCATTCTCTGGTATAAGCTGGTTTTCCTTATTTGTTTTCCCTAAGTCTGTAACCTGTTTGTCTAATAGGTATAAGACTTTTTCTTAAAATGCATTGCTTTCGTTTGCTCAACTATTCTCAGTTTCTGCATTTTCGAGTTCTACAGATATGCTGGCTGTAATTTTTGTACAGAATATATGATTATACTGTTTTTCAATTCTTTTACAGCAGACTATCTATAACTGTGTACTATTAATCATAGTTTATACTGTCTTGACTTGTACAGCGACATTGCCTATAATTTTTGTACAAATAGACACAGCCATACTATATACTGTTTATACTGTTACACAGATAATATAGATTTCACAGATAATAACCATCATTCTGTAGACTACACAGATAATTCTGGGGACATAAAGGTTCCGTTACTTACCTGATCTCCACTGATAAGGTGAGTCTGGAATCGGTCTCCTGCCAAATCTCTGTGTAAAGCTTGTTATCCACCCAACCGTGAGATCAGTCTTTCTAGACCTGAGTCTGCCCCCAAGCTTCCGCTTACTGGATCACTATCCTCAGTAAGCCAGCACTGTGTGCTTGACTATCTGGTCCTTACCAGACTTAGTCCATCTAGGGTTTTCCTCCCCTTTCTCTCTTCTCCTCTGCCTGTCTCTACAGCCCAGAGTTCTTTCAACCAACCTCTCTTTTTCCTGGAAACCCTTCCAGTTAGAGTAGGTAGTTATTTCTAGTTTTGTTAACTAACTTTCTTTCCCAGTTACCTTTTGGGAATTCAAATACTTTCATAAGTAATTCTTTTAATCATTACTTTAGTGCACATGTAAAATCAACAGAATATTCTCAAAAGAATTAAATCCTTCAATATCATTCTAATTCAGTTTTTACTGTAGTAACTTTTAATAATTACATTTTTACGGGGTCATCACATCTCCCCCTCCTGAGATTGGACATCGTCCCGATGTCTAGTGTCTCCAAACAGTTCCGGGTAAGCTTTCCGAAAAAGATCTTCGTCTTCCCAAGTAGCCTCTTCAGGCCCATAGTGCTGCCACTGCACTTTAATTTGGGTAATAACCCGCTTCCGCAACTGCACTTCTCTCCGGTCGAGAATGCTCAGCGGCTCGACCAGGACCTCTCCTTCCGGTTCGACCTGCAAATAATAACAGTATCAGTCTTTTGTCCCAGATACAATTTCAATTAGTTCAACTAAAACAATCCTTACCCGTATATCTTGCCACTTGATCACATGCTTAGGGTCATAGATATACTTTTTAAGCATGGACACATGGAAGACATTATGAATTCTAATGTGGCTTGGTAAAGCTAGCTGGTAAGCTACTGGCCCAACCCTGGCCAAGACCTGAAAAGGTCCGAAGTAGCGGGGTGCCAATTTAGCACAACTGCTCCATTGCAGAGTACTTTTTCTGGCTTGAATTCTGATGTAAACGTGATTGCCCACCTGATACTCTTTGAACCTTCTTTTTCGGTCTGCAAAATTTTTCTACCGATCTTGAGCGGCCTTTAGGTTGGCTCGCACCTTTTTGACCATGTCCTCCATTTCCTTGAGCATTTCTGGACCCAACCTTAATTTGTCCTCCGGGCCACTCCAATTTGAGGGCGTTCGACATTTTCGTCCATACAAGACTTCGAATGGAGACATCTGGATTGATGTGTGATATCCATTGTTGTACGCGAATTCCACCAAGTGCAAATAGTTCTCCCATTGTGTCGGTTTTTTCATGACACATGCCCTCAGCATGTCCTCCACAATCTGATTTACTCTCTCCGTCTGCTCATCAGTCTGGGGATGGTAAGCTGTACTAAAATTCAGCTGTGTACCCAATTCTGCAAATAGCGCTCTCCAAAAGGCGGATGTAAACTTTACATCCCGATCTGATATTATAGTCTTTGGGAGTCCATGAAGTCTGAACACATTTTGCATGAAAATGTGTGCAATTTGTACTGCCCGGTAGGTGGATTGTACTGGTATAAAGTGTGCTGCCTTACTTAACTTATCTACCACTACCATAATAGAGTCATTGTTCCTCTTGGTTTTGGGCAGCCCAGTTATAAAGTCCATTGATATAACTTCCCATTTCCATTCTGGGATGGGCAGGGGTTGCAATAATCCAGCCGGATGCTGGTGCTCCGTCTTGATCTGCTGACACTCCAAACATCGCGCTAAATACTCAGCCACATGCTTTTTCATTCCCGGCCAGTAATATTCCTTCCGAAGTGCAGTCAGCATTTTCTGGTACCCGGGATGACCAGCGTAGTGACTGGTATGAAACTCATTCAAGATTAGATTTTTGAGGCTGTTGTCATTTGGTACAAACAATCGTTTTTTGTAAAGCAGCATTCCATCCCTGCTAACTTCATATTCCTGCTGACTTCCCTCGCTGGAAAGTGGCATTTGCCGCTTCATTTGTTGGTATTCAGCATCTTGGCTTGCTGTTGTTTTCATCGTTTCCCTCAAGGAATTTTCCCATCTACTGAATGTAACTTCATACAAACATTGTACCTTTCGACTTAGTGCGTCGGCTACACGATTTTCCTTTCCCTTCAGATGTTTAATGTCAAAATCAAACCCGCTTAAGAAGTCTGCCCAACGGGCTTGTCTTGCATTTAGTGTGGGCTGACTAAAATAATTTGTTAAGCTGTGATGATCTGTTAATAACAGAAATTTCCTTCCTAGAAGGTAGTGTCGCCACATCTTAAGCGCATGTATGACAACTGCCAACTCCAAGTCATAGGCAGAATACTTCTGCTCATGTTCTTTCAATTTTCTTGATTCATAGGCTATCACTCTTCCTTCTTGCATTAACACCCCTCCGACGCCCTCTCGGCTGGCATCAGTACATACCACGTAATCTTTATTCGGATCAGCTATACTTAAAACGGGAGCAGACGTGAGTAATTGCTTAAGTCTTTCAAAACTTTTTTGACATTCAGAACTCCATTTGAATGTCCTCCCTTTCTTTTGCAAGGATGTGATAGGGTATGCCACCCTTGAAAAGCCTTCCACAAATCTTCTGTAATATCCCGCCAATCCCATGAAGGATCTGATATCCGCCACATCTTTTGGCACAGGCCAATCCAGTATGGTTTTTATTTTCTCAGGATCCACGGCAATCCCTTCCTTGGTAATCACATGACCCAAGTACTGAATTTCCTCTTTATAGAAATCGCATTTGCTGAGCTTAGCATACAACTGATGTTCTCGCAAAGTTTGCAGTACCATCCGGAGATGTTCCTCATGCTCCTCCTTGGAGCGAGAATAAATCAAAATGTCATCAATGAATATTAGTACAAACTTGTCTAAAAATTGATGGAACACGCTGTTCATTAAACACATGAACGTGGCGGGTGCATTAGTCAAACCAAAAGGCAGCACTACAAACTCGTAGTGTCCATACCGGGTCCTGAAGGCCGTTTTAGCAATATCTTCTTCTTTAATTCTGATTTGATGGTAACCAGATCGCAAATCAATTTTAGAAAATACTGTCGCCCCCTTGACTTGATCAAACAGCTCATCGATCCGAGGTAAGGGGTATTTATTTTTAATTGTGAGCTTGTTCAGCTGCCGGTAATCAATACACATTCGAAGAGTTCCGTCTTTCTTCCTGACAAACAATACCGGAGCTCCCCAGGGAGATACACTAGGGCGGATATAATTTTTATCCAGCAATTCTTGTAGTTGCATTTTCAGCTCAGTCAACTCAGGTACACTCATTCTATAAGGTGTCCGCGAAACTGGAGCAGCTCCTGGTATTAGCTCAATGGTGAAGTCTATATCCCTCTTTGGAGGTAGTCCAGGAATTTCCTCCGGAAACACATCTGCGAACTCATTTATTATCGGGAGGTGGTCCAGTGGGTTTACCTTATTCTTAGTTTCTGCATAACCCACCTGAATAGCATACACTTGGCATCTATTCCGGATGCATTTTGCCAGCTGAGATGCAGTGATTGGCCGGACCTGCACTGGTCGTTTAATTCCCTGCATTTCTTGTTCTATTCCAGCATCATCCTTGTATCGTATGACCTTTGTTTTGCAATTCACTAAAGCCCAATGCTTTTCTAGCCAGTCCATCCCAATTAAGACATCATAGGATCCGAGTGGAAGCATGTTCAGATCTGCCACTATTGGCTGTCCTGCTATCACTATAGGACAATTTTTTATTTTTGCCACTACTCGTCTTTTAGTCCCTGTAGCTAGCTGTACCAGCCAAGGGTTCCTGAATTTTTCAGGCTGCAATTTACACTATTCAACTATCTTTGGACTAATATAACTTAAAGTAGCGCCAGGATCAATTAGAATAGTGATAGAAAGGTCTAAAATTTTACCTTCAAACTCTACCATGGTGGGCTGGTATTCTGCCTGGCGGTCGTCCAAAGCTGCATTAATTCTTGGCATACTTCGTCCCACGTCACCCACGGTTGATGCCTCATGAATCTGGGATATCTGATCAGCTCCCTTCCTTTGTGGACAATTTTTGACGTAGTGTGGTCCGCCACAACCCCAGCACTGCACTGGGGGTCTGGTTATTCCTTCAGTATCCATCTTGGCGGGCTGTTCACCCATTCTGGGTTCACTGATGGGCTTGGACCTGAATGACCCTCTTGGTGCTGCTCTACTGTTTTGGCCCTTGCTGCTTCCTTTGACTCCACCGCTTCGACTTCCCCTACTACTACCAACAATTTTACTATTCTTTTTCTCATTCCATTTTCTGTTGGAACTGTCCCCTTTCTGTTTGCTCTGCTAGTAGCAGATTCTGGCCTTGCGAATAGCTTCATCCATGGTTCTAGGATTGTCAAATTCAATCCTTTCCCTCATATACATGGGTAAACTGCTAACAAACCGCTGCACCTTAGCTTTTTCTTCTTTAAGGTAGGGTACATAACGGAGCAAAGATGTGAAACGATTTATGAACTCATCCATAGTCTGCTGTCCCAATCGCAGATCATGGAATTCCTTTGCCTTTTCGTCATAAAAGCATTCCGTCAAGTATCTCTCCTTAAAATATTTCTGGAATTTTTCCCACGTTATGGTTCGTTCAGTTACCCCTTTAACAATTTTAACTTCCTCCCACCACAGTGTCGCCTTCCCTTGTAACTGGAAGATAGCCAATCGTGCTTTCAAGTTATGATCGTATTCATATAACTGAAAATATTTATTCATATTGATTAGCCATGCCTCAGCGGCTTCCTCTTGTTCCCCATCGTAGTGTGGGGGTTTAATTTTCCGAAATTCTCCTTGTAATTCCACCTTTTGACGCTTTGAGGTCTGCTGTTCTGATGCATTATCAGATTGATCCTCTCCTTCTTCAGGGATTTCAGATTCTGCTGGGTAACGTTGCTCCTCTGTCATTCTCTGTTGTTCTGCACTGGGGTTAGCTAGTGGCGGGTTCTGTTTATCAGACAAACTTTTTAGAATCCTTTCCTGCTCCATTGTCAATCGTGCATTATCCTCCCGCAGCCGAGCCATTTCATTCTTCAGCTCTTGAACTGTTTCTAGTATGGCCAGGTTCGTGCTGCGGGTCTCCTCACCCAGCTGTACCCACAACTCTGGGTTATCTCCAAAATTTGTTGCAGGCCCCCAATTGGCTGCAGGCCTGTGCGGTGCGCTGCCAGACCCCTGCATGCTAACTATTACTTGTGGTACCTGTTAGTGTCGGTCTTGAGAGCCCTCCATCAGTGATCAAAGCTCTTTGCATTTGCATTAGTAGGTGTCTCATCCGTGTCAAAATTTGCATCCCGTTAGGCATGCCATAATCCTGATGGAGGAGCTAGTCTATTCATACCCCTCTTGGCTTTGTTGGATCAGGTCATATCAGTCATTGAGTTTGTCAAGCTTCTCTTGTTTGGTCTTAGTGTCAAAAGTCTAGGTCTAGGGTTTTGGTCATTTGTCTTTGCAAGGTCATGTTTCTGAAAGTCCTTGAGTGACCAGTAAGCCAGAGGGAGGATGGTAAACATGTTTCTTTGATATATTTTCATCATGAACAGTTCATTTTTAACCTTGGATTTAAAAACTCTGTTTTTAAAGCTAAGGTCATGATAAATTTTGTGAAAAGAATAAATGTCCAAAATTTCTTCAAAAAGGGCAGCAACAACCCTGGTCCCCTTGCCACAGTCCTTCAGATGATCTACCTGCAAAAAGAATCAGGTCAAAGCACTCAAAAAGTCAATTTCAGGATAAAGGAAACCAAGAAAATCAGTGTTTTAAAAAGTGTCAAAATAGACTTTATAAAGTGGGTTTATGGATGAAATTTTTTCAAATGAGATTATAAAAGGTAATGTTCCCTCCTTTCACTCTCATTGTGCATTTCAAGCTTGCAAGAGAGATTGTGAGAGAGTGATAGGTGAAGGAGGCGAAATTGCAATGGTTTCGGGCAGTTTGCAGGTGCGCGACCCATCCAGGCTTGTGCGCGACCTGTTGGGCGGTGCGCGACCCGTCCAGCGCACTCCGGCAGTGTAAAATTATAACGGGCGCGACCCGTTGGGCGGTGCGCGACCCGTTCAACTGTCTGCCACCAAAACTTCAATTAAATTCCTTCATTCCACTTCAAATTTGCTCAATCGGTCGAGGTAGGCTCTTAATGCATAGTTGTTGATATTGATGGTGAAAATAAGGATGTATGCTATGATTTCATCTTCTAAATTTGCAAATGAATGGATTAATATGGCTGCTTGCTAATGTTTGTAAAATGCTAGGGTTTTGTGACTGTTTCAAGTGTTTTTGTCCCATTTGGTCCCTTCCCTCTTTTCCTCTTTCAGTCATAGTCATGCTTGCATCTCTGTCCCATATTATTTGTACATAAAATGTTGACTTTTTCCCCCATCCCTAAGCTATAAACCCTAATTCCCTCTACCATACACATGCAAAAATAAAACAAAAAGAAAAGATACATTTGCAAATAAAGAAAAGAGTCATGTGAAAATAAATGTTGCTGTATATCTAGAGTCATGTACATAACCCCTACATACCCTTGATATGCCCTTGTACATGAAAACCTTCCCTCTATGTTAAAACAATGTACATGTACTCTTTAAAAACAAAATCTGCCTTATGACA
This sequence comes from Pinus tabuliformis, assembly GCA_031772625.1. NCBI lineage: Eukaryota > Viridiplantae > Streptophyta > Pinopsida > Pinales > Pinaceae > Pinus > Pinus tabuliformis. Next base: position 1,570,571,406 of record CM062816.1, read on the forward strand.
CACATGAACTCCTATAATTAAATTTGGTGTATGGTGTCCCTATGTCCCTATTGATACATGTATGCCCCTAACATGTTCATTATCATACATGTTTTTGTCCCATATGAGATGTTCTTTGCAAATGATTTCCCAATGTTAAAATTTGTTCCTATATGCATGACAATTTGTAAAGTTTCCCTTGAAAATTCCCTGTTATTTTCATATATTCCCATTCCTCGTTAAGAAGTTCCCTCCCCTAACATTCCCCTCATGTTTTTTCCCCTTGAAACAGCATAGAGTTCAGTACTTTTGCAGGCAGAGGCAGCAGTTCAATTTGTCCTTCAGTTTGCCCACCTTGCTCCAAAACCATGTCAGATACCGAGACTTATGAGCAAGGTGATGACCATTCATCATCTACAGAGATTGAGGAACAGAGGAGGCCTCGTAGAGGAGGTAAAGGAGGCCATCATAAGAGGGAAGAGCCTACTTCTTTGGCAGAATTACAGGCTTGTCCTTTGGCAGTGAATTGTTTCTGGTACATGTCATGCTATCAGTTTTGTGAGAGGATCTCACAGATTCAGCATCATAGAGAGTTGGCCCGCTTGTTTGTCTTACACCTCCATGATGGACATGTCACTCTTGCAGGGGTAAATTTCATATTGACACCCGAGGTGATCTCAGAGGCTACAGGGATACCAAATGTGGGTGAGGTGTGGCCTAAGTGCAGATTACTTGATTTTGTTCACTTCGAGCCTTATGTTCGGCCATCATTTGTGAGACTGTTGACGGGTGTTTTCCCATTCAGATTTCTTCGGAGTGAGTATGCCCCCCTCATGAGACTTATCATGCATTATTTTACATGTGAGGGCAGATTTTCACAGGTGTATTCATATCATATTCGCCTGTTGATGCATTTCACCCGGGTGAGGATGATGAACCTCCCGGTCTTCCTGTTTCAGAACATTCATAGGATGGCGCCCATGTTGCAGAGGAAGACCCCGGCCCAGCAGTACAGGAGCCTTTGTCACTATGGTTTGATCCAGCTTATAGTCTCTCATCAGTTGACTCAGCAGGGTATCTCATGGGAGGAGTTCATCTCCCGTGAGTTTTTCACAGTGCCACCTCAGCCACATCAGGAGGCCATTCATGAGGAGGGAGGACCATCTCAGCAGCCTGATGCTCCCATCACCCGACATGTCAGCTCCACTCCTATGGTCACCTATCAGAAAGGCCCAAGGGCCTTATTTGCAGCAGCTAGGCGAGTATTATCTCCACAGCGGGTGGAAGGGGTCTCGCCTTCATCTTCAGAGTAGCGAGTGTTATCTCCACAGCAGGTGGAAGGGGCCCCGTTTTCTTCGCCAGCACAGATATTGCAGAGGGGCAAAGAGCCCATGGTTCATGAGGATCCGGTGATTGATCTTGAGGTCAGTTCTCCTAGCCAAGAGGCAAAGGAGATCATTCAGCAGCTCAGGGCCGAGAATGATGTTTTGCAGTGGAGACTTGAGGGTGCCCAATGGACCATCACATATCTAGAGCAGCGGAACACACAGCTGGAGGAGGAGAAGGCACTTGATGAGATTTGGAGGATTCGTAGTGACCGAGTCCTAAACCGTAGGAGGCCCGGTGACCCATTGCCTGTTGACCGGGAGTCATTGCTTATTCAGGAGAATGCCCACTTGGAGAGGCTGTTGGCTAAGGCCAACCAAGAGAAAAAGCTGCTAAGGAACATGAAAAACCACTATTGGGCTAGGATGCACGTTTGTAAAGCAAAGATGAAAATGTTCCAAAGAAGGTTGACCGAGGCTCTTAAGAGGAAGAAGAAGACCAACCCCCTCCGCATCTTGGCTGAGGCTTCTCTCACTCATCATGACACCCACTAGCCTCTTCACAGCACCAAGCACAAATTTTTTTGGAAGTTTTGGCTCATTTTTGACATTTTTGGGCAATTTACAGGTTTTGGCTTCTCAACGGGTCTCACCCCCGGTGAGACCCTTTGTCATCGTAGCTCCGTTTTACGAAAACTCAGCATTGCTGGATTTTTCATGCAAAGTTACATATGTCTATGGATGAATTTGAGTTTTCATGAAGTTTTGGGCCTCCAAAAGGTCAAATTACAGCCAAATTTTGACTTTCTGCCCCTTTTTTGAGCTGCAGAAGTAGTCTTGGGAGAATTGACTTTTGACTAGGCAAATGACCTCCAAATCCACAAATTCTGGTTGGGTTGGAAAGTAGACTCAGAGACCTTTCCAATGAGCTATCCTGCACTCAATTCTGACACCAGGAAGGCCTCCAAACGGAGCTCCAATGTGCGCAACCCGTTGAGGAGGATGTGCGCGACCCGTTGAGGAATTTGTGCCAGATTTGACCAGTTCAGCCCAGAATTTGCAGTTTAGCTCTAGTTTGACTTTCTGAGGTCGATGGTGGTCCTTTTGACTGTACTTGTGGCACTTTTTGGATACTTTTACCCTTGTTTTACTCTTCTAGAAGTTTCTCTCATGTAAAAGGGTAAAATTGACTGTATGAACTGGTTTCCAAGTTTTTAGAGGCAAGTTGTTTTGACTGCCTATTTTGTAGTGCTCAGTTTAGAAGTTGTTCAAACAGCTCCTAGGATAGTGAGCTCGACCCATGGAGGCAGGGAAAGAGGTTAGATCATCTATATTATGTACTTTCATGCTCATTTTCATGGTGGGACACTTGAGGGAGGAGCTATCATTGTATATTTCACTTGTATCTCTGCAATTTTTGGCTAAGGAAGACCAGGGTTTTGCAGTCATCTTTGGGATTCTTGTGGACTCAGGTGTTGATGGTGTGTTTCTTCATGTTATTGTAAGCTTTGTTATGTGATTCATTTCCTTTCTATACTGCTGCATATTAAACAAATGAAGTGATAAAGTCAGAATTCATGCTTGCCATGCTCTACTTTTAAATTTGTTTAATTTCTATGTTTTCTGCTGTCTAAAGAGAATTCAAATCCATTGTTTGCTCTCTTTAGCCTTCTTATCTTTCTTCCTAATCATCCACTTCAGCTAAAGACATCAATACAGGTTCCTACCTTGCCCCAAAGACCCCCCTGCAGAAACTGTGTCCAATCCCCGCACCCTAAATTGCAGTTCCTCAAATTGCCACCAAAAACCCCAAAAACCCCCAAATCAACCTTTATAATCAGTTTACTAGCCTAATATCAGTGTCACCTTGTTGGTCATCTCATCCCATTGAAGATCTACCGAGATTGACCGGAGAGAGCCTTCTCCTGCCCCGTAGGGCTAGCTACGAGGCTAAATGGTTTGATGTAGCCTTGAGGTTTACCTTTCTCAGCCTGAGGTGAAATTTCAAGCGCTAACATACTGGCGACCATACTGGGGAGAACATCAAATTTCTTGTTCATAGACGTGTTATTTCATAAGTCTTAGACGGAGCCTGAAGTTACGCCAGGTAGCCTTCGAAAACGCTCTTGTTTTAAATCAGCGCAAGTAGATAAACGCTGCTTCAGTCAATCTCCGTGAGCTTGTGAACATAGCGCTTCTCTGACATCTTATCCCCATGTATTCGTTAACTCTTAGCCGTGGATGATAGGTTGAGAGTTTTCACAGGCTGAATGCTTTTTCTGTCCTAGTTATTCTGAGAAAACAAGCTGGCTACAGATCCTAGACCCATTTTCAGATCTCATTCATGCCCAGCTATTTTTGATTATCTTGAAGATTTGGATTTTGACGAAAGCTTTGAGTTGTCTCTGTTCAAAACTAAATCTGAAAGTGCACTTGCAACTCTAGTTCCTAATCCTGATTTTGCAGCTGCTATTGAATTTGAGAGGCATATTGAATTTGAGAGGCATAATAAATTAGTTGAAAACTTCATTTTGAGGAATCTCCAGACACGTGTACAAGCTACTACTCTTGCTGATTTCCTTGAAAATATCTCTGGTCATATTGGATCTTCTATCACGGCGCATGAACAGACAAATCCTCCTTTTATTGTTATCTCTCCCATAGTTACTCATCCTCCATCTACAGTTGTTTCGCCTTCAGCATCACATACTGCTTCTCCTCCTCTTACTCCTCATACCGCTACACCTACTCCGCCTACTACTCCAAGACCTACCTTACCTAGAAAAATGGCAGCTCGGTTTGCCCCACTTGCATTGCCTGCTAATCTTCATGATATGCCTGCTGATTACCAAAGTAAAATCCCCATGTTTGATGACACTCCACAAAGTATTACAGCTCAGCAACATATCGATAAAATGTCCACTTTCTTTGATCTATATGAGTTAGATGAAGAAGATGTTACCATGCGGTTGTTCGTGCAAACATTTGCCAGAGAAGTAAGAAAATGGTTCAGAGGGTTAACAGCTAACAGCATTGCTACCTTGGAAGCACTTCAGAATCAATTCTTAGATCGGTGGGAAATCAGAAAGGATCCGCTTCAAATCAATGCCGAATACAACAACCTCAAGCGTAATCCGAGTGAGTCTGTTCAAGATTACATAATCAGATTCAATACAGTTTATAATGCTATTCCCGATGATTTGAGGCCATCTAGAAAATCAGCACTTCTCAAATTCCCGGATGGTTTTGATCCGGAGATGGCTTATTCACTGAGAGACCGAGATCCCCCTACCTTGGAGGATATGCAGAAAATTGCTGTCAGCGTTGAGGCAAATTTGAATGATAAAAGAGCAAGAATGAAGGCAGAAAAGCGAGTCACCATCAAGGAGGAGGCATCCACGTCAAATCAGGTTCTTCAACAGGTTGAACAGGTGAAGAGGTTACTTGAAAGGGTCACAATTGACAAGCCGGAACCGCAGATTCGTAACCCAAATTTCAGAGGTCAACAGCAACAATATAGGATCAAGCAGCGTGAAACAAAGGCACAAGACACAGCAGTTCAGCAGCAAATGAAACCGCCTTTTCAGCAGAATTTTGTTAGTCAAGAGTCTGAAGATGAGGGTGATAATGTTGGCGAGGAAAATCATTTCTTTACCCCTGATGATATGCCTACATATATCACGGAAGAAGACGAGTTGGTGAGTAATTCTGTCTTTCCCCAAGATGAGCATTATATTTTGTCAAATGATATGATACTTGAAGAAGAATCTAAAGAATATCAAAGAGGGTATTTGAATGCATTATCAACTCAGCAAGGACAGCAAAGGCAATTGAGAAGCCGGGCTATTCCTATAAATCCCGTGCAGAAAAAGAAAGACATTGCAGCAAAGAATGATTCGGTTTTTTCAAAAGGTAAAGATATAGTCGGTCCATCATCAACTCAAACATCATCGGCAGCCAAAGTAGATCAGCCATCGAATGCACCAAAGGATAAAGCTGAGAAGAGAGATAATCCGGCAAAGGAAGGTGAGAAGTTTCCAGTTTTCAGTTTGGAGAATGAAATTGCAAAGGTGAAGATATCTATTCCTTTAACGGAGGTCATGAAGAATGCCACTTACCGAGGCCAAATTTCCAAGTTGCTGAATTTTGACCCAATGCTAGACATGGTGAATGTACAAGATGATCAGCCGGAGTTAATCTTTGGGCCAGCTTTGAATGGTGAGTCTCCCGAGAGTGACATTCCTCCATTTTATATTAGTTTGCGATTGCATGAGTTTGTGCTGCACAATGCTATGTTTGACTCGGGAGCTTCACATAATTTGATGCCGAAAACAATCATGGAGAAGCTGGGGCTTGACATCACAAGGAAGTACCATGATTTGTATTCGTTTGATTCTAGCCGAGTAAGATGCATTGGTTTGATCAAAGACTTAGTGGTGAGTCTAGATCAAATTCCAGTGAAGAATGTTTTAATGGATGTGGTGGTGGCGGACATTCCTCCACGATTTGGCATGTTGTTGTCGAGGTCATGGGGAGCCAAACTCAAAGGTACAATTCAGCTTGATTTTTCATATGCTTCAATTCCAGTTTTCGGTCAAATGAGGAAGTTATATCGGGAACAGAAGATGAAATACATGATCACTAGTAAGGAAAAGCCCGTAAATCATCCTGTAAATTATGTACAAACAGATTTAGAATCTTTTGTTTTGTTTGCGGAAAATTTCAATGAGGTAGATAGTCAGTTAGTTCAAGTAGAAGATATACCAGACATTTCAGAAAATTTCAGGGATGTTTTGAGAAAGGAAAGTGAAGAAAGGTTTGCTGTCATAAGGCCAATTGCAGAAATAAATGGGCAGCAAACAGAACATGAAACAAAATCAGACTTTCAGCACCTAGAAGATGATGAAGAGGGTCTTTGGACTATGGATTTTGATGGTGCAGTGGGCAGCGATGGTGCTGGTATAGGTGTGTGGATCCGAAGCCCATTCTCAGCCCAAGATCAAGTTCCAAGCAAGGTACGAGTATGTTCTTATAAATTGGCTTTTGATTGTTCGAATAATGAGGCAGAATATGAAGCTCTTATTGCTGGTTTGAAAATCCTTCTGAAGTTAAAGGCAAAGAAAATAGCAGTATATGGCGACTCCGAATTAGTTATCAAGCAAGTGAAAGGTGACTTTCAGGCCAAACATCCTCGCATGAGAGCTTATAGAAATGCTGTTGTAGATATCTTGAAAAGATTTTCTGAACATACTTTGACATGTGTGCCCCGGATTCAAAATGGTGTTGCGGATGCATTGGCTAAGGCAGCGAGTAATCTGAAAATACCCATGAATTCCAGCAATAAGTTCGAGATATATGTGAAGCATCGTCCTACAGTTCCAGATAACCAAAGGTGTTGGCAAGTGTTCCAAGATGACGAAGAAATTGAAGATTTTCTGCAAGTTAAGGGTAAGTTTGAAGATATCTCAATAGATACGGAAGCTGAAGGAGTGAATCAGATGGACGTATTGCAGCTCAAAGATAATCACATTCCAAAAGGATTGATTCCTTTGGAGGAATTGTTTGATCAGGATGATGTGGCCCGCAAGCCAACTTTGAGGCCAACAGCTAAAGGAGTTGAAGATGTGAACCTTGGGACAGCTGCAAATCCAAAAATGGTGAAGCTTTCAAAAGCATTGCCGCCTAAGGTAAAGCAAGAGTATATCAGATTATTGTCTCTGTATTCTAATGTTTTTGCATGGGATTATTCAGATTTGAAAACTTATGACACAAGCATTATTCAGCATACCATTCCCATAAAGCCAAATCAAAAGCCTTTCCGGCAAAAGTTGAGAAGAATTAATCCTAAATTGCTACCATTGATTGAGAAGGAAGTCAACAGGTTGTATAAGTTCGGAATCATAGTGCCAATCCGGTTTTCTGATTGGATCTCAAACTTGGTGCCCGTGAGGAAGAAAACCGGTGAGATTCGCTTGTGTATAGACTTTAGAAATTTGAACAAAGTGTCATTAAAGGACAATTATCCGCTGCCCAAGATGGATCACATATTGCAGCGGGTTGTGGGGGCATCTAGAATGTCATTGCTTGATGGTTACTCTGGATATAATCAGATTTTAGTGCACGAAGATGACCGTGACAAGACAACATTTACTACTCCATGGGGTACATTTCATTATGCCAAGATGCCGTTTGGATTGAAGAATGCGGGTGCCACATTTCAGCGGGCAATGGACATGGCCTTTGCAAATGAGAAGGATGTCTTTTTAGTAGTTTATCTTGATGATTTGACCGTGTTTTCTAAATCAGATGAAGAGCATTTGTTACATTTGACTAAGGTGTTTGAAAAATTCAGAAAATATGGCATCTCATTGAATCCGAAGAAAAGTATTTTTGCTATGAGTGAAGGCAAGCTGCTAGGCCATATCATTTCTAAAGATGGCATTCATATAGACCCTGCACGAGTGGAAGCAATTCAGCAATTGGAGCAGCCCCGTAGCAAGAAAGAAATTCAGTCCTTTAATGGTAAGTTGAATTTTCTGCGTCGTTTCATTCCCAATCTTGCTGAACATCTCAGAGAGATAACCAATATGCTCAAGAAGGACAGCGAACTAAGATGGACCGAAGAGGCGGTGAAATCTTTTAATTTGATAAAGGTAATCTTATCTTCAGCCCCAACTTTGATTAGCCCGGATTATACTCAGGATTTTATCTTGTTTTCATTCGCCTCTGAGCATACATTGGCGGCCGTGTTAATGCAAAAGAGAGATGGAGTTGAGAGGCCCATAGCTTTTTTCAGCCGCATCATAAGAGACGGAGCGCTGAATTATAATATCATTGAGAAGCAAGCATTGGCCCTGATCAAAGCATTGAAAGATTTCCGAGTTTACATATTGAATTCTCATGTTTTAGCATATGTTCCTAATGCAGCTGTGAAGGATGTTTTAGTGCAAACGGAACCGGAAGGAAGAAGGGGTAAGTGGATTGCTGCACTCTTAGAATATGATGTTGAAATTAAGCCTACCAAGTTGATTAAAGGTCAAGGCTTAGCTAAGTTGATGGCTGAAGCGAACCTTCATGTCCTTGATATAAATTTGATTGCTGCCTTGTCCGATGAAGATGAAGAAAATTCAGTTCTACAGGTGTCCGATATCTTTGTGTCTTCCCCTTGGTATGCTGATATAGTTTATGTGCTTCAAAACTTATCTGCACCTCCTGGAATGCCTAGAAACAAAGCTAGAACATTGAAGCTAAAGGCTGCCAAATTTTGCATTATCAAATCTGCACTTTATTGGAAGGATCCCGGTGGCATCTTGCTGAACTGTTTGGTCGAAGAGGAAGCAAAAACAACAGTAGATGATTTCCATAAAGGTGACTGTGGGGGTCACTTATTTTGGAAAACCACGGCTAATAAGATTTTGAGAGCCGGTTTCTATTGGCCTTCTTTATTTTCTGATGTGTATAAAGCGGTAAAGAGCTGTCATGAATGTCAAATTTTTCAAGGAAAACAGAAATTACAGCCCTTGCCTCTCAAACCGGTGGAAATCAGTGCACCATTTCAGCAATGGGGTTTGGATTTTATTGGCGAAATCCACCCTGCATCTTTCGGGCAGCATTGATGGATCTTGACAGCTACAGATTACTTCACAAAATGGATTGAAGCCATTCCCACCCGGCAGGCCACAGATTTGGTAATTATTTCCTTTCTTGAAAATAATATCTTGTCACGTTTTGGCTGTCCACAAAAGTTGATTACTGACAATGCAGCTGCATTCAAATCAAAGAAGTTGGTTGATTTTTGCTTTAAATATAACATCAGTTTGGGGCATTCAACCGCTTATCATCTGCAAGGTAATGGGCTGGCCGAATCTTCAAACAAATCTCTTGTGAATATTATAAAGAAATTGCTGGAAATAAACAAGAAGAGCTGGCATAAGAAGTTAATAAATGCACTATGGGCTGATCGGGTAAGTCAAAAGAAGTCAATTGGTATGTCACCTTTTGAAATTGTTTACGGAGTAGATGCAGTGTTTCCTACTTCACTTAGTGTCCCGGTAGCTAAGTTGTTTCAAGAAGCTAGTGGTGAGGAGGATCCTATGCAAAGACGGATCAGTCAAATGATTCATTTACAGCAGACACGAGAAGAAGTTCACCAGAATTCCCTTAAGTTGCAGGAGCGCATAAAGAAAATCTATGACAAAAAGGCCAAGGCAGATGAGTTTCAGATTGATGATGTTGTGTTACGATGGGATGCCCGCAATGAAGATAAAGGGAAGCATGGAAAATTTGACAACTTATGGAAGGGTCCTTATAAAATTGCAGCATACCGTGGTCCAAATGATTTCCTTCTCAAAGAAATGAACGGAGATGAATGTCTTGGAGGGTCGGTGAATGGCCGACTGCTCAAAGGTATCATGCTTGAGCATTTTCTGCTCTAATCATTCTCATTGTAAATACCATGTCATTTTCTTTCTGCAACAAGTGTGAAGCTGATTTCCATCTTCAGCTTGGGGCCCGCGGTGAAGGCTATAATTCTGAAAATGGTGATTAGTTGGTGTGAGTTTTACAAGTTGTTTCATGTCAGTTCATTTTCTGTATAGAATTAGTGAGTTAGTGTCCAAGATAGTCTTGAATTTCAGTCAATTGTCTAAGTCAAATAAAGTTGTTTTCAAGTTGGTCACATGTGAATAAGTTGACTCCATTGCCCAATGATAAAGGCACTGGTCTGCTCTCCCAGAGGTCTGAGGTTCTTGGTACCTCCAAGGAGCTACCATCCCCATTGGAGCCAATGTTAGTGTCGGTCTTGAGAGCCCTCCATCAGTGATCAAAGCTCTTTGCATTTGCATTAGTAGGTGTCTCATCAGTGTCAAAATTTGCATCCCGTTAGGCATGCCATAATCCTGATGGAGGAGCTGGTCTATTCATACCCCTCTTGGCTTTGTTGGATCAGGTCATATTAGTCATTGAGTTTGTCAAGCTTCTCTTGTTTGGTCTTAGTGTCAAAAGTCTAGGTCTAGGGTTTTGGTCATTTGTCTTTGCAAGGTCATGTTTCTGAAAGTCCTTGAGTGACCAGTAAGCCAGAGGGAGGATGGTAAACATGTTTCTTTGATATATTTTCATCATGAACAGTTCATTTTAAACCTTGGATTTAAAAACTCTATTTTTAAAGCTAAGGTCATGATAAATTTTGTGAAAAGAATAAATGTCCAAAATTTCTTCAAAAAGGGCAGCAACAACCCTGGTCCCCTTGCCACAGTCCTTCAGATGATCTACCTGCAAAAAGAATCAGGTCAAAGCACTCAAAAAGTCAATTTCAGGATAAAGGAAACCAAGAAAATCAGTGTTTTAAAAAGTGTCAAAATAGACTTTATAAAGTGGGTTTATGGATGAAATTTTTTCAAATGAGATTATAAAAGGTAATGTTCCCTCCTTTCACTCTCATTGTGCATTTCAAGCTTGCAAGAGAGATTGTGAGAGAGTGATAGGCGAAGGAGGCGAAATTGCAACAGTTTCGGGCAGTTTGCAGGTGCGCGACCTGTCCAGGCTTGTGCACGACCTGTTGGGCGGTGCGCGACCCGTCCAGCGCACTCCAGTAGTGTAAAATTATAATGGGCGCGACCCGTTGGGCGGTGCGCGACCCGTTGGGGAGCGTGCGCGACCCGTTCAACTGTCTGCCACCAAAACTTCAATTAAATTCCTTCATTCCACTTCAAATTTGCTCAATCGGTCGAGGTAGGCTCTTAATGCATAGTTGTTGATATTGATGGTGAAAATAAGGATGTATGCTATGATTTCATCTTCTAAATTTGCAAATGAATGGATTAATATGGCTGCTTGCTAATGTTTGTAAAATGCTAGGGTTTTGTGACTGTTTCAAGTGTTTTTGTCCCATTTGGTCCCTTCCCTCTTTTCCTCTTTCAGTCATAGTCATGCTTGCATCTCTGTCCCATATTATTTGTACATAAAATGTTGACTTTTTCCCCCATCCCTAAGCTATAAACCCTAATTCCCTCTACCATACACATGCAAAAATAAAACAAAAAGAAAAGATACATTTGCAAATAAAGAAAAGAGTCATGTGAAAATAAATGTTGCTGTATATCTAGAGTCATGTACATAACCCCTACATACCCTTGATATCCCCTTGTACATGAAAACCTTCCCTCTATGTTAAAACAATGTACATGTACTCTTTAAAAACAAAATCTGCCTTATGACACACATGAACTCCTATAATTAAATTTGGTGTATGGTGTCCCTATGTCCCTATTGATACATGTATGCCCCTACCATGTTCATTATCATACATGTTTTTGTCCCATATGAGATGTTCTTTGCAAATGATTTCCCAATGTTAAAATGTGTTCCTATATGCATGACAATTTGTAAAGTTTCCCTTGAAAATTCCCTATTATTTTCATATATTCCCATTCCTCGTTAAGAAGTTCCCTCCCCTAACATTCCCCTCATGTTTTTTCTCCTTGAAACAGCATAGAGTTCAGTACTTTTGCAGGCAGAGGCAACAGTTCAATTTGTCCTTCAGTTTGCCCACCTTGCTCCAAAACCATGTCAGATACCGAGACTTATGAGCAAGGTGATGACCATTCATCATCTACAGAGATTGAGGAACAGAGGAGGCCTCGTAGAGGAGGTAAAGGAGGCCATCATAAGAGGGAAGAGCCTACTTCTTTGGCAGAATTACAGGCTTGTCCTTTGGCAGTGAATTGTTTCCGGTACATGTCATGCTATCAGTTTTGTGAGAGGATCTCACAGATTCAGCATCATAGAGAGTTGGCCCGCTTGTTTGTCTTACACCTCCATGATGGACATGTCACTCTTGCAGGGGTAAATTTCATATTGACACCTGAGGTGATCTCATAGGCTACAGGGATACCAAATGTGGGTGAGGTGTGGCCTAAGCGCAGATTACTTGATTTTGTTCACTTCGAGCCTTATGTCCGGCCATCATTTGTGAGACTGTTGACGGGTGTTTTCCCATTCGGATTTCTTCGGAGTGAGTATGCCCCCCTCATGAGACTTATCATGCATTATTTTACATGTGAGGGCAGATTTTCACAGGTGTATTCATATCATATTCACCTGTTGATGCATTTCACCCGGGTGAGGATGATGAACCTCCCGGTCTTCCTGTTTCAGAACATTCAGAGGATGGTGCCCATGTTGCAGAGTAAGACCTCGGCCCAGCAGTACAGGAGCCTTTGTCACTATGGTTTGATCCAGCTTATAGTCTCTCATCAGTTGACTCAGCAGGGTATCTCATGGGAGGAGTTCATCTCCCGTGAGTTTTTCACAGTGCCACCTCAGCCACATCAGGAGGCCATTCATGAGGAGGGAGGACCATCTCAGCAGCCTGATGCTCCCATCACCCGACATGTCAGCTCCACTCCTATGGTCACCTATCAGAAAGGCCCAAGGGCCTTATTTGCAGCAGCTAGGCGAGTATTATCTCCACAGCGGGTGGAAGGGGTCTCGCCTTCATCTTCAGAGCAGCGAGTGTTATCTCCACAGCAGGTGGAAGGGGCCCCGTTTTCTTCGCCAGCACAGATATTGCAGAGGGGCAAAGAGCCCATGGTTCATGAGGATCCGGTGATTGATCTTGAGGTCAGTTCTCCTAGCCAAGAGGCAAAGGAGATCATTCAGCAGCTCAGGGCCGAGAATGATGTTTTGCAGTGGAGACTTGAGGGTGCCCAATGGACCATCACATATCTAGAGCAGCGGAACACACAGCTGGAGGAGGAGAAGGCACTTGATGAGATTTGGAGGATTCGTAGTGACCGAGTCCTAAACCGTAGGAGGCCCGGTGACCCATTGCCTGTTGACCGGGAGTCATTGCTTATTCAGGAGAATGCCCACTTGGAGAGGCTGTTGGCTAAGGCCAACCAAGAGAAAAAGCTGCTAAGGAACATGAAAAACCACTATTGGGCTAGGATGCACGTTTGTAAAGCAAAGATGAAAATGTTCCAAACAAGGTTGACCGAGGCTCTTAAGAGGAAGAAGAAGACCAACCCCCTCCACATCTTGGCCGAGGCTTCTCTCACTCATCATGACACCCACTAGCCTCTTCACAGCACCAAGCACAAAAATTTTTGGAAGTTTTGGCTCATTTTTGACATTTTTGGGCAATTTACAGGTTTTGGCTTCTCAACGGGTCTCACCCCCGGTGAGACCCTTTGTCATCGTAGCTCCGTTTTGCGAAAACTTAGCATTGCTGGATTTTTCATGCAAAGTTACATATGTCTATGGATGAATTTGAGTTTTCATGAAGTTTTGGGCCTCCAAAAGGTCAAATTACAGCCAAATTTTGACTTTCTGCCCCTTTTTTGAGCTGCAGAAGTAGTCTTGGGAGAATTGACTTTTGACTAGGCAAATGACCTCCAAATCCAATGATTTTGGTTGGGTTGGAAAGTAGACTCAGAGACCTTTCCAACGAGCTATCTTGCACTCAATTCTGACACCAGGAAGGCCTCCAAACAGAGCTCCAAAGTGCGCGACCCGTTGAGGAGGATGTGCGCGACCCGTTGAGGAATTTGTGCCAGATTTGACCAGTTCAGCCCAGAATTTGCAGTTTAGCTCTAGTTTGACTTTCTGAGGTCGATGGTGGTCCTTTTGACTGTACTTGTGGCACTTTTTGGATACTTTTACCCTTGTTTTACTCTTCTAGAAGTTTCTCTCATGTAAAAGGGTAAAATTGACTGTATGAACTGGTTTCCAAGTTTTTAGAGGCAAGTTGTTTTGACTGCCTATTTTGTAGTGCTCAGTTTAGAAGTTGTTCAAACAGCTCCTAGGATAGTGAGCTCGACCCATGGAGGCAGGGAAAGAGGTTAGATCATCTATATTATGTACTTTCATGCTCATTTTCATGGTGGGACACTTGAGGGAGGAGCTATCATTGTATATTTCACTTGTATCTCTGCAATTTTTGGCTAAGGAAGACCAGGGTTTTGCAGTCATCTTTGGGATTCTTGTGGACTCAGGTGTTGATGGTGTGTTTCTTCATGTTATTGTAAGCTTTGTTATGTGATTCATTTCCTTTCTATACTGCTGCATATTAAACAAATGAAGTGATAAAGTCAGAATTCATGCTTGCCATGCTCTACTTTTAAATTTGTTTAATTTCTATGTTTTCTGCTGTCTAAAGAGAATTCAAATCCATTGTTTTCTCTCTTTATCCTTCTTATCTTTCTTCCTAATCATCCACTTCAGCTAAAGACATCAATACAGGTTCCTACCTTGCCCCAAAGACCCCCCTGCAGAAACTGTGTCCAATCCCCGCACCCTAAATTGCAGTTCCTCAAATTGCCACCAAAAACCCCAAAAACCCCCAAATCAACCTTTATAATTAGTTTACTAGCCTAATATCAGTGTCACCTTGTTGGTCATCTCATCCCATTGAAGATCTACCGAGATTGACCGGAGAGAGCCTTCTCCTGCCCCGTAGGGCTAGTTACGAGGCTAAATGGTTTGATGTAGCCTTGAGGTTTACCTTTCTCAGCCTGAGGTGAAATTTCAAGCGCTAACAATACCTTTGTTGCTCTTTTCCTTCTTCTTGACTAGCCTGTACCTGGCCTGGTCTGATCATGAAACATATAACATTGTGAGCTACCTGCACAATTTTGTTACCCCAAAAAGATTATTAATGTCATAATGACCTTCTCATCTTTTAATATTTTATTCACATCCCAGAGGCCACAGTATGGATAAACTGGGCTCTGATACCAATTGTCACATATCTACTTAAATAAACACACATAAAAAAATTTTATGTTTATAGAGCCTACACTTAATTATATGCCTGAGTATTAAGTGCCACCACCTCGCATATACATGTAACCTTGGTAAGTCTATGGTGTGGCAGGTTAGGTTTATTATACATTGGATTAATCATTGTTCATCCATTGACTTTGTTATAACACGGTTACGATGGCATAAGAACTTTATCACTCCTCATCGAGTATATCAAGGTTGTCCTGCCCATGACTGTTGGCGTTCTGTGCGCTTGACACTTGGCCACAGTACTGATCCTCACCGTCCTGTTCACGTGGCTGGAGTGTGGTTGTCTTGTCTGGAATTCTCCCGCGCTTTGCATCTGGGCATTGGTGCTTTGATCGACGGTTTGATGGCTCTGCATGAAATCAAGGGCCACGAATACTCCACGTTACCTCTGCTGGCAGGCAGGGTATATACGCGACCCCTTCCGGATTTTTCGAGGGTTTGTCATTCTGCTTGGCGCTCCACAACCTCTCCGCTCCGTTTCACTTCTGCATGAGTTCCACTTCTGAGTTTCGCGCCGAGCTCAACCATTCTACCAAGCCCGCATGCCTTCACTGGCGGGATTTCGCTCCACGGTTCCTCGCCCTCGAACTGGCCAGGTAATGATCTGTCAATTTCTTAAGGTTTTGGACATTATTTTGGTTTTATCTGCTACAAGATAGAGTAATCCTCTACTCCATGGCATGACAGGTTGCATACGGCGATTTCCGGTTTTGATGGGGTTGGAGGATCCTTCTAGCTGGGTTCCGCTGAATTTGCTCAGGTATTTATCCCTAAACGGATGTTTGAGTCTTGGTTGCATCTGGTTTGTCTCGCCTCTGGTTACCAGGGGTTATCCTCTGTGCCAAGGCAGGCCCCAACCTTACCTTTGCACGGTTGGCCGCAGATTATGATGGACGGATGCTCTCGTTCCGGTTCCATACGTTCTGGGTCGGGTTAAGGATTATTGGTATTTCTTTGTTGCGGCGGTTTTGGGGATTTTCCTCTGGTTCACGAGGCCGAAGACTTTGGTTGATTTATTAATCGTCTGTATTTGTTTTAATTGCCGAATGTAATTAACTGTACAGAGGCTCTGGTTTTACACCAGCTTGCTTGTTCTTCATTTTGGACTCGAATGGCCTACGGCCAATACTTAATGTGACTCACAGTTCGTTTTATACTATGATTTACCCTTTGTATGCTGTTAAGCAAGGTTTTATGAAATATGTATATAGGGTTTGGAAGCCTTCCGACTTGTATTACGAATTTCTCCTTCTATATTCTTGCTTTTCGTTCACAGTTGAATGCGTTTTGCTTTCAGAATATGTTAAGGGTTTATTTCACAATATAAATGTGTTTAACAGTCGTGCATGGACAGGTTAAGGGACTGCCGCACCTGCTTCTTGTTACTATAGAAGTATGGTCGGCAGTCTGGGTTTTCTCCATAACCCGAGACTCTGTTATTCCGCCATTTAATCGTGACTGTAGATTATTTTCATTTATACTCTCGTTCGTATGATACCGTTAATGTTTTTTCATTGTAATATTTGAATACTTCCACTGTAATTTCATGGTTGCCCGCATGAAGATTTTCGCATGGTTCTTATTCACTCCTTGTAACGATATGCATAATGTCACTATCGTAAACTTCAGAGAATTCTTTTCATATTACTATCAGACTTTTGTTCAGGATAATGTTTCAGGTTTACTTCTCAGCTCATTTCTCTTTGGTGGTTCTTTCTGTCTAACTCGCGGGTTCAGGCTTTTGCCCGCTCTTGTGAAAACTATAGAACCCACTTGCGGCTGTTCGACCTGATTCAGAATTCAGGGTTTCTTTGATCTTTATTACTCTTATCCTTAAAGTCTATCTATTGGAAATATGTATATCTAGATATGTCAGATTATGTTTACAAAGATCTGTATTTGTTTCGAAGGTTCCATCGGGAATAGCCAGCTTACTATGAACATTAGGGTCATGACACGAGTTCAACCCAGAATTCCATTCTCTGGTATAAGCTGGTTTTCCTTATTTGTTTTCCCTAAGTCTGTAACCTGTTTGTCTAATAGGTATAAGACTTGTTCTTGAAATGCATTGCTTTCGTTTGCTCAGCTATTCTCAGTTTCTGCATTTTCGAGTTCTACAGATATGCTGGCTGTAATTTTTGTACAGAATATATGATTATACTGTTTTTCAATTCTTTTACAGCAGACTATCTATAACTGTGTACTATTAATCATAGTTTATACTGTCTTGACTTGTACAGCGACATTGCCTATAATTTTTGTACAAATAGACACAGCCATACTATATACTGTTTATACTGTTACACAGATAATATAGATTTCACAGATAATAACCATCATTCTGTAGACTACACAGATAATTCTGGGGACATAAAGGTTCCGTTACTTACCTGATCTCCACTGATAAGGTGAGTCTGGAATCGGTCTCCTGCCAAATCTTTGTGTAAAGCTTGTTATCCACCCAACCGTGAGATCAGTCTTTCTAGACCTGAGTCTCCCCCCAAGCTTCCGCTTACCGGATCACTATCCTCAGTAAGCCAGCACTGTGTGCTTGACTATCTGGTCCTTACCAGACTTAGTCCATCTAGGGTTTTCCTCCCCTTTCTCTCTTCTCCTCTGCCTGTCTCTACAGCCCAGAGTTCTTTCAACCAACCTCTCTTTTTCCTGGAAACCCTTCCAGTTAGAGTAGGTAGTTATTTCTAGTTTTGTTAACTAACTTTCTTTCCCAGTTACCTTTTGGGAATTCAAATACTTTCATAAGTAATTCTTTTAATCATTACTTTAGTGCACATGTAAAATCAACAGAATATTCTCAAAAGAATTAAATCCTTCAATATCATTCTAATTCAGTTTTTACTGTAGTAACTTTTAATAATTACATTTTTACGGGGTCATCACATAAACAAGACACATACAAATGCAGCAAAGAATACATTCATACACATATCTAGAATACAAGTAAATAATACTCATACAAATACAACAAATAATACATTCATTAACATAGAAAAATAAACACTCCAAAGAAGTACATACAAGTAATGAAAACACTATCATTTCATATATTCTAAAAATAATACATTGATATACATACTAAATAAAGAATCGAAAGCATACATTATAACCCAACATATATATAAGCATTCAAAAATATATTTATTATATATAAATAATAAAAGCAATAGACAAATATTTAAATATAGTAAATCTATACAAATAAATAAATAAAAATTTAAATATTTACAAACACAAACACTCTAAATAATATATTAATATTTAATTTAAATCTATAAAAATATCAATAAAAATATTAAGTTATATTTATATATATAAATATAAATATAAAGAAAAGAAATATAAATATCCTAATAACATAATTACAATAAAAATATATAATTAAACATATAAAAAATCAAAGACAAAACGAAATCTTAAACCAAAAAAGGAAAAAACCAAAAAAATTAGAAATTAAAAAATATAAATAAATTTAGATTATAAATTTTATATAATTTATGTGAAAAATATTGGGTTTTCCATTCGTGTGCATGACATGGGGGAGTTGTTTAAACATTGAAAAAATGTTGAGTAATTTATGTGAAATATAAGAGTGATTTTGGTATTTGTGTGTGTGCGGGGAAGATGTTTAAAACATGTTTATAAATTATTATTATTATAATAAAAAGATATATTTGTGTTTGTGCATATTGGAGTTACTATAAACTAAAGATCATGAAACCATGACACAACTCAAAGGAAGATTACCATTTAACCTTCCTAAGAGCCTTTTGGAGGGGTTGAATTCCCCTCCACCAAAAAAAAAGTCTACTCATTTTATTAATGATAGTTTGTGTTCATGTACATTATTTGATGGGCCCATCTAAACAAAATATATATAATTTTTTCTAATTACAACATTACAAAACATAAAAATAGATAATGTCTTCCACCCACCCACGAGCAACTTTGGTATTGATAAATTTTATGCAACATACAACATTGAAATGATATTGTTAGTATACAAACCTTTCATAACAATTTGTAACATAATTAAATGCACAATTCATTGAAGAAAAAAGAAAACACATTATTTTATATATGTTAAAAAGAATGAATACAATATTATTATATAAAATGATACAAGTATGATATAATTTATAAATTTAATATAATAACAATTAAATCTAATCATTACATATTAAAAAAAAAAAAAAAAACACATTTGATAACTTTTAACTTCAATACAACAATAGCATGCTTTTAAATAGTAAATAAAATTGTCAACAATTAAATGTTATATATATTTTTCAAATTAAAATATAAAATAAAATAATGAATAGAATGGTGATGAAATACATGTTTATTTTTGAAATTCTAAATAGACAATGCAGATTTTTGGTAAATGTATTTATTTCAGTAAACATTCGAAATTATTCTTGGTAAATGTATTATCTTAGTAAACATTGGAAATTTAATAAAAAAAAATGGAAAGAGAAAACATCTTGCTACATAATTAATAAAACTACCTAATGTAAAAATAAATGTTACATTGAAATTTAATTATAAAAAAAGTTGAAAGAGAAAACATGTTTGCTATATAATTAATAAAACTACGTAATGTAAAACTAAATGTTACATGGAAGGAAATTTAATAATAATAAAAACGTTCTATATAATTAATAAAACTACTTAACGTAAAAATAAATATTACATTGTAAATTTAATAATAAAAAAGCGTCGAAAAAGAAAACATGTTCCTATATAATTAGTAAAACTACGTAATCTAATTAATAAAAGAGAGGAAAAGGCTTCGATTAGGTGAGAGTTGCCACGTGACCCATTTTTATTTTTTAGGAAATCATATTTTTTTGATTGCTTTTATCTCATCATGATGACATTCTGGTGTTGCCAATTATTGCATATGACCTGTACGCTTGATTAGTTGGGTTCATCTCATAACCAGTTATGTACGCTTGACCAGTTATGAGGAAGCGACTCATCAAGAATGACCCATTATCCAGAGTAATGACTTACCACAACCACATATTTAACCATGCGGGTACATAAAATGTGATAGGCGTACGCATCTTCATTCTGAACAACCACATGAAATGTGATAGGCGTACAGGTCAAACTATAATGCAATTTCTTTTTTGTTTCAAATGTTTTCACAGGTATTTGGAATGCATCATGCATTATACTTTATCCTCTGGTAACGACAATGGTGGAGTTGTTGATTGGGGTTTCTCCGCCACAAAATCTTGCAGTTAACTTCTACTAATTTAAAGCTCTTCCCGCTCCAACATGGAAACATAACACTCTCCCTCAAGACAAACTACGGGTTTCTTGCCCCCGATCGATATCACCGCTCGAGGTTTTCTGGAAGAGGTAGCGAAGATTGGGCGCCGCTGCCATGACATGAAATGCTTGGCTTGTGAGTGGCCTAAGAATCTGCTCGTGCAGGCTTGAAAAGTCGATATGCTATAACCAAGTGATGTAGAATCAGAGAATTCTCGAATAAAGACAGACAACACAATGGTGGCTGGAATGCATGTGATGCCTAGGCATATTGGAAGCTTATTACACATAGACAAAGATAGCTTGTCATGGTTTAGAGATTATGACGGTGGTTAGGCATTGTTATTTTTGGGATATAGAAATTTGTAAATTAATCCTTGCTCCCCAGATTATATAAAATTGATCTTTCATTTTTAAAAGAAAATAAAGAAATTTTGTTTCAGTTTTACCCGTTTCACTTATATAGAAGATAAAACCTGTTTCACTTATACAGCGTGAGAGATCGCCTTATATGGGAAACCTGTTTCACTAAACAAGAAGGCTTTCGCCTTATATGGGAAACCTGTTTCACTAAACAAGAAGGCTTTCTTGTTTAGCAGAACGCTTCACGAAGATGCGTGATAAGACAGATTAATGGAATTCGTTATTGGGAATATTGGAATAAGGGCTTAGTGAGCTATTAATGGAATTCGATATTGTGAACATTGGAAAAAGGGCTTAGTGGGATTGATCAACGGGGATATACCAAAATGAAATCAAAGATTAATAGCTTCCTTATCATGACCTATAATGGGATTTATAAAACCAAGAACAGAGGAAAATAAATAAAAATAAAACAATTAACTGCGAGCGAAGAACAGATTAAAAAAAAGAATGGAAAAGAGTAAAGCCTAAAGAATTAAAAACATTATACTTAATTCAGGGCCGATAATATCAAAGGAATAGATGCATTAGAAATAAATATGAAGCTAGTAGAAATAAAGATAGAGTTATTGTACTTGTTTTCACCTACAGAAACACAAAACTTATCAAATCACTAAAATATAAATACATGTTTAGCTCCATTTGAGCATAGAAAGCGAGAGCCAGAGGTATGAGATAACTTAGTCTATACATTTAGTTAGGTTTTATCTCAATTTAACCAAAAAAAGAGAAAACCCATTAAAACAGGGGAGGAAAAATCATGTAAAATGTAGAAATGACAGATTGATAAAGCGGGTCATGGGTTTTAATGTTTTATCTCAATTTAACCAAAAAAAGAGAAAACCCATTAAAACAGGGGAGGAAAAATCATGTAAAATGTAGGAATGACAGATTGATAAAGCGGGTCATGGGTTTTAATGAGGAAGGAGGACTATCTTATCAAATCCTACTTGTTCGACAAGAGTCAGCCAAGGGCGTCGAGAAAGTATTTGAACGGTGAGAAGCGGTCTATCGAGATACCAACCGATAGACTGCTTGCTTGACCCGAAGTAATGGTAGTGGCTATGGCCTCCACAAAGAAGTAAGGGAAATAAGGGTAATGATCCCTGTCGATTGTTGAATCTGCAAAGTTTGAAACTCATGTAGAAATATAAATGAATATGGACTAGATGTGGAGAATGAAATGCAGTAAATGCAAGATGCAGCTAGCTAAATCCTAACTAGAAAAGCAAAGAACAAACTCTGAAATGAAACGCGATTAAACAGATACCTAAGTGTCAGGTTCGGGAGGCTCCTCTCATGTGACACCTGTGCCTCTGATCTAACACACGGACTACGTGTTCATCATACTAATTATTTTTAAAATCAATTTAATTTTCTATCTTCAAATATTATTACGAATATTACTCTGGTAAATAAATTAAAATTCTGGAAGTAGACGACTTAATTAAAGTAATAAAGTATAATTGACAGGCTAGACCCCTATTCACCTATGGAGTTATGAGTGTCAGCAGCCTGGTTAGGAGCAGATGTGACTTTGGAGACTTGCAAAGTCTTGCGACGGGAAGAAGTTTTAGGGGCAATGCCACTCTCTTGGAGAAAACAATAACAAGACTAGACCAGATCAGACCAGCACGAGTGTGGAGAAAATGCCATGAAAAGGTATTTAACAATTCATTGACTACTAACCAGTTATATTGGCTTTCAACACATCGATGAACATGTGATGAGTATCGATGCAGAACATGTGTTGTACATGCCACATGGTGATAATGGCTAGATGAACAGAAAGTTCAGGGTATTAAATTCAAACGTTTCTCGCTTGAAGGAAGAATCCTAACTGAAGGGATGACAGAGAGTAGGTAGATTTTCTAAATCGAAATGGAAAAATATTCACAAACAGAAATGTCAAGGATGACCACAGATGCTCTCGACAGATTTTAGCGGTCTTCTCCTCGATTATATCACCAAAAGCACCATGGCAGTGAGGACACTGGGAGAAAGCACCGAATAAGCGTTCGGTCATGTACATACCCTCCTCACCCAACAACTCTAGAAATATCTTCACTATAAACATTTATATATAAACTTTACAATTAAAGAATGTTTGTAATACTCTTTGAAAGAGGAATAATAGGCTCAAAACGAAATAGAAAAAAATTCATCATAGGCAAGGAGGAGGCGGAGTTGGCGTGGAAAACAGGGCCATTCACAAAATTAGAAACAGAGGAGAACATGGCAACATACTAACCTTGCTTCTCAGGAATTTTTCATTTTCTATTTAAACTCCGCAAAGTGATGGTTGCAAAAGCGCTGGAAAATCCTCATTCTCTGCTAAAAAAACACTGGAAACGCTACTCCAGCTCCTGTATGTAAAATTCCAACTCATCAGAAAAAGAAACATAAAAAAGGGCCGAGAATGAATTTTAAAATAATTCAAGAAAATATTGCCATAAGTACAACTCACTTTGGATGCATTATTTAATAATTCAAGAAAATGTTGCCATAAGTACAACTCACTTTGGATGCATTATTTGTTAGATCAAGTTGGCCCTTCAACCACCAGCGCATAGTCTCCTTGGCCTAGACTTTCTCTCTCAATTAACAGACACACAAAACAAGCATTTACACACTACACAAGACACAACCACAACACTACACAGGACACAACCACAACACTACACAAGACATTGACGCATACAACACTACACAGAACAGATGGAGCGCTCCATAAGACAGACAACTTTACATCACAGTGCTTGAGAGAGAAAGAACACCCATGATTAACCTGTAGATTAAACAGAGAAAACCATCTGTGAGGTTACATAAAAATAGCCTTTCCCTGGTTAACCAGTTGAATAAACAAAGAGATAAAGAAACAAATTAAAAGGAACCGAAAATTACCCTCTTCATGAATAATCCACTCGATCACTCTGCTGTTGTTTTCAGAAATTACGATCACCTCCTCCTCTTCGTATGTGAATTTCCTCCTCTCATTCTTCATTCATCACTGTAATGACCCCAGTTTATGTAAATATAAAAATTTACTGTGGTAAAAGACATTAATACAGTTGTTGTTTATGTTTAAAAACAAACTGTGACAAACTATTTTTTATGAAAGTAATTTAAATATTTTCTTGAAATGCTGGCAGCCTCTAAGAGGTGGATTGAAAAGAAAGAGTTCAGTTATAATAACTGATGGAAACTACCCTCCTAGGGGAGGAAAAGTCCTGGCTGTGGGGAGGAGGTTCTGTGCTGTGGGGACAGACAGAAGGAAAACCTTTTTCCAAGAAAAGGAAAAAGAAAAACAGAGGTTAAGTCTGGTTAGGACCAGATAACCAGGCACAAAGTGCAAAGATCTTGTTGAGGACTTGAGGTCTGCAAGATGGCTCGGGGGGAGAATTCCGTCTGAGAGATGGATCTCATGGCTGGGTGGAAGAGCAGAAACAAGCACAGGTGACTTGCTTGAGAAACCATTCCTGATACTGGTGAACCAGGTACGGTTTCAAACTGCAGAGTCTCTGTTTGAATATGAAAAAATACAGTGAATGTACAGTAGTCAAACAGGAAGCAAGTTTTTCTTTCCTAGTTACTGTCATAATGATAAGATAACTGTACAGATATGGTTAAAGTTAAAGGACAGATTGTCATTCAATAGACATAGTCTGAACTAGTCGTACTGTAGATAAAGCTACATAGATGGATGTAGTTAAAGACTGGTTATAGGAACCAGGGGAGGTTAATCGAGAACTGGTTATTGAATGATAGTCAGAATATAACCTCGTCCATAAGACCGAGTCACTGTTTAACAGTGAATAAACTAACAGTGGAATAAATAGTATTAAATATCTTGATAAATAATCAAGTAGATACCTGAATGTGTCGACAGGAGTGAGGTTAGAACCTCTGAGTCTGGGTAGAAGAGCACTGACAATAGTCAGATGCTACCCTGTCGACGGAAGAATAAATAAACCCTCAGTTGTTTAATACAAATGACTGACGATATGAAAATACACAGAAAGGTTACCCCAGACAAACAGCGTTAATTTGATAACTGTGCAAACAGAAAATGAGAATATTAATATATTTCATCAACCCGTGTTCTCAAAAATACAGTGTTAGCGGACACGGTAACAAGAACCCAGCTCTTTGGAGCGATAAATCGAAAAGGGGAATATATTCATATATACAAAATCCTGTGCATGCAAATCGAAAGGAGTTATACAGTTATAAGTATACAAAATCCGGTGCATGCAACTTCGATAAGAGGTATGCTTACATCTACAAGATAATCTGTGTATGCATTTGCAATGAAAACCTCAAGCATATATATATAGTGCGACATTTCCATAGCGAAAGGGAAAAATTATAATATCGTTTCGGTTAACCCTTCAAATGCATACTGTACAAATACCGAACAGACTTAATAAACAACAGTCGCATAGGAATGCAGAACGAAGCAACCATCACAACCTGGGATAATCCATAAGGTTGCCGTCGTAAAAGCGAGTGAAACCAGTAACAGAAACATGAACTCCATGCACTATTCTAACACAGTTGAACACAGATTTAATTCATATATGATGATGCAAAAACGTAAACGGCCCTGAGGGCTCAGACTAAATCGTATTTCATACATAAATTACAAGGGTTCCATATATATATATAAAGCACAAAAGAACAATACCCGAATGGCGAAAACCCTTGAAGCATAGAACTGTTCATACATTATTTAACGGAGAATCTCAAAAATAGAACCCGAACCCTTAACCAGGTCTGTGTGTAGATCTGAGTTACATGTCCGAGAACAGACATGGTAAACCAAGAATTTGAGCACGCCGCAAGGGGATGCATTCAACAAAAATAAGTCCTTAATACATACAACAGAACTCAGGAAGAACTCCACCGTGGTGAACACCTCCATAAAACAGGTCATGGACTTGACCAGAACACGAAAGAAGACCTAAACTCAAATGGTGAGGGTTCTCTATGGAGAATACCTCGTCAAGCAATGCAGGGAAACCCTCATTCGAACAGCGGCTACACAATTGTAATAAACCACTCAAATCAATGGCCGTGAGCTCTCGCAAGCAGAAGCAAAACAAAGGAGAGCTGAAGACATACCTGCGGCCGTCGAGAGGGTGGAACCTCCAGGTATGGGTGCCTTGGCTCCACCAGGAGGGCGTGCCCTGTGAGCAAAGAGAAATCAATCATTAGAAAACATTACAGACAACCATCCCTGTAAAAATGTGCAGTAGATTTAAAAGTCGAGGTTTAGATACCTGTGTAGGATTGGTTTTTGTTACATCGCAGCTTACCGAGAAATTGCAGGTGAAGAAAATAGCACTGGTAGAGTGGAACCGGAGGAGGAACGCCGAGACGGAGCCGGAAAGGCCGAGCAAGTGAATAAACCCCGAAAGCGATCGGTTGAGGTTTTGTAAAGACCTAAACCCTTGAGTGTTTGCAGCCGTTTGATTCCGCGGTGAGATCCTGACCGTTGATGCAGGGCGGGAACCCCAAGCGTAGAGTCCGAGATCTCTGTGACCAAGGTGTCACATGGCCAAAAGAGCCAAACCTTGCCACCTATCTCAGAAAGGACTGAAGTCTTTAAAGCAGGAATGAGATGGCACCTGCAAGGCCTGCGGCAGGACCGCCGAAACCCGAGCCTCATTAATAATCACTGAGAGCTGGTAGAACGAGAGTTGGCTGTCACATAAAGTCAACACGTACATAAACCAGTATGACCTGGCATTGCAAAGTCACGTAGCTCATATAATCTCGGGTTGCAATGGGAATAGAATATAGGTTAACAGTTGTACATACGTGGCATGCGTATGGTGTCAATTAACATATGTGCTTACATACAGGTTGGAATAGCATATGATATATATAGCAAAGGTGTTAAATAAAGTATACAGTAATTTTTTTTTATGTATGTGAATATAGGTGTGACAATTGGTATCAGAGCCCAGTTTCAACACTGTGGCCTCAAGCAAAACATGTTTCACTGTGCAGAAGCCTACACCATGCATACGTATGTAAGTTAATAATTTAACTAACTGCTGTTCTGTCTATTTAGGGGTAAAACACAGAATTACAACAGTTAACAGTTAAATCAGAAAGGAGACAAAATGCAAGGAACCGGCAGTAACCCTCAGGAGAACCCGGAGCTGTGGGTACAGTTGGGTGAGGCAACACGAAGTACCAATCTGGCAATACTGGAAACTGTTCAAGAATTGAAAAATGAGATGGCACGTTTGCGAGAGGACAACGCGCGTTTAACAGTTGAACAAGAAAGGATTCTGAAGAGTTTGTCGGACAGGCAGAATCCACCTCTATCTAATCCCAGCGCGGAACAGCAGAGGATGACGGAAGAACAAAATTATCAGATTGAACCTGAAATGTCAGAGGGCAAAGAGGATCATTCTGACAATGTACCAGAGCAGCAAACTTCAAAACGTCAGAGGATGGAGCTGCAGGGAGAATTTCGAAAAATTAAACCCCCACATTTTGATGGCGAACAGGAGGAAGCAGCTGAAGCTTGGTTAATAAATATGAATAAATATTTTCAGTTGTACGAGTATGATCATAACTTGAAGGCGAGATTAGCTATCTTCCAGTTACAAGGTAAGGCAACCTTGTGGTGGGAGGAAATCAAGATTGTCAAAGGGGTAAGTGAACGAACCATTACCTGGGAGAAGTTCCAGAAATACTTCAAAGAAAGGTACCTGACTGAACGCTTCTACGATGAAAAGGCAAGGGAATTCCATGATTTAAGATTGGGTCAGCAGACAATGGATGAGTTCATTAATCGCTTTACCTCTCTGTTACGTTATGTACCTTATATCAAGGAGGAAAAAGCCAAGGTACAAAGGTTTGTGAGTAGCTTACCTTCATACATAAGAGAGAGGATTGAATTTGACAATCCTAGGACCATGGATGAGGCTATTCGTAAAGCGAGGATCTGCTACCAGCAGAATAAACAGAAGGGGGATACTTCAAACAAAAGATGGAATGAGAAAAAGAGTAGTCGGACGGTTGGAAGCAGCAAGGGAGGTCGCAGCAGTGGAAGTAAGGGAGCTGGTAAAGGATTAAACAGCAGGTCTGTTGCAAGGAATGCGCCCCGATCTAGGCCAATGAGTGAATCAAGAGTAAGTGAGCAGCCTGTTAGACCAGAAGGTGAGGGGATGACCAGACCTCCAGTTCAATGCTGGGGCTGTGGAGGACCTCACTATGTTAAAAACTGCCCACAGCGAAAGGGGACAGATCAGATATCCCAAATTCATGAAGCTTCGACCGTTGGGGACGTGGCACGTAATGTACCCAGAATTAATGCAGCTTTGGAAGACCGCCAAGCGGAATACCAGCCGACTATGGTTGAATTTGAAGGTAAAATTTCGAACCTTTCTATAGCTGTTCTTATAGATCCAGGAGCTACTTTAAGTTATGTTAGCCCAAAGATAGTAGAACAGTGTAAGTTACAATCTGAAAAATTCAGAAATCCATGGTTGGTACAGTTGGCTACAGGAGCCAAGAGACGGGTCTTGGCCAAGATAAATAACTGCTCTCTAACCATAGCAGGGCAGCCAATAGTGGCAGACTTGAACATACTACCTTTGGGTTCATATGACATCCTGATTGGGATGGATTGGCTGGAGAAACACTGGTCCTTAGTGAATTGCAAGACAAAAACCATTTATTATAAGGATGACCGTGGAGAGCAGCAGGAATTACAAGGAATTAAGCATCCTGTGCAGATTCGACCCATTACAGCCTCTCAGTTAGCTAAATGCATCAGAAAGAAATGTCAAATTTACGCGATTCAGGTGGGATACGCAAATCAGAAAGAAAAGACTGTTACGCTGGGTAACATTCCGGTGGTACAAGATTTTGCGGATGTTTTTCCTGAGGAAGTACCAGGACTGCCACCTAAAAGAGATGTGGACTTCACTATTGAATTGATTCCAGGGGCAGCACCCGTGTCACGGGCACCATACCGAATGAGTGTACCAGAACTAACAGAATTAAAAATGCAACTGCAGGAGCTGCTAGATAAAAATTACATCCGTCCCAGTGTATCACCCTGGGGAGCCCCAGTGTTATTTGTCAAAAAGAAAGACGGAACCTTTCGGATGTGCATTGATTATCGTCAGCTGAATAAGCTCACGATTAAAAATAAATATCCTTTGCCTAGGATAGATGAACTTTTTGACCAGGTGAAGGGGGCAACAGTATTCTCTAAGATCGATCTGCGATCTGGTTACCATCAGATCAGAATCAAAGAAGAGGATATCGCTAAGACAGCTTTCAGAACGCGGTATGGCCATTATGAATTCGTGGTGTTACCTTTTGGTCTGACCAATGCACCTGCTACATTCATGTGTTTGATGAACAGTGTGTTTCACAGGTTCTTAGATAAATTTGTGTTGATATTCATAGATGACATTCTGATTTACTCCCGATCAAGGAAGGAGCATGAAGAACACCTCAGATTGGTGTTGCAAACTTTGCGAGAACATCAATTATATGCAAAGTTTAGTAAGTGTGATTTCTTTAAGGAGGAAATACAATACTTAGGCCATGTAATCACAAAGGAAGGGATTGCAGTTGACCCTGAGAAAATCAGAACTATAATGGAGTGGCCCATACCAAAGGACGTGGCAGATATTAGGTCCTTTATGGGGCTAGCAGGTTATTACAGAAGATTTGTGGAAGGCTTTTCAAGGGTAGCATACCCTATCACCTCCTTACAAAAGAAGGGAAATGTATTTAAGTGGACCCCAGAATGTCAGCAGAGCTTTGAACAGCTCAAGCACTTACTCACAATGTTGCACGAAGCGGGAGCGAAGCGGAAGCGCGGAGCGCGGAAGCGTCATTTTCCAAAAATCTAGGAAGCGAAGCGTCCGCGGAAGCGTCTGCTATATATATATTTTTTTTTATATTTTTTTGCATTTATACTCAAAACAAACATCCCAAATACCAAATTAATTGTAGAAGACATGAAAACATGCATATTTTTGCATAAATCAAGATAGATATGGCATCCATGATTCCATTGTAGTTACTAGTATGTACAACAATCATCTATATTCTAGCTATTACAAACATACATCAAATTTTTAAGCATATTATAAAACATAAAACATTTAAGCATATTATAAAACATAAAACATAGAGCATATTATGATTTATCTAGCAAGTGAGCAACTGTCAACATTTGTCATGTCCAAAATTCAAATAATAATGTTTACAAAATATGTCACTTGGTCACCGCCAAGCCAAAAAGGTTCAAAATTCAAATTCACAAGTCTACAAGTCTAATGAGTAATCTATGACAAAAAGTAGTAGATTGTGAATATATCTACTAATCTCTCCTCCTTCCACCACGAATAGAACGTGATGGCGGGCCTCCACGTGGTGGCAATGAAGAAGATGGTGCCTGTGGAAGTCGTGGAACTGGAACTGATGAAGAAGAACCCCCTGCTGTTGGTGTTGAACCATGGAACGTAGGAACCAAGGGACCAGATGGGGGTGGTGGAATATCAACACGGTCATCATCATCCTAGAATCGCTCAAAAAATTCATGCAAAAAAAAAACACTAGTTAACAAAAAAATTAAAAACATGAATTAGAGAAATGCTTTATAAGGGAAAATTGGAAAATTCATACTGGTCAATGGACATACCTGGATAAGAGCATCCTCTAATTGCTCTAGTCGCAACACTCCATCCTCCAAATTGGGCTCCTCTGGATTCTTGTCCCAAATCAACAAGTCTTTATTAGACTTTGCATCTTCACAGTAATGGGACAACAATCACAAGTTGTAATGAACATAAACCAAGCTCTCTGCCCGGTCTAAACTCAACCTGTTCCTTTTAATACTGTGGATGAAAGAATAAGAGCTCCAACACCTCTCTGCAGAAGAAGTGTTTACCACCTGTGATAGCACCCGCAATGCCAAACTCTGTAGAAGTGGAGTACCCCCTCCATGCATGTTCCACCACTCAAGAGCAGAAAAGTGCTCTCGATCTTGAATTGCATGCATGCTCCCAAATGGACCAGTGTTGAGCGTATAGTTGCTCACCTGTCTCCGTACCAATGCAGCCTCCTCATCATTAGGGATTAATCTACTCAATGCAGCCATATATTTTTCGCGAACCTCTCTATCTTGGTGTGGTTTTTTCCTGCTTCCCCCCCCAGGTGCTGGTTTTGAAAGCCATGATGGATGATAGTATTTAGGTGTCAAAACATATGCTAATGCATGCAATGGAATATTTAGCATTTCCCATCGGTTTTGCACCTCTACACGAATATAATTGTACAAGGTGGTATCTCTAGGCTCAACAATGTCTTTAATCTGCCCCAACATGCTATCCATTTGCTCATACACCTCCCCAATTACTGGTCGATCTGAATCTGCAAACTTGATCATGTAATAAATTGGTTTGGTGAATTGCAAAACATGTTTAACCTGTGACCAAAAGTAAGTGTCAAGAACAGTGTCCTTGACTACATTAGCACCATCTGTGTCATTGTTAATTTCATCCCATGTTTCAGCACACACTAGATTAGTTAAAGCTTGTCTCACCCTCACTAGCCGCCTAAAGGTGAGGTAATAACTAGCAAATCTTGTCTTTGCAATTTTAAGCAATTGCAACTTGGAGTAAGTGCCATAGAAGTAGTTTACCCTTGTATGCCCTGTGATGAATTTAATGAGCTGCTTCCCTTTCCTGTAAACATCAACAATCCACCCACAATCTTTGTGTTTCACAATATCATGCATCAAAAGGTTCAATGTGTGAACCAGGCACCCAGACCAAAAGATGTGTGGATGAGTACGCTCAATAATTTTTCCTGCTGCCTTACAATTTGCTGCATTATCTGTGATCACTTGAACCACATTATTCGGACCAACATCTTTGATTGATTTCAATAGGAGATCTGCAATGTTTTGTGCAGTTGCACTGATGGAGGAGGAGTCATGACATGCAATAAATACTGCACCACTAGAAGAAACACCAAGAACATTTATCAAATGTTGGTTTCTAATATTTGTCCACCCATCTGATACAATGGATACCCCATAATCCACCCACTCATGTGTAAAACGTGTCAAAGCTCTTTGAACCTTAGATTTTTCTCTTTCTAATAACATTGTTCTAGCTTTCTCATAGTTGGGGGCCTTGTATCCTTTTGGGGCTTCATTGATGGCCTTTACCATTTCATGCCAATAGGGAGAGCGAAGCACATTGAATGGTACACCGCAAGCACAAAGAAAACGGACTATCTTTCCATCCACATCATCCCTCCCAGCAACATTAAGGAAATCCCCTATTGTTTTTCTACCTCCAGAGGTTGTAGAAGTACCATGAGGAGATGGGCAACTACCAAATTTAGAGGTTGCACTTGATTCAGAATGAGTTTTTGTTTCTTGTTTTTTTGTTGTGCAGCCATCTCTATTTGGATGTATTTTCTTCTTTGTTCAGTTGAAATGTTTGGGCAAATTTGTACCCCCACAGAACCCTTTTTTTCATCACTGTCCAGCACCCCACAAAGATGCCTCCTCAGACGGGTATATGAACCCGTATATGGTTTTCCTCCATGACAACCATGAGGGCACACAAATTTGTAAGATCCACCACCCTTTCCCCCATCAAGTTTGGTCACATAGTTCCACAAGGGATTTGATGTACCTTTCCCATCTTGTGCTTCAGTGTCCCCTTCAAGTTCATCCCCTTCCTCTTCAAACCCTTCCTCCTCATCATACATTGGGTCACTACTATTAGGACCAAGTTCATCCCCTTCCTCTTCCCCTCTATTCCTCACCCTTGCCATCATTAAAACCAAGAGTGGAATGATACATAGAAGCCAAAAGAACACCATCTTGGAATATGGATATAGGTGGTGGACAACCTGTAAATAAAGGAGCAAGTAGAAACAATGGGAAAGAGTAGGAGAGGGAGGAGAAAAATACAATTTTTTTTCAAAAAAACAAGGGAGTTTGGGCTTTGAACTTACCTCTTTAGCTCTTGTAGATGAAGTCCTCCAAGCTCTTGCTCCAAGCTCCTCCTCCTTCTCCTAGCTCCTCCTTCTTCACTCCTCCAAGCTCTCCTCTCTTCTCCTCTCCTTTCCTCTCTTCTCTTTTCCTCTCCTCTCTTCTCTTCTCCAACTCTCATAAACTCAAAGTGAGAAAATGAGAAGAGAATGGGGGCTTTATTCTTTTCTAAAGTCACCCTAAAGTCACCCTAAACTCACCCTAACCCACCCCCTCATGCTTAGTTAAGTTAAATTTTAAAAGAAATTAAAAAGAAATTATGTTTATTTTGCTGCCCTGCGGGTTGCGCCCGGGTTGCGTGCGGGTTGCGCCCGGGTGGCGTGCGGGTGGCGTGCGCTTCCGGGCAGGTTGCGTGGCGCAACCTCTTGCCCGAATCGCCTTCCGAAGCGCGATTCCGGGGGCAACGCAACCTAAATGGCAGGAATCGTTTTTAAAAATAGGAATCGCGCCACCTAAAATTCGGAATCGCGCTTCGCCTGGAGATTCCGGAACGATTCCGTACGGGTCGCGATTCCGGCTTAGGATCCGGGGGGGGGGGGGGGGGGGGCGATTCCTGCAACTATGCTTACTCACCACCGTGCCCATATTATGTATCGCTGATCCTAATAAGGATTAGGTGGTCTGTACTGATGCAAGTAAAGAAGGTGTGGGAGGAGTGCTGATGCAAGAGGGAAGAGTAATTGCATACGAATCAAGGAAACTGAAGGAACATGAGCAGAAATATTCTGCTTACGACTTGGAGCTGGCAGCCATTATTCATGCACTGAAAATGTGGCGACACTACCTTTTGGGGAGAAAATTTTTGCTGCTAACGGACCACCACAGCTTAACAAACTATTTCAGCCAACCCACTTTGAATGCGAGACAAGCTCGTTGGGCTGACTTTTTAAGCGGGTTTGATTTTGAAATTAAACATTTAAAGGGGAAGGAGAACCGAGTAGCTGATGCATTGAGTCGAAAGGTACAATGCGTGTGCAAGATTTCGGTTAGTAAATGGCAAAGTACCCTACTGGAAAGGATAAAAACAGCGGCTGATCAAGATGTTGTTTACCAGCAAATTAAACAGCAAGTACAACAACTTTCTGATAAGGAAATACAACAAGGGTATGCGCTGGACGATGCCGGAATGCTGTATTTTAATAAAAAGCTGTATGTACCCAATGAAGATAGCCTTAGAAGACTGATTCTGGATGAGTTCCATACCAGCCATTACACCGGGCATCCAGGGTACCAGAAAATGGTTACCGCTCTTCGAAAGGAATATTACTGGCCAAAAATGAAAAAGGAGGTAGCCGAGTATCTAGCGCAATGTCTGGAATGTCAACAGATTAAAGCGGAGCATTTGCATCCAGCAGGGCTGTTACAACCCTTACCCATTCCGGAATGGAAATGGGAGACTATTTCCATGGACTTTATAACCGGATTGCCTCGCACGAAGAAAAATAATGATTCCATTATGGTGGTAGTGGATAAGTTAAGTAAGGCAGCACACTTCATACCTGTGCAATCAACGTATAAGGCTGTGCAAATTGCTCATATTTTCATGCAAAATGTGTTCAAACTGCATGGACTCCCGAAGGTAATTATCTCAGATCGTGATGTTAAGTTCACCTCAACCTTTTGGAGGACATTGTTTGCTGAACTGGGAACACAGCTGAACTTTAGTACAGCTTATCATCCCCAGACCGATGGCCAGACGGAACGAGTAAATCAGGTAGTGGAGGACATGCTGAGAGCATGTGTTATGATGAAACCAACTCAATGGGAGGAATACCTCCACCTGGTCGAGTTTGCATATAACAATGGGTATCATTCCTCAACACAGCTGAGTCCTTTTGAGGTGCTGTATGGGCGGAAGTGCCGCACACCCTCAAGTTGGAGTGGACCTGAGGATAGATTACGAATTGGTCCTGAAATGCTCAAGGAAATGGAAGACACGGTAAAAAAAGTGCGTACCAACTTAAAGGCCGCTCAGGACAGACAGAAAAGTTTTGCTGATCGAAAGAGAAGGTTCAAAGAATTTCAGGTTGGGGACCATGTGTTTGTTAGAATTCAACCCAGAAGGAGTACTTTGCAGTGGAGCGGGTGTGCCAAACTTGCACCTCGCTATTTTGGACCTTTCCAAATCTTGGCAAGGGTGGGGCCGGTAGCCTATCAACTCGCCCTACCAAGCCATATTAGGATCCACAATGTTTTTCACATTTCCGTATTAAAACAATACGTCTACGATCCTAAACATGTGATTCAATGGCAGAATGTTCGGGTAAGAATTAATCTGGTCATTCTAGATAAGCTTTGTTCCTAAACAAGAAAATAACTAAATCTGTTGCTGATTGCAGGTCGAGCCGGAAGGCGAGGTTCTGGTCGAACCACTGACCATTCTCGACCGGAGAGAAGTGCGGCTGCGGAAACGGGTTATTTTCCAAGCTAAGGTGCAATGGCAGCACTACGGGCCTGAAGAGGCCACTTGGGAGGATGAGGAACTCCTTAGAGAAGCTTACCCGAATTTGTTTAAGGAAGACAGACATCGGGACGATGTCCAATCACAGGAGGGGGAGATGTAATGACCCCAGTTTATGTAAATATAAAAATTTACTGTGGTAAAAGACATTAATACAGTTGTTGTTTATGTTTAAAAACAAAACTGTGACAAACTATTTTTGATGAAAGTAATTTAAATATTTTCTTGAAATGCTGGCAGCCTCTAAGAGGTGGATTGAAAAGAAAGAGTTCAGTTATAATAACTGATGGAAACTACCCTCCCAGAGGAGGAAAAGTCCTGGCTGTGGGGAGGAAGTTCTGTGCTGTGGGGACAGACAGAAGGAAAACCTTTTTCCAAGAAAAGGAAAAGAAAACAGAGGTTAAGTCTGGTTAGGACCAGATAACCAGGCACAGAGTGCACAAATCTTGTTGAGGACTTGAGGTCTGCAAGATGGCTCGGGGGGAGAATTCCGTCTGAGGGATGGATCTCATGGCTGGGTGGAAGAGCAGAAACAAGCACAGGTGACTTGCTTGAGAAACCATTCCTGATACTGGTGAACCAGGTACGGTTTCAAACTGCAGAGTCTCTGTTTGAATATGAAAAAATACAGTGAATGTACAGTAGTCAAACAGGAAACAAGTTCTTTTTCCTAGTTACTGTCATAATGATAAGATAACTGTACAGATATGGTTAAAGTTAAAGGACAGATTGTCATTCAATAGACATAGTCTGAACTAGTCGTACTGTAGATAAAGCTACATAGATGGATGTAGTTAAAGACTGGTTATAGGAACCAGGGGAGGTTAATCGAGAACTGGTTATTGAATGATAGTCATAATATAACCTCGTCCATAAGACTGAGTCACTGTTTAACAGTGAATAAACTAACAGTGGAATAAATAGTATTAAATATCTTGATAAATAATCAAGTAGATACCTGAATGTGTCGACAGGAGTGAGGTTAGAACCTCTGAGTCTGGGTAGAAGAGCACTGACGATAGTCAGATGCTACCCTGTCGACGGAAGAATAAATAAACCCTCAGTTGTTTAATACAAATGACTGACGATATGAAAATACACAGAAAGGTTACCCCAGACAAACAACGTTAATTTGATAACTGTGCAAACAGAAAATGAGAATATTAATATATTTCATCAACCCGTGTTCTCAAAAATACAGTGTTAGCGGACATGGTAACAAGAACCCAGCTCTTTGGAGCGATAAATCGAAAGAGGAATATATTCATGTATACAAAATCCTGTGCATGCAAATCGAAAGGAGTTATACAGTTATAAGTATACAAAATCCGGTGCATGCAACTTCGATAAGAGGTATGCTTACATCTACAAGATAATCTGTGTATGCATTTGCAATGAAAACCTCAAGCATATATATATAGTGCGACATTTCCATAGCGAAAGGGAAAAATTATAATATCGTTTTGGTTAACCCTTCAAATGCATACTGTACAAATACCAAATAGACTTAATAAACAACAGTCGCATAGGAATGCAGAACGAAGCAACCATCACAACCTGGGATAATCCATAAGGTTGCCGTCGTAAAAGCGAGTGAAACCAGTAACAGAAACATGAACTCCATGCACTATTCTAACACAGTTGAACACAGATTTAATTCATATATGATGATGCAAAAATGTAAACGGCCCTGAGGGCTCAGACTAAATCGTATTTCATACATAAATTACAAGGGTTCCATATATATATATAAAGCACAAAAGAACAATACCCGAATGGCGAAAACCCTTGAAGCATAGAACTGTTCATACATTATTTAACGGAGAATCTCAAAAATAGAACCCGAACCCTTAACCAGGTCTGTGTGTAGATCTGAGTTACATGTCCGAGAACAGACATGGTAAACCAAGAATTTGAGCACGCCGCAAGGGGATGCATTCAACAAAAATAAGTCCTTAATACATACAACAGAACTCAGGAAGAACTCCACTGTGGTGAACACCTCCATAAAACAGGTCATGGACTTGACCAGAACACGAAAGAAGACCTAAACTCAAATGGTGAGGGTTCTCTATGGAGAATACCTCGTCAAGCAATGCAGGGAAACCCTCATTCGAACAGCGGCTGCACAATTGTAATAAACCACTCAAATCGATGGCCGTGAGCTCTCGCAAGCAGAAGCAAAACAAAGGAGAGCTGAAGACATACCTGCGGCCGTCGAGAGGGTGGAACCTCCAGGTATGGGTGCCTTGGCTCCACCAGGAGGGCGTGCCCTGTGAGCAAAGAGGAAACAATCTTTAGAAAACATTACAGACAATCATCCCTGTAAAAATGTGCAGTAGATTTAAGAGTCGAGGTTCAGATACCTGTGTAGGATTGGTTTTGGTCACATCGCAGCTTGCCGAGAAATTGCAGGTGAAGAAAATAGCACTGGTAGAGTGGAACCGGAGGATGAACGCCGAGACGGAGCCGGAAAGGCCGAGCAAGTGAATAAACCCCGAGAGTGATCGGTTGAGGTTTTGTAAAGACCTAAACCCTTGAGTGTTTTGCAGCCGTTTGATTCTGCGGTGAGATCCTGACCGTCTATGCAGGGCGGGAACCCCAAGCGTAGAGTCCGAGATCTCTGTGACCGAGGTGTCACATGGCCAAAAGAGCCAAACCTTGCCACCTATCTCAGAAAGGACTGAAGTCTTTAAAGCAGGAATGAGATGGCACCTGCAAGGCCTGCGGCAGGACCGCCGAAACCCGAGCCTCATTAATAATCACTGAGAGCTGGTAGAACGAGAGTTGGCTGTCACATAAAGTCAACACGTACATAAACCAGTATGACCTGGCATTGCAAAGTCACGTAGCTCATATAATCTCGGGTTGCAATGGGAATAGAATATAGGTTAACAGTTGTACATACGTGGCATGCGTATGGTGTCAATTAACATATGTGCTTACATACAGGTTGAAATAGCATATGATATATATATATAGTGAAGGTGCTAAATAAAGTATACAGTAATTTTTTTTTTTTATGTGTGTGAATATAGGTGTGACAATCACAGTCGCCGATCCCTCTCATTCCTTCATTCATGAGGCGCGCCAGTATATAATGACTAGGGCATTCCTGCGTTTTATGTATATAATGACTAGGGCATTCCTGCTTTTTATGCTTGAGTTTTTGGACCGTTGTGTTCAAATTTAGCTTTAACCAATCTTTTAATTACTATTCATTAAACCAATCTTTTAATTATCAATCTTTTAACTCGGTATTATTAGTTTATAATTTATGATATTGTTGTATTTCTTTATACCTGCTGCGTTTTTCAGTTCTATGTTTGCAGTATATTTGGGTATTTTATTTTACAATTCATGATATTGTTGTAGATTTTTTTGACCGGTTGCGTTTTTCAGTTCTCTGTTTCGGCAACATACTTACGTGGCTGTTTGGGCCGACTTCCCGTCTCCGTTTACAGAAATGGACTTTAACCTTTTCATCCAAATTGCTTATGGTCGGAAAACCTTATCATGTCTAAATGTGGTACTACGTACATCTGCAATCTGTCATTGTCTCCGCGCCCGTCTAGTGGAAAACTCAAGATAGGGAATTCAATTCAACCTAAGGAGCTACAGCGTGCCACGTGTCCCTAAGGAACAACCGCATAGCAAAATGTTTAACACTGTGCAATTTTGGGTAAATATCATACCGGATAGAGTTGCTGGCTTCCGCACTCGCTCATATAATGCCAATTTACATGGAATTTTTTATTTAAAATTTAAAGCATGATTAGTTTAGATTTATGGAAAAGTCATATTTAAAAATAATATTAGTATTATTTATAAATTTAATTTTAATAAATATGTTAATAATTATTTTAGAAATTTTTTCAAAAGCTTTTTTTATATTTGAAAATTTATAAAAAAGAATGGAATATTAAAATTTTATAAATTTTTTTTTGAAACTTTTTAGAAAGTTAATAAGGTAAATGTGTAATGTGTTTAATGTTAAACTTTTAATTGAATTTATTTAAATAAAAATCATTTTTTTTAAAGTATGTATCATAATTAAAGCCAAAAAATATATATTTATTTCATTATTAGTTAATTTTAATTAAATGCATATAGCTATTCAAAGGATGTGTAAGAACATTTCATTCTTATTCTCAACAATAAATAAAGTATTTCAATGTTCATGTGAAATAATATAACTTTATACCAAACTTAAGAAGGATAAAAGTAATTAAAAGTAAACAATAATAGTATTATGCTGAGAAACACATTATGTGTATCGGAGTTCACACATGTACCTTTTAGAAGAAAAATAAAATATTTTTTAAATAAAAAATGCCAACTATAATTAAAAATAAAAGTGAATATATCCATTTCGTTAATCATAATAAAAAAAATATTAATAATCTTATTCTCACTATGCTAGCTTGATTTATTATTGACATTACAACTCAAAAGATGTGGTAAAAATATTTCATTGAGTGTGGAAGATATACAATTATTATACTTCACAAAGATATTTCAATATAAGATATAGGTAAATTATTTAAATGTATAAACAAAGTGAATAATTGAAATAAAGAAAAAACTAGTTATTTCTTAGTAAGAATAATAAAAAAGACATATGCAATTTGTTCAATTATGAGTATGAAATTAATGTGGCATTTAAAAACTATTAATAATAAATAAGAAAATTCAAATATATCAATAAAAAAATGGTTAAAACAATTTAATTAACCTTACTATCCTACATGTTGGCTCCTTTGCTAGAATTGTAAGTTTAAGTTGTGCACTCTACATAATCTAAGTGCTCAACAAGTTTTTGAAGGCATTTAATAGATTTATACATTAAAAAAGTGCAATTTAAACAATGAAAAAATGTACACCACCCTCTAAAAGAAATTAGCACATAAGGGATTTAATCCCTCTCCATAGTTGATAGATTTGGGGTTAAAATCCCTCTCCATAGTTGATAGATTTCGGGTTAAAATGAATCTATACTAGTGAATATTGAAACTATTTTTATCATAGAGAATGCTCTTCTATATATTTCCTAACAAATCTATGAAAAATATTGATATTTAAATATATATACATATATTATTCATTATTTTAAATATGCACAATTATACACTTAAGTTTAAGAATATAACTCTACTCAATTAAAGGAAAATTTAGTTTTACATCTTTCATAGTTTTTCTTTAATTAAAAAGGTAACAAATAATAAAAATAAAATTAATTTGATTTTAAAGCCATAGCCAAGTTTGGAACCAAAATTGTTGTATGAGGCACTTGTTTATGGAAAAGCCCTTTATATTTGAATCTTTGTCTTTTTAGAAAAAAACGCACCTTCTTAACTATTGGTCATTCTTTTATTATGCTTGATATAGCTTATTAGATTTATGATTATAATTTAATAAACAAATATTATATAACCACAGGCATATCACAATTATTATATAATGTAATCATTAATATGTTTTAATGATTAGCTATAGAATAATTATTACATGATATTTATTTATTACATTATGATAATATATCTAATAATATATCATAGGTATACTATAGAAATTTTCTTCAAATTTGAGAAGATTGTGTAAAATTCTTGAGATTTTTTGAAATCAATAGGAAGAATGAGTCGTTTTGTAATTTTTTCTCAATTAAAATGTGTTTATTATGATAGACATGCCTCATATTAAGATTATGTCCTCAAATTTGAAGGGTTTCCTAGATTTTCGAAAGTTTATCCACATAAAATGTGTTTAAGGAGGTTGTTCAAAATTGATTTTTGAGAAGGATATTTAAAATATATTTGGTGTCACCCCTTATTGTTAAATTTGGAGGGGGTTCCTAGATTCCACATCAAATTTGAGGAACTTTACATTATAGTAACCTATTTTAATTTGAGGAGGTTGCTCAAAATTGATTGTATACAACCTCCTTTAGTTTGAGAAGGTTATTGTTAAGAAATTTAGCCACTTAAATTCCATTATATTTAATTGTCAATCTATGGTCATAAACTTTTAAACACCAACATTGTATGTGTGGAACTAGTACATAAATGATTCTAAAGCTATGAAAGAACTTTTACAATCTAATGCTCTAAGGCATGCATTGGCAATAAATTGAACTATCATATTGAAAATTAAAAGGATACAAATATTCGTTTAATTAATGAGCTTATTTTTTCAAGACAACTTTGTGGACTCCAATCATATTCCTGTGTTTGTCATAAAATCATTCTATGATTAATTAAGAAGCACGTTCATTCTTCAACCTTCAATTCCTAACTTTTGTAGGGCGGAATCCACACTTTACACTTGAAAGATAAAATTCAATCAGGAAGAAAGTAAAATGCTATAGGCTTGCGTGATCACTAGGATTACATCTACAAAAGATTTTTATGATCTCTGATCACAATATTTTTTTTTGCATAAGCATCAAATAATTTTGCAATTCCTTAAAAAGAACTTTTGTTCATTAACCTTCAGTGCCTAACCTCAATACGGAAACCACACTTTTGTAATAAAGAACATATGAAAGTTCAAGAACTAAAATTACATAGAATTAAAATATTAATCTACAAATAAATAGAAATACAAATTATCTAATTAGATAATCTAACTAAGAAATAAATGAATTCACAACGCAAAAGTAGGGAGCCTTACCTATTGACTTGCGCTACAAAAGAAAACTATAGTTGATATGAAATTGCAGAATTATATCACTACCAGGCACTTGGCATGTTTTAAATGGGCCT
Source organism: Pinus tabuliformis (assembly GCA_031772625.1). NCBI lineage: Eukaryota > Viridiplantae > Streptophyta > Pinopsida > Pinales > Pinaceae > Pinus > Pinus tabuliformis. Next base: position 1,570,613,496 of record CM062816.1, read on the forward strand.
TTCAAAACAGTAATTTAATACAACTGAACAAGTTATCCAAAAAGGACATGACACACATAAGCATGCAATGTCAAATAGAAAGACACTGAGATTGTTGACAGAGTTCACCCTTCCTGGGCTACGTCTCTGGGCCCTGCTCTAAAAGGCTAGGACGCTCGTATTTCAGTGAATAAGAAGAGGTACATCAAAATTATTGATACAATTGTGACTATTTCCCCAGTATGGAAATGTTCTCCTTAATAGAACTCTTGCAATTTCACTTGACATTCTACAAACGACTTGTCATTTACAACAAAAGCATAGAGTCTCTAACAATGACTCTGACTTCTACTGAAATTGAGAATTTGAGTTTCATCAATACATTGATTATTTACCTCGTCTCCCCTTGTCTAAGTGAGACACAATTCAGGTACAAAATTTTGCGGACTTCACTACTGCTGCTGGCGAACAAGTACTACCGTTGAATTTGGTATGTGTCAAAACCCCCGTGTCAGCTCTTCAAGTTTCCAAATCAGCTTTCAGATGCTTCCGGAAAGCCAAAATCTAACTTGAGAACTGCTTGCCTCTGAAATGACTTCGAATTTCTTCTTTACATAGAATTTCACCCAGTTGAACTATGCACACATGCAGCTCTGGTGACTGTTAGAAAGGAGGCCTCTGTCTAAGATTTCCAATGCCTATCTCCATTCGCAAAAAGGCCCAAGGATGACCAAGATATGCTCAAATGAACATTACTGGCACTAGTATGGCTCTGTTCTGGAGCTCACTGTTCAACTCCCCCTCTGCAATGGTGCAATGGTAATCCTTTTATAATGCCCCGGCCAGGTTCCAGGTTTGAACCTACCGGGATATACATGGAAATTTGTTTTAATTAGGTGGAAAAACCTATACTCGGTGCAATAAAAAAATTACAATTAGCACTATAGTTATAACAACTATTAATTTTGGCGCACTTCGATTTAGTATGGTCCAACCATATAATGTGTATGCTTTACAGAGGTTGGACTGATTACAATATCCTCCACCCGTTTGTGTAATGTCTTATCCTAAGGTTTATTCATGGTAGATATAGATTGGACCGGTGGCTTTTGTTACAATGATAATCCAAAGTTTTATCATATAACTCGGTGAAATACCATATCATAACTCAGCTCCCATCAGTGTGGCGGTCAAGTGTTATGGCAACCTGCAACCATGTGAACTACTTTCGGCGATATCCCCATGCCACATAGTCATACAACATTTTCCATGTGAACTGGACCTACTCCTTACCAGTTTCCAATGATTCGATGGTATATCCCGTGGCAATTTTGACTCAGTACTCCATGTTCACAACCTCTATCAGTCATGGCAATAACTCGATGGTGTTATCTTAACTGTTCTCACATCTCTGTTTCATGTGTCACATCTCCACGCTAGATAACACTTGTTGTAATTGCATACGTGACGATCTATAGAACCACAGACCTAAGGCGTCTAGCCCCAGCGGTCTCGACATGCTCTGACATGTCGGCCGGAGCACATATTGTGTGTTGTCATCCCTGTTGTGTTATATCACCAGACCACATGGCTGCCACCTCCGCGTTGTATAAAAGCCATAGTTTTTGTTTCAATATATATTTTCCATCAAACATTAACATATATGTTTTCAATACGGTTTAACACCATATCTTCTGTGCTTTGTTGGCAACTTGACTCACATCCTCCGACAGTCATGGCCATTAACTTCGCCACTGTATGACTAGACCTTCGTGCCATGTGACTGGACTAGGATCCATCATGTATGAACCTGTTTATACTTTGTTATAATTTTGCACCATGGTTTATAAATTTTTACCATAGGTTTCGATTTCCTCCCATATTGCGTATTTCCCATAGGTTCATTACATATTCTGCCACCATGATTTGATAACATAAGTCTTTGCGCCCACCTAGCATATAGTTATATGGTTTGTAAAACATATCTATCCCTTGCGCCCACCATGGTTTTTACACATAATTTCAACCTTAGGCATGTTTTAACATTAAAGAAAATGTGCACCTTTATTTTCATATATGGTATGTCATATGGTTTAGAAACCATGGATTTGCAAATGCACCATAAACTTATTAATGCACCCATGACTTATAATATGAATCTTTAACCAACCAAAACCCAAAATCTCACCATTCACCTCGAGATATGCATCGGAGATGAACTTTGACTTGTTGACTTAGCCATTGCCATGTGTCGAACTGTGTGAATGCCACATGGTCCGCAAGGCCCCTTTTCACATGTTCACCATAAATTTTAATGGACATTTTCTCCCTCGCACGGAAGCCAAATGCAAAATCCAGAGATACCACCAGTACCACCGCGTCGAGCTCTTCGACTTGGCTCTGATTTCGCGAGCAACTGGGATGTTAAAACTCAACACATGTCAAGAACAATTTTGCTATCTAGGTCCATCTTGGACTTCAAACATATAGCAAACTTTGGCTTGAGTTAACAAGATCCATTCTGGATCAATAGTCTAAGTACTTCTATAAAATAAAACTTAGAATAACATCATTTATATTAAAAGAGGAGTACACAAGTTCACATTACAATTGTAAAGACAATCTGCATATACTTAGCATGGATCCACATATGCCTCATCATCGAACTTCAATATACACCAACATATGGCCTTCATATTGGACCATTTGAACAATTTTGCAATACACAGTTTGATTGATTTCTTGACCAATCCTATAACATTATAAACATCACCCTTTGACCTTTACTTATTATAGATGTTATATAGTATAGGGAGGGTGTACTGAACCATTAATAGCTCCCGAGTACACAAATACTTCATAATTGTTTACATCCCAAAAGTAGTGTAGGGTGTAATGCCATTGACAAATATAACTCTCACTAGTGTGGGTAGTTGCTTGTATTTTGGCATATGATATTTTCATGACATGCCATGCCTGAAAATATTTGTGCCATTTTCCAAAACCTTTAAATTGATTAATTATCCAACGGTGCTTGTGTTGTATGCATTACCGCCATGCGTTTGACTAGAGCATTAATTATGAGTCGACACCTTTCTTGTTTAAACTAGGAGCAATCCAACCAACATTGGTCCATCTCAAGCTACCTAACAATGAAAACCATGTGGAAATTTTCACCCTGGGGGTGCATATATATGACAACTAATGATTTGGTTACTAGATCTTTACTAGGGTTATAAGATCTGATACTCATATTAGAAAAGGCAAGCTCTAGCTCAAATAACTCAATTAAAAATAAGGGAAGAGATTTGAATTTAACATCACACCTCATCAGCATGTCATGACCATAATGCAAGTAATTGTGAAAAAATAGGAATGATCATTGGTTACAAGAGGGAGTATAAAGGGAAAAACTCACACTTTTGATAGTAGTAAAGGCCTCAAAATGAAATTCCAATGTCTTCCTCACATCTGAGACGTTGCAAGTCCTCATGCAATCTTAGGTGAATAGCCAAAATTAGGTATATGTGTATGTATATATACACATAGTCAATATTATGTTCATATATATGTCAACATATATATACCAATATATGTAAAAGTATGTATATACTGGTATATATACACCAAAATAATACTATATAGATATCATTTATTATATATCAACATATAATGGCTATATATATACCAATATATATACTCACATATTATGTTTATATATATAGTAGAATACATACCAACATTCTTGTAGTAGTCATATATATTAAATACATATTATGTTGGTATACTAGTGGTGGTCGTCATTCGGTAAGCACAATACATAGATAGATTAAGAGATGAATACTTTAAATAGTTTATGGTTTTGTTGTAGTAAAACAACAACCCCCCATTTTGTACTTAATCCATAAAAAATGGGGACCCTTTTAAGTTTGCATACCCTACTTATATATAATTTGATCACTTTCCACCTTGTACATATTTCATAGACAAATCACTCATAAATTTTTCAGAAAAAAATTAATGTCTAAGTTCTTAAGTGTGCCATCAATAAACAATTCTTCTTGTCTCTCAAGACGTGAATATCTCGGACCACACTCTCTTTTATTGGAATACTTTTGGCAAAACCCCGAGGTACGACAAAACCTTGTTTTTTAATTAACAATCTTTGTTCCCATCCCGACTCTCGTTTCTCGAGCTGACCCTTCCATGTTTACTTCTTGATCATCCCATGGTGGGACACAAAATTTCCTGACATATTACTGATATTTTCTCTAAAATTTTTATGTCAATATCGTTATAGCCCATTCACTTGTCAAGTGTTTTACCTTACGCAAAGCCCCATGGAAGGATGAATTTTTTTTTCTAACAAACCTCTTGAAACATTTTGTCTCTTAGACTCTGTTAGTTCTCATACCTAAGCCATTTTTAAATGTTGAAACCTAACTTGCACTCAAGTAATACTTCGTGGGATGACATGGCCATTGTTTCTACATGGAATGCTTTACACATGCTCTTATCAGATGCTACCATCTGTCACATTACGCCATGTCAATATTTGGCAACTAGCCATATTTTTTGTACATAGATGCTAAAATTCTCGACAATTCTTTGTCTCATCGTGGCCTTCTTATAACATGTTACCTAAACCTGGCCTTACTCCCATGATGTGAATTAGGGTTAATCTTAACGAATGATTAATCAAATGGTTAACTTTAATATTTTATGTAATAACGACGTCTTCATAAGTAAATATAGGTCATTTCAACTTAAATTAAGTTTTTCCATCGTTCATGTCAGTATCATCCTACATACAACCACTTCTTTCTTATAGTTAATATCATTCATTTCAACCTTAGTTTTAATAATTGTCTTGTTTCATAGTTCTAAATAAGCCCCAAACTCATAAATTCCACCATAACTCCAGTTTTCCTACTTGTTACAGTCAGTTCATTCTGCTATCTATGCAAGAATGTTGAACATGGGCAAGAAACCTAAAAAGAAGCAGTGGGTGCAAAAGTCGTCTCAACCAGTCCTTTAAGTGGTAGATGATAATAATTTGAATACATTTATGTTTTCAAACACATTAACCAGTAAGCCCACTGGTGATAGAGATAGGTACTCCTTCAATTCCTTTGAGACACCATTGTCTGATAAGGGAAGGGTTGTGCGTACCAAAAATACCCTCAATGAGGAACCAACATGGCAACTCAAAGTAGATGAAATCTACATCCTATCATATGGGTCATTAATATAACATAATGTATGGAATGGTTTCCATGAAAAGGATCCCACACTTAAAGACATATAGAAGAGTACGCAAAAACAAAATTGAATTTTTATATTCTTATAACTTAATTAATAAATTATCTTTATTTTGTAAAACTTTTATTAGATTATTTAAATTTTATATATTTTCTTTCATTCTTAATTCTTTTATTTTTAATATTATATGTTTTCATACAAAACTTTTATACTAATTTGAATTAGTATACAAAGTTTTCTACATATTTTAAATCCAATCATAATAAACAACCCATTTTATTATTATTTTTGAACAATATAATAAACCTGATTTAAATAATTCACTTTTTTTTAAATGACAATTAAAATGAAAAGTAATTAATGAAAAAAAATCATTCCATCACCACATAAAACCTTACCATAAAACAATGTATTAATAAAGGACCCCCTAATTAAACCAAAATAATTTATATATTCCTTTAATATTTCCTCAAATATATGCCTTCTTACTGAAGTCGAATCGAGAAACATACATGGATTATTTTATAAAGTGGCTCGGAATATTAATATTAAAATCCAAAAATACTTTACCTTCCTTTAATCAGAATTGGTTTTCCCATTTATTTTATTTAATGGAAAACCATGTTTAATACATCTTTATGAGGAAACATAAAGTAACGCTAAACCAATTGATTGGAATGTAAAATGATCATCGATAAGAGCAGTTTGAAACTAATATATTAGACACAACATATTCTTTATCGATTAATATATAAGAAACTATCTGATATAAAATTAAAATTAACTTCAAATGAGGAATAAATAAATTATTTGATACATGAAATATTTTCTCTTGTTTTTGTCCATATTGTAATAAAGAAAATCTCGTTTATTTACACACCCAATGATCTTACCATTTTCACAAAAGTGACAACCTTCTTGGAGCATGTACTGCTATGATTAAAATTTATATTTATTTTAGTAAAATAATATTTTTTTATTGCACTTTTAATCTATCAAAATCTTTTCATTTTGAAGTTTTGGAATCAACGAGGTTGGGTACTAATTCATGAATCAATTTTGATCAAAATCACTATAACATATAGCATAATAAAGTACTCTCTCTCGATCAACATGATTCGAATTGGATCCTAAACACTCTCTAAGTTTTCATAAACTCTTTCAAATTATGCCGAAAAGATTCAAGTCTTAGAAAGATCAAGCTATCAGAAGGAATCCTTGTGACAGTTGCAATTTGTGATCAGCACGGAGCAATGAGGACCCTCGGTCAAGAGCGCAAATCGTTGGCCCATGGTAATGCACGTTGGTGCAAATTGGCAAAACCAAAGGCTAATTCAAGAAACGGGGGTAGTTTCTGATACGCGATTAGCGCTAAAGCACTAATCACGAATCGCAGGGAATCCCCCTCAGTGAAGGAAAGCCTCGAAGTGCCCGAACCCGAAATGACTATGAAATGCAGAAAAGTAATTAATTCAGTTCCGTGGATTCCACAAAATCGGCAGGATATCGGAAGGCCTCGAGGCAGTAAGTAGTTTCAACCAAGTCTTGCCTGATGCCACACATTGAGTGACACACATCTGGCGGAAGAGAGAGAAAACTTCTCACATTAGACGGGTACATGTCACGCTACTTACCTGCCCGATATGAACGACAATCGTAGGATCTGGGGGGCCTAGATCAACGGTAGAGGTGCAGCCCGATAAATGACCAGATTTGACCAGGTTATAAAGAAATATTACATGGGATTTGAAGTCCGATGTGGACGATGAGTTGGCAGAAGATTCGTGTTTCACGGGCGATCTTGGAGCAAACAGAAATAATGACTGTTCAAATGTGTCCAAGGAACCTGACACACTCACCCGTTGCAGAATAGGTGGCCACCTCCCTATGAAGCATTACATAGTGATGATGATGCAGAATAGGGGAATTCAAATGGACAGAGGCAAGAGAAATAGAATGTCGGGAATCAGAAACGAACCATCAGAAAGAAGATTGGCTTTAAAGCTAGAAACTGACAGAAGTAGAAGGAAGCAGCTAGTGTAAGGAAATTAAGAGCAGAGTACAGAGAAAGTAAGTTGAGCTGACCTGCAGAGAAAAGGCAGCATCGAGACAGAGCCAAAGAGAGTCAGATAGTCTGTGCACTCCAAAGAATGCTTGAGAGGTTCCAGTGAACTCCTCTGTATATGTTTGTCATGTATGAGTCTCAGATTGGGCTCATACTACTGTGACTAGTAGAGGTCAAGTTTCAGTAAGGAGAGTCTATTTACTCCAGTCCTACTGATCCATATCTTTCGAGTGAGGCTCAGTTTGAGCTCATTTTTGTAAAAAATCTGCTTTGAAAACATAATAGAGAGGCCACCACTGAAGGTTGGACCAGGAGACGTAGCCCGGGAGCATTGGGTGAACTCCTTATTAAATTTGTTGTATTGCATGTTTTCCTGTTGTGTTTTCCCTAACTACTTCAATGTCTATGTATTTCACAATCTTATCGATCTGTTGCATAAAGTAACATAGGCATATCCATGCACATGAGTCTATAATACCTTCAATTCTTTGTCTTGGATAAATTCCAGATCAAGTGGTATCAGAACTCTAGTTTACTAAGGTTAGAAAAGCTTGTGCTGGATTTTTTTGTTGAATGCTAACTATATCAAAGCTTAAATTAGGAGAAGGAGAGTTGGTTGAAGCTAACCCTAAAATTGGAAGAGTCCACTCTAAGAGGAAAATGTCAGAAGAAAACCCCTTGGAATCAGACTCCCAGTTCATGGATGGTTTCCTAACCATGAAAGCCATGGTGGAGGAAATGTATAAGGAATTTAAGAGAGGTAGAGAAGGAGATCCATCAAACTCCAAACAAGATAAAGGAGCAGAATAATCTCTCCTCCATGACCACTCTAAAGGCAAAGGGAAAGAAGAAAAACTTCCCACACTTCCTAGTAGCCCTGAAAATAAAAAGAAAACGTCTCTGATTAAATTAGATGTTAAATTTGATTTGTCGATATATGATGGAGAGTTGAATGCAGAAAAGCTGGATAATTGGATTAGACAGATTGATGTTTATTGCAGAGTGCAGAGCATCAATTCAGACAAGAGTAAGATTTAGCTAGCCAGCCTATGCCTTGGAGGCACTTCCTTGGTATGGTGGGAAGGCAGGACACAAGCTGACATGAAGAAGCATGGTAAAATTCTTTCTGTCTGGAGTGAATTTGTTTCTGCAATTAAAAAGCAATTCTATCCACTAGCCTATATGCAGAAAGCCATGATGAGCTGGCAAACTCTTCGCCAATTAAAAGGGCAAAGTGTACAAAGTTACACTCAAGAATTTAGGAAAAGAGCTTTGATTCTAGGAATTTCTTTAGACTCACCTGAAACTCTGCTGAAGTATATAGGTGGTCTACACAGCTACTTAAGGCACACTATTCTCATGTTTAATCCCACTAGCATAGATGAGGTGTCTATTCAGGCTACACATCTAGAGGCTAGTGGAAAGAATGTGAACACAGAAGTTGGGGGATCATCAAAGCCCACTGCAAGCAAAAGCAAGGAAAAGAGAAAACATAAATGGAAAGATAGGAAGGCAAATACTATACAAAAGACCAAGTCTTCATGCACTCACTATAAAAAGGATGGGCATGATGATGAACACTGTTGGATCCTGCATCTGGAGCTGAGACCCAAGAAGTTCGAGGGCAAGAAGAAGAAGACTGTTGCAACTATTCAAAAGGATTTGGGGTTAGACTCAAGAGATGAAACAACAATCGTAGCCACAGGTGTAAAAGGTGAAAATTTTGAAGCATCTACTAGTAATTCTACACAATCTACTGATAATGAAGAAAATGAGAGGACAAGACATGAGCTTTTTCATAATCGAGTTATTTCCAAGCATCAAAAGATTGATACTTTGTTTGATAGTGGCTCATAAGTAAATTTAATTTCTGAAGCAATTATAAAGTTGGGATTACTAAGCACACCTCACAAAAAGCCATATCCATTAGGTTGGTTATGTGATAAAGCACAACTACAAGTGACTAGACAATGTAAACTTAGGTTTTATTTTGGGTCAGCACTTGTAGATGAGGTTGAGTTAGATATAGTTCCTTTGGATATATGTGGAATTGTTTTAGGAAGTCCTTACTTGTATGATAGGAAAGCTATTTTCTATAGAGTTGAGAACAAGTATCAACTCGTTAAAGATGGAATCGAATATATTGTAAGAGCTTATAAACTCAAGAATAATTATACTCCCATAAACTCAGGGTAGATGAAAAGAATGGTAAATTCATGCAAACAATTTTTACTAATGGTTGTAAAGGAAAAGAAACCTGATAAAACCAATGTATTTGAGGGTTGTGATGCTAAACAACAAGCTGATTTAGAAAAAGTTGTTAAGGAATATGATATATTATTTCAAGAACTGAAAGTTCTGCCACCCAAAAAGGAAATAGTACATGATATTAATTTGCAACAAGATGCTCCATTGCCTGACATTGGAATGTACAAGTTGTCCGCTTTAGAGAATGCAGAAATCAAGAAGCAGGTACAGGAGCTGCTCGAGAAGGGGTTCATCAGACCTAGCACATCACCATGTGGGTCTCCAATTGTCTTGGTGAGAAAGAAAGATGGCTCATGGAGAATGTGCATTGATTACCGAGCATTGAATAAGATAACGATAAAAAATCGTTATCACCTTCCTCGCATAGATGATCTCTTGGATCAGTTAAAAGAAGCTGTTTATTTTTCCAAGTTGGACTTGCATAGTGGCTATCATCAGGTCAGAGTTGCAGAGCAAGATGCATGGAAGACTGCTTTCAAAACAAAGCAGGGATTGTATGAGTGGTTGGTTATGCCTTTTGGCTTAACTAGTGCTCCTGCTACTTTCATGAGAGTAATGAATGATGTACTCAGACCTTTTCTTGATGATTTTGTCATTGTATATTTGGATGACATTCTTATATTCAGTATAACATGGGAAGAACATTTAAAGCATGTTAAGTAGACTCTAGATGTTTTGAAAAGAGAAAATATTTATGTTAAGCTCTCAAAATGTGAATTTGGAAAAACCTCTTTGAATTATTTGGGTCATATTATAGGGGGTGGTGAATTGAAGATAGATCCCTCTAAGGTTGCAGTCATTGTAAACTGGCATAAACCCAAATCTGCTACAAAAGTTAGAAGCTTCTTAGGAGTAGCACAGTATTGGAGAAAGTTTATTTCTAACTTTTCGTCAATTGTAGCTCCCTTACATGCTTTAACAGGATTGAACAAGGTGTTTCAGTGGGGAGGCAAACAGCAGAAAGCCTTCAACACCTTGAAAGAAAAGATTAGCACAACACTAGTACTAGCACTACCCGATCTTCAAAGACCCTTTGAGATTGAAATGGATGCCAGTGACTATGCCATGGGAGTAGGGTTGATGTAGCACAGTAAACCCATATGTTATCATTATGAGACATTTAATTTTGTAGTAGTTAACTATCCCACATATGATAAAGAATTGTATGCATTAGTACAGAGTGTGAAAAGTGGAAACATTATTTAATGGGCAAAGAGACAGTTATACATACTGATCATCAACCACTTCAATATTTACACCCCCAAACTAAGTTGCAGCAATCAAGACACTATAGATGGATGGGTTTTCTAGAATAGTTTCATCTAGTCATCAAAAATAAAAAGGGCATACACCATAAAGTTGCAGATATGTTGTCCAGATCAATTATAAATGCATCCACTATACTTAAGCACAATTCAATATTGCATGAAAGCTACATTGAACAGTATGCTCAAGATATAGACTTTAAATATGTATATGCAACTTTAAGTCATGGAAAACAAGTAGAAAAATTGGATTATCATGTTAAGGACTATTTCTTGTATCATTTTGGGAAGCTATGCATTCCACAAACTGAAAGAGTAAAGATAATTCGACAGGCACACACTTCTCTAATATCAGGTCACTTTGGTGTAGGTAAAACAGTTGCACAGTTTCAAAGATTTTGTTATTGGCCAAAAATGAATGAGACAGTTTCTAGATATGTAAGAGGGTGTACCATGTGTGCTAAAAGCAAGCCCAGCAATAGAAAACTAGACTTGTACACTCCACTACCAGTTCCTTCTCATCCTTGGGAAAGTGTTTCCTTGGACTTCGTTGGGGGACTGCCTAAATCTAGGAAAGGTCATGAATATTTATATGTTGTTGTGGATAGGTTCTGCAAAATGTGTATTTTAATACCTTGTAACAAACAGATTACAACTAAATAAACTGCAAAGTTGTTCTTTTAGCATGTATGGGTTCATTTTGGATTACCCACTTCCATTATATCTGATCTCCCAATTTTGGTCAAGTTTGTGGGAATTGATGGACACCAAGCTGAAGAAGAGTACAACTTTTCATCCGCAAACAGATGGACAAACAAAAGTAGTCAATAGGACAATGATCCAGTTGCTTAGAGGCTATTGCAGCAAGCATTCCAAGCTTTGGGATGAACATTTATGTTATGTGAAACATGCTTATAACCGAGCTAAACATTCTTCTGCACAGAGATCTCCTTTTGAGACCTGTTTTGGTTTCACACCAATGTCTCCCTTGGATTTTGTCTTTGGTAAAGACATAGTGGTTGATGGACACAGTGATGTGGACAAGGCAACCAAGTTCATCGAACAAATCCAAGAGATTCACCAGGAAATACAGGAACAACTGGAAAAGAGCCAAGCTAAGTACAAGGCAAGGCATGACAAGCATTGGATGGAGCATAGTTTCCACGTTGGTGATCAAGTCTGGCTGTATATCAGCAAAGACAAATGCAAGATGAAGGTAAGAAGTTGAAGCCAATAAGGTATGGACCTTTCAAAACACTTGAGAAAATTGGTGAGAATTATTTTCGCCTTGATTTACCAGCTTACATGCACATCTACTCAGTTGTTAATGCAAACAGCTTAAGACTAGTTGAACCTTCATTAATTGAAGATCCCGAAGAGCAGAGTCAATTGCCTTCTATTAGTGATTTGTTACCTAAATATCTTAATGAATTATAGGAAGATATTGTTCTAGACAGGAAGGTGAGAACTACGCACAGAGGGGATGTTGAGTACCTAAGGATTGGGCTCAAAGGTTCAAAACCAAGCAGTGCGAAATGGATAGAAATTGGGCAAGCAAGGAATCAGTACCCTCACTTGATGGATGCTTAAAAATAAACTTTTGGTGGTCGAAAAGATTTTTCAGTGGGAAGGTCGTGATCCGAATTGGATCCTAAACACTCTCTAAGTTTTCATAAACTCTTTCAAATTATGCCGAAAAGATTCAAGTCTTAGAAAGATCAAGCTATCAGAAGGAATCCTCGTGACAGTTGCAATTTGTGATCAACACGGAGCAATGAGGACCCTCGGTCGAGCGCACAGATTGTTGGCCCATGGTAACACACGCTGGCGCAAATTGGAAAAACCAGAGGCTAATTCAAGAAACGGGGGTAGTTTCTGATACCCGATTAGCAATAAAGTGCTAATCGTGTATCACAGGGCGTCCTCCTCAGTGAAGGAAACCCCCGAAGTGCCCGGACCCGAAATGACTATGAAATGCGGAAAAGTAATTAATTTGGTTTCATGGATTCCATAAATCTGGTAGGATATCGAAAGGCCTTGAGGCGGTAAGCAGTTTCAACCAAGTCCTGCTCGATGCCACACATTGAGTGACATGCGTTTGGTGGAAGAGAGAGAAAACCGTTCACATCGAACGGGTAAATGTCACACTACTTACCCACCCGATATGAATTATGATCATAGGATCTGGGGGGCCCAGATCAATGGCAGAGGCGCATCCCGATAAATGACCGAATTTGACCAGGTTATAAAGCAAGATTACATGGGATTTGAAGTCTGACGTGGACGATGAGTTGGTAGAAGATTCATGTTTCGTGGGCGATACTGGAGCAAACGGAAATAATGACCGTTCAAATGTGTCCAAGGAACCTGACACACTCACCCGTTGCAGAATAGGTGGCCACCTCCCTGTGAAGCGTTACACAGTGATGATGATGCAGAACAGGGGAATTCAAATGGACAGAGGCAGGAGAACCAGAACGCCGGGAAGCGGAAATGAACCATCAGAAAGAAGATTGGCTTTAAAGCCACAAACTGACAGAAGCAGAGGGAAGCAGCTAGCATAAGGAAATTAAGAGCAGAGAATAGAGAAAGTAAGTCGAGCTGACCTGCAGAGAAAAGGCAGCATCGAGACAGAGCCAGAGAGAGTCAGAGAGTCTGTGCACTCTAGAGAAGGCTTGAAAGGCTCAAGCAAACTCCTCTGTATATGTTTTTCATGTATGAGTCTTAGATTGGGCTCATACTATTGTGACCAGTAGAGGTCAAGTTTCAGTAAGGAGAGTCTGTGTACTCCAGTCCTACTGATCCATATCTTTCGAGTGAGGCTCAGTTTGAGCTCATTGTTGTAAAAACTCTGCTTTGAAAACATAATAGAGAGGCCACCACTGAAGGCTGGACCAGGAGACGTAGCCCAGGAGCATTGGGTGAACTCCTTATTAAATTTGTTGTATTGCATGTTTTCCTGTTGTGTTTTCCCTAACTGCTTCAATGTCTATGTATTTCACAATCTTATCGATCCGTTGCATAAAGTAACAGGCATATCCATGCACATGAGTCTGTAATACCTTCAATTCTTTGTCCTGGATAAATTCCAGATCAAATTTCAAAAGGAATGTTGCCAACTACTCTATATCTAATCAAAAGACTTAAGAGAGCATTTGAACTAACAATTTCGAAAGGAACGTTGCCAACTAATCTATATCCAAAGACTGGAAGAAATTTAAATATAAGAAAAATGATTTTATACCCAGATGTGGGTAGATGTTTTAATCATCAAAAATTCGCTTCCAACAACCGAATATAGAAAGTCCTTCCTACTTGTATTCATGACAAGCTCATGATTTGGGATTATAACAGTCAACAAGTCTAATTGGGAAATCAAAATGTAATGATTTTTCTTAGAATTAAGGCCAATTTCATAGATGAAATGTAATATGGTCATACAGACAAAGCAATTTATGTAAACCAACAACTTCTAACTCAGAAATTCTAACAATATTCCCTGGATTGATAGTTACTAAAACAATATTGTAGCTAAACAATGATACGATTGATATGTAAACTCATCTAGAGTACATATTTTCCTACCAAGATCATCCCCTGGACAGAAACCTTTATATTTGAAATTAAATCGAGCAACGTTAATTCGGTACTACGCTGGAATTACTTGGATGGACACTGAGAATATTTTCTATCTATTCGGCTACATCGGCCTCACCAAAGTGATCTTCTGGGATATAGTAACCCGATGTAGGATCCGTCATCCAAGGCCTCTTTTTATAACCTTTATCAAACTTGTCAATGGCTTTTTTGGCTATATCCTAATTAATCCTCTACTTTCTGTTGTCAACGCTACCGTGTTGTATCCTCGCCTGTAAGGGAACATCAAGTAAAAGGGAAAAAACCCAAAAAATTAGTTTTCTATTTCCAATATAAACTTCAATTTTAAAATTTGGGAGAACATTGTTGGAAGGGATTTTAGTGGCGTTATGAAGGGAGCCTACATAGCCTGAATGACTAGATTTGATCCCAAATCATATCCATGCCCCCCAAATCAAGAAAGGGCACCAACATTCGTATCCTTCAGATGGAAAATGGATCTCGCGACGAGGACATCCACGATCAAGAAGATAAACTTGAGAAATGATAAGAAATATATCTTCAAACTCCAAGGTTGATGTTTAGAGACCAGACGAAAGGCCATTTAAATAGGCCCATTTGGAAACAAGCAATGAACTTGTTCAATTAATTTTCGGAGCAGTAAACTTATTTACAGTATTTCTTTCATGTGGTTAGGTACATCACACACCCGTGGTGGATTCCTTTACACGTCCACTCTCCTGAACTTGGATGGAACTGGAATTTACTACCAACTTTCACATGATGAGGCTGGGGAGCAGATTTTCAGCCATTCAAAAGCTAAGGGTTTCGTGTCATGTCAGGGTGCTTGATCTCAAGCTACCTCTTCAAGAAAACCCTAGCGGAGGGATGATTGAGAAAGATTACGAGCAGTATCGATCCTGGGATATAGAGGGATTGAACTAGGGTCACCATCAGTTTTCTTGCAATTGGGGACAATGCTGATGCTGGTGGGTGAGAGGCGGAGTTCATCAATCCCATGACCAAAATGAAGCAGGGAGCCATCGTCCTTATTCAATAACCTGTAGTAGAAATTTGGCATGCAATTTTTCAATTTGAAATCCCAAGCATGAAGGTATTTGAAATCCTTGGTGCGAAAGTAGCATTGAATGCACTTAAGTTCACATATTAATTGCCTTGTGAGAGTCACAATTCTCTGATGTGCCAGAAATCAAGAGGGTTGTGGAATTTCCGGAAGATTGAAAGCATTAACAGAACATGCAACAGATATGAATGTGCCTCGTTGGCCACGTCAACTAGCTTGGGCAACCTGCAATCGAGATAAGTTCGGCGCCCTGTTTCTATGTGAGTATATTTGGGTATTCTATTTTATAATTTATGATATTGTTGTAGTTTTTTTGACCTGCTACGTTTTTCCATTCTTTGTTTCTATGTTTCCTATTGGGCACGGGGAGATGCTCCTTATGCTGGCATGGGTGAGTAGTTATGATGATTTTTTGTAATGGGGATTATATGAGGGCTTCTAAGTGTGGTCTCTACCTGTAGATGTTCTTGTACGGTAAAGAGAAACACATTGCCAAGGGAGATGTATGAAAAAGATATAGAGTTTGAGTAAATAATGTTGTTATTTTTTCTAAATAAAATAAAAAATAAAAACTTCTTTCCATATATACTTATGGTATTAAATTTATAATTTTAATGGCTCATTATGTTTCTATAACTACTTACATTTGTTTTTTTAGTTGAGTGTAAACTACACAGGCAATGAGTCATAGAATTGTTAAATTTTTTAAACAAACAATGAGTCAGAGAGTTGTTAAAGTTTTTAAACAATTAAACTTTGGTTACATTTTAATATTTTATGGATGTTTTTATTCCCAACTTGGGAGAACATGTTGGAAATCTTATCTTATATACCATTTAAGGAATTTGTTTAAAAATATATATTATTTTTTTAAAACTATTATGATTAATGCCTTATGTTAAAATTTAAGTTTTCTCAAATGTTTTTTATTATTATTATTTTATGTTAATTTTAAATTTCGATAAATATCTTATACTTTTTTCTTTTTCTTTTTTAAATCTATTTAAATTAAATAATATTTTAATAAAATGTTTTTAATTAATAATCACTTTTAAATATTAAATGATATAAAATGGGCACAGTAAACACCAAGAATTGGGTCTTCCATTTCCCTAAGATGCCCTTCCTGTTGTTGGCGATTATGGGATTCATTCAATTGGTTCAACTAATATTTGGTCAATTGGTTCTCCACTTGGATTTGCAACTTGGTCCCAACCTGGTGGTGCATATGCAGATAGGTAGGGATTTATGCATTGTCTGTCTGGTTTACTAATTAAAATCATGCCCAACCCAAAAGTGTATGGTTTCCCTCGTAAAACACTTCATGATTCACTTAGCATATGCTTTCCTCATAAAGCACTCCATGATGCACTTAGTCAAATGCTCCATATAATGTTTGAGGCTTAGCCTCCAGACTGGGTAGCTCCATATAAGGTTTCCTGACTCACACCTTCTCAAGTTAACAGATTAATTTGTTGCTTTCTGAATGATAGTGGGAATGTGGAGGGCATGGAGATATGTGGTGTTTCTGAGCAACAAATTAATATGTTTCTTTTGAATGGCAGTGGGAATGTGGAGAGCATGGAGACATGTGGTGTTTCTAAGCTTCAAAGGCTCAGATGTTAGGAAAGGCTTCGTAGATCATATCTACATATCCCTCACAACTACCAAAGAAATTTGTGTGTTCAATGATTCCCATCAACTAAGAAAATGGGAGGATATGAATACGACCATAAACCACGCCATTGAATGCAATATTTTCTCCCCAGACTACGCATCCTCAGTGTAGTGCCTCAACTAAGTGTCCTAGGTGCACACGAGGGCCATCTCGTTGTTTTACGAAGTGGCTCCTGTTTTATCTGGAAGCCCATTTTCCAAGGCATTCCAACACCACAAGATATTGAAGTATGGAAAGGTGATCTATGTCTAATATGTGAGGCTGGACACTGGAAAACAAAAGGGTTGGCTGGAAAATAACTATCCCCAAAAAAAAATCACTCCTATCCATGAGCATTCTGGAAAATCCGACAATCTAATTAAGTAACTCCATTAACACACATATATATAATGTTCAAATTCATTCATAAACTATAAAATCTAATCACTCAAAGCTCATAAATTGCATATAAATTACAGTTAATAACTTATAATATAAGAAATGGAATAAGGTTGGTTGTAATTATTTTAATTATCTTTATTGAAATTAAAATAATTACTTGTAATATTAGCACCGAAGGTGTTGTCGTTCTGTATTTTTGAGGTTGAGGGAGTAAACACATAGGACAACATCAAACCCACTTTGGAAGCTGGGATCTAGCCCTGCCAGCTTTAGAGAGGGATCTCTCTATAAAATTTAGCTTTGTTTTATGTGAATTTTAGGCTAGTTATGACTGTACTGATTGTTTTCATTGAATGGTTTGGTTGATTTAATTGCTATAATTCCATTGGGCTATGGAGTCTGTAGATTTAACTGGATTTCGCATCAAATTTTAGAGGAGTTTCACAGGGCAAGCTAGGTTGCACTAATTAGATATTTTTAGAAATTTAAATGGATTATGAGAGAGCAAAAATGTAATATTCAGTAGAAATTAAGGAGAAATTAAGAATTCCTTAATTTGACTTCAGAGAAAACATGAAAATTACTAACATCCAGAATAGGGTGCTCTATGTAACATGTCCTATTCATCACAGTTTTTGTTAAGTAATTGAGATTTTCATAAATAATAGAGAAAGGAAAACAATGTTTAAACACATAAACTAAAGAAACACATCACCATTTTGTACACCACATGAATCCTGTGAAAATGTCCTTGTATTATTGATTCTTCCAGAAACTTCAAAAATTACAATTTGCAGAGGAAATTATATTCAGAAATCAACCCTTAATACTTCAAACAATGAATTATTTATGCAAATAATTACAAAATCATTACAAAATCATTGTCTCAACCGACAGTGTATTATTTGCCTTATTCTAAACAATACAATTTATCTTTGGCAGAAAAATAGGCAACGTAGACAGCTGCATGGGAAGGTGGCTTTGTTTTGGTGGATTCAGTTGATGAATCAGCCTCAAAACTATGTTGTGTTGATGTGTTGGCTATCGTGCTAGCTGTTGTGCTAGCTATTGTTTTTATTGCATCCAAATTACCCTTTAATCCAGTAAATCACAAAGTTATTCCCACCTTTTTTCATCTGGTATGGTTAATTTAATTACCCTCTGGTAAATCTCATCAACCTCAGTATATTTTGCAAAAGTTGGCTTCATTGTAAAAACATGTTTTGCCTCATTCTGGATGTAGAAGTCATTTTCCATGGTTTCTAAAAATTCTTTGGCTATCATACTGCCTTTTATGCCACTGAACTTGACACTACTTCTAGCCATTTCCTTCATCTTCAGAACATAATCTTCCTAAGTGATCAATTTATCATTTATCACATATACGCTGGGAAGTCCTTTTTGGATTAATGTTTCAATTCTGTTGCAAAATTTGTTCACTCCTAGCTCTAGTGTTTCACATCTTTCCTCCAATTGATCAATGATGTTCCTTTTAGTCAAAATTTTCTTGACTTCCAAAATAGTGGCAATCCTGTCACTAATTCCTAATTCTTCAAGTTCATATTTGTTCTTTGAATTCAGGAATTTGATAATTTTGGAGGCTTCTGTGGGCATATCTCCCAACTTCTCCCTTACCTAAACAATGGTTTCTATGGCCTTTTCTATCAATTCTTTCTATTCAAAAATGATTTGGATAGATGGCCAAATCTCATTCATAGAGTCCAGAATACCCATCCAAATAGTTTCCCTGCCTTGGGCCAAGGTCTAACCAATTGATATATCATTTTCTACCTTCTGCAATCTCTCTAACAGTCTCTGTGATTTCTTCACTTCAGTAAGACGAGAAGCTTCTGTGATTTCTGCACTTCAGTAAGACGAGAAGCTTCAACTCTGGCTTTCTTTTATTCTAGAGCTTTGAGATTCCCATGCAATGTCTTGATCTCTTCTAACTGGATTGACATGTTCTCCAGTGTCTTTGTCACTTGTTCAACACTTGCAGTATGAGTGGAAGAAGTAGCTACAATGGTTGTTCTTATTTTTGGGAGCTAAGTGATGGGTATGGCATCCAGGGGGACTATGGCCATCTTCTGACTCTGTTCTTTCTCTTTTATCATCTTTTCCATTTTTGCCTCCATCTGCCTGATCTATATATTCTTCTCTATAATCAGCTTCATCATATCAGACTTCCGTGTTTCATCCTCTTCAATGTCTTTGGTTAGGGGATCCTCTGTGGCTAGCAGTTTTAGTTTCTTTCTCAATGCTACAATATCCAGATTTTTCTTCTTGATGATCTCCTCTGCAACATTTATATATTTAAGATCATATCTTATCGTGATTACCAAATCTTCCAAATATTTGATCCTATTATCCTTTTCTAAGGAGGATACCTTTTCCATTTTCAACTGAGACTGAATGTTGGCGAATGAAACTTACAAATTGGACAATGACATTGTAGTATTAGTTAATGTAGAAGAAATCATCTCACCAGTCTTCTTATGCATCTCCATTTGATCAATGGGATGGATATCTTTGGTGTTGAACTCAAATGTAGTACTCTTGTAGTCTGCTAATGTTTTTGGATGTGGAATTTGGGTCTCAAGAAAGGCCATATGCATCTTTCCATGCTCTGTGTCAAAAATTGATAACAATCGGCTCTATGAGCTGGAGTTCTACTTCCAAAAGTGATTGTAGGTACTGTTCTTAAGAATATCATTCTTAAGTTTAATCTCTCTGTACCTATCAAAAACAATCTTCTCCTTCTCTCCTTAGAAATTCTGTGAATCTAGCTCTGTTTCCTTTTGACCTTGTGATGCTGAAGTTCCAATAGTAGATGTAACAAATTTTCTTCTTTTAGATGGTGAATCTATAATTATAATGGCAGCATGATCTTCTGTCTCCTTTTCAACATCTATCCTAAGAGTCACTTTTTCCCTTTTTCTGTAACTGATCTTGAACTCTTTGGCCTCACTACCTGTTATTGATGATGATCCCTCCTCTCTTTGTCTTTTACTCATTTTCTCTTGAGGAGTGGGAGTCTGTAAACTTGAAGTAGAAAATAGTTGTTCTTCAGCTTCCTACAAAGTATTCTCTGTCTATTCCAACTGATTTGTATACTTTTCTATCTCAGGCATTGAGGTATGGATGTGGGGAGTAGTTTTGTTTTCTACTCTTAGCTTGGAAATGATACCCCAAGGGTCATAAGACCATGTAAAAATCAGGCTAAATTTCATCTCTTTAAGAAGTTTGTCTGCTTCTTCTCCTGTTGTCCTTGTATTGCATATGAATGGGCCCACCTGTGTCTTTATGCGAAACTGTGACTTCTTATTTGCCACCACAAAATGAATGTCATCAGAATTTAACATTTGTCTGATGTATTCCAGGGCAAAAATACTCATGGGGAGGTATTTAGGGAGTCTGTATGGTGCCAATTCGCATCCATAAACTCTGATTTTTGTGTAGTTTTGGTATAAATACCAATCTCCACCCTTCGCCTGATCTATTAGATGTAAAATTCTTTTGATATATTCACTGATTCTAGGCTGTATTGAGTTGTTTAGGATGTTCATTGTTGGGTGAACAAACTCTTCAATAAATTGTTTGTATGAGAATTCTTGTTGCTCCTTCATGACCAATGCAGTCCAAAAAATCACAAGTTGCCAATTTCCTTCATCATCTAACTTCTACATAGAAAAACTAAACCTGTCTACTTGATAATAAAGGAACATGTAGATTAAAATGTAAGTGTAATTAAACACCTTCTCTGTTGGAAATTTTAGAAACTGTTCATGAATGCTATCAGCCAAGAATTGACTGAAATTGAATAAAATGGATGGTCTACTATCTGTGGAAAATATGGAAAGGAAACCTAGAATGGGCTCATGTACCCACTGATCAGAATAATAACCCAAAATTTATGAAATTATGGACATATTTTGTTTAGCTTAATTAGGGAAGATAGAGGAAGGGTATGGAGGGTTCATCTTGGGTAATTGGGCATTTTTAGGCAAGAAGATCTCAAACATTTTGGATCTTGTAGCAAAATCAATCTTCTGATAAAGCTAAGTGAAGGCTTCTAAGGAGAAAGGGGCACTATTTTCCACAGGGGGAGACATCATCATCTGGTTTATGGATTGGCTGGTAATTGTAAACAGGATGTCACCAGATGGGGCCATAATAGCTCTTTGGCCAGGGACATAACAGGCTTGACATTTTGTGGTGAATTTAGGGGCTTGGAAGGTCATATGGAAGATATAATGAGGAAGATTGGACTCTCAGAGTCCAATTTCATCAGTTTTGTCTGCATGCTTGTCCTCCAGCCAATAGTATAGCTCTAAAAACTCACAGTCACACTGGGTTTCACTAATCCGATAATCCTTGTCAGCGAAAGTAATGTGATCTAAAATATGGAGGGAGGGATCAATGGATTGACATGTTTATCCTGGGTTTTTCTCTTTGGAGGCATGATTAGATCAGATAAAAGTAATATTAAGTGACAAGATAGCTTACCAGGAAAAGTTTGAAGCAATGAGTTGTCAGGGAAGGAAACAAAGGGTTGTCAATTCTAATCTAGTCTCGTTGCAACACTTCTTTGAAAATGATTTCTTATCAAAACTGTGAATTAAAAAGAATGAGCAGTGAAAGAGAGAAAGGTGATGGTTTGAAAGATTTTAAACAACAATGGGAAGTTCTGTTGGAGGTGGCATGGGACCGTTAAGTTTGAACGGTTACCAAGAAGGCGAATTGAATGTCGAACGATTATTTTTTCCCGGAGAGCAATTAATTGGGCAACAACGAGGCGACATGGCAGGAGATGAGTGGGGGAGGTGACGAAGTAGGGACATGGTAAGAGGATGAGGGGAAGGCGGGTTTGGAGGGAGTATAGGGTGGTAAGCAGTATCGGCTGGGGCGGTTGCGAAATGATGAGAAGGTGACACGTTAGGATGGGCCCAACAGGGGAAAACTGCCTTTTCATACCCACCCCCTCCCCCCGACAGTAAAGGTAGAATGGAGAGGGGGGACGAAAGAAAATGAGGGTCATGGATCATGAGGGACAGATGATCTTGATGCTCTGACAGCAGCATCCATTAACTTTATACGGAAAAATAACTTTGTCCATATGCACCTTTATTTCTTGCTTTTGGACTTATGATAAAGGTTAGAAATAAAAAAACATGTAAAAATACTTTATCCCATCGTGCCCTTTTTACAATGTTACTAAACTTAGGATAAAAGGAACATAGGCATATATTTATAAAACTAAATTATTTCTACCTACCCTTTAACTAAACTAACATTTTGATTCTTCTAAGGGGGTGCACTTAGACTAGCAAACCTACATTATTTTCTTTTATGAAAAAGGAAAAACTATATAAATCTTATCACTTATTTCTCCTATTGATTCATATTAAACAGTTGAATCAATGTCATTTTCTACCTAACTACTCATTTACCAAGATTAAACTGTTTGGAAAATATTTATTCTCTAGTCTAATTTACAGAATTTTAAACATGTTTAACTATGATTATACTGCATGATTAAACAAATAACTAGTCATTGTGGCATTTTAAACAAGCTACACACAACCTTTATTTATCAATGATGAAGAAATCTATCTATCAGTAGTGGCATTTAGAATTTCAACACTTTCACTATTATTTATTTTTGTTTTTCTTTTGATGGGGTTCTATCTTTTATTCTTTTTCAATATTTTTGTTTTTCTTCTTTCTTTTTTTATTTATACCCTCTTTTCATTTTTATTCTATTTTTCTTTTATTTGGAAATCATTCATAGATTGAAAATTATTTACAATATAAGATTCCTGAGATGAAATACTCAATCAGCTTGCGATCCTATAAATTATAGGACCCTAACAGTGGCTCCAGCTGGGGATGGCACTCTCCCTGTGAGGTGCTAAGAACATTTGATCAGTAGCCTTGAGTGTTCCATTTCAGCAATATCCACCCCTTATTTCTTTTGTTGTAGAAGTAATTATGGAAACATATCGATGGAAGCTTAGGGCCCTCTCTACGGGCTTCAACTTCTGTCAATAGGTCACCCAATAAAAATAATAAATACAATTATATTTACAATGATTTGATGCTAGAAAACTTGTATTGCTAAGAGAAATAGTGCTTTAGCATTCTGCCATTCACAGGTGGACCAGGCATTTATGTTCCATCTAGATGCTTGAGAAAAAATGCATTGTGTCCTCTTAAAGCATCAATGATATAAGTTCCTGTCCATAGATTGTCAAATTTTCCATGCTTTCCGTTGTCCTCTCTTCTAGAATCCTGCTTTAAAACTCTATCACCCAAAGTGAAATCATCTACTTTATTTCTTCTATCAAAAATATTTTTGATATTCTCTTGGATGACCGGAGCTTTATTATAGACTTCTTCCTGGATTGTTGCAATTGAATAGTCTGGTCAATCCTCCTTTGGATGTCATTAGGCTCAACCTGCAATTCCTGAATTATCTTCATAACTGGAATTCCCAAAGAGGATGGAAAAAAAACATCCATCCCATAAACCAGTTGGTATGGTGACATGCCAATTGATTTCTTTGTTGTGAGCCTATCATCCCAAAGTGCATTTATCAATTTTTTGTGCCATGACTTTTTGTTCTATTCTAACATCTTTTTAATAATGTTTACCAGACTCTTATTTGAAGATTCATCCAAACCATTACCCTGTGGGTAATAAGCAGTTGAATGTCCCAAAGTAATATGATACTTATTGCAGAAGTCTATCATTTTCTTGGATTTAAAAGTTGTAGCATTATCTATAATGAGCTTGTTGGGACATCCAAATCTAGACAGGATATTGGTTTTTAGAAATTTGATAATAACAGCATCAGTAGTCAGTCTGGAAGGTGTGGCCTCAATCCATTTGGTGAAGTAGTCGGTAGCTGTGAGGATCCATTTATGTTGGGCAGAGGATGGTGGATGGATTTCTCCAATGAAATCCAATCCCCATTGTTGGAAAGGACTTTCAACAGATATGGGTTTTAGAGGCAGAGGAAATAGTTTTCTTTTTTCCCTCAAATATTTAGCATTTGTGGCAAGAGGTTACCTTCTTATGAAAATCAGGGAAAATGGTAGGCGAGTAGAAACCAACTCTAAGGATCTTATTAACAATGGTTTTCCAGTATATATGTCCACTGCAATCATCTTCATGGAATTCCTGCATTGTTCTTTCTGCATCATCTTTCAATAAACATTTTAGTAAAACACCACCAGCATATTTCCAATATAAAAGATTATCTATGATGCAAAATTTCACTGCTTTTATCTTTAGAAATCTAGCCTTTGTCTTAGTTAAACCAGGAGGAGCATTTAAATTGAATAAAACAAAAATGAGGTTTGGATACCTGGGTGAGGTCATAAAAGCCTCATCTAATTATGGAGTTGCCTTCTCCTCTTTATCATCTAATGCAGCTACAAAGTTGATATCCAATGCATTAAAGTTAGATTCAGCCATAAATTTGGCTAACCCTTGTCCTTTGATAAGCTTGGTGGGCTTGATTTCCATGTCATACTCAAGAATGATTGCAATCCATTAGCCTCTTTTACCATCTGGTCCATTTTGGGTTAAAATATCTTTAACCACAACATTTGGTACATAAGAAATTATGTGAGAATGGAGGATATAGACCCTGAAATCTTTGATTGCTTTTATTAATGCAAAGGCTTGTTTTTCCATTATATTATATTTGAGTGCAACATCCCTTAAATCATTGCTGAAGAAAGCAATGGTCTATTCAAATCCATCATTGTTTTTCTATAAAAGGAAAACTGCAAAAATGTGTTTAGAAGAAAATGAAAAGATTATAAAATCTTTAGTGAAATCTGGACTGATTAGGATTAGGGCTTTTGTACATGCTTGTTTAACTTGATCAAATGATTTCCTAGCCTCAATGTTCCATCTGATTCCTGAGTCTTTTTTCACCATATTTGTTATGTTTCTGAGAAGTTCTGCAAGGTTACGGATGAATCTTCTTAGGAAGTTTATTCTGCCAATAAATGATTGAAGTTCCTTAATGTTTCTAGGATGGTTTATTTTCAGAATGGCGTCAATCCTTTTGGGATCAATTTTGATACCTTCCTTAGAGATGATATGACCGAGAAGTTTTCCCTCTTCAAGGCCAAACAACGTTTGGATTTAGTGAAATCCCAAACCTTCTGTATTTCTCAAATACTCTTCTCAGATGTAATAAATGTTCTTCATCAATTTTGGAATAAATAGTAATGTCATCTAGATAAATCACAATAAACCTACCAATTTCATCAGCAACAACAATATCCATTACTCTTTGAAATGTGGCTCCAACATTCATTAACCCAAAAGGCATCTTCACATACATGAAGGTACCCCATGGAGTAGTAAAGGTTGTTTTATCTTGATCATCATGGTGAACTAAAACCTGATTATAACCTGAGAAACCATCTAATAAAGAAATCCTAGAAGATCCAACTACCTTCTGTAGAATATGATCCATTTTTGGTAATGGGTAGTTGTCTTTTAAGGAAAATTTATTAAGGTTTCTAAAATCTATGGATAGTCTGATTTCACTAGTTTTCTTCCTTGTCGGCACTATGTTGGAAACCCATTTAGAGTACCTAAGAGGGACTATGATTTTAGAGTCATACTTTCTTTTAATTTCTTTCTCGATTAAAGGCATCAGCACTGGATTTATTCTTCGAAGTTTTTGTTTAAATGGTGTATGATCCTCTTTAATTGGAATTTTATGTTGTATAATCTCTGTATCATAAGTTTTTAGATCTTCATAGCTCCAGGCAAAAACATCATTGAATTCCTTGAATAAAGCAATGTATTTTTGTTTTTTGGCAGTTGGGAGTGATTTGGATAGTTTTATGATTTTAGGATATTTTTCACTGCCTATGTTGCAATTTTTACTGTTGCTCCTATGGGCTCAATCTTAGGATTCTTAGCCACATTATTGAAATCAAATCATTCTTCCAGTGGAACTAGACCTCTAGGTAAAATGTTATCCTTTAACTAAAGTGTTTCAAACTCTTTTTTTTCTGGATCTATCTCAAGCAATTCTAATTTATTTACAACTTTATTTATGTGTATATTTACATTTGATTTTTCTAACTGCCTTTCTAGATTAGAATGTACAACTATTTGATTTTCTAATTCAGATACCAAGTCTATACTATTATCTTCAAATTCATCCTTAGATTGCAAAAAGTTTTCAAATTGTTTATCATTGCCAAACACTTGCCAATACTTCATTTTATCTAGTATAGTTGGCCGATGTTTTACTTCCAATGTATATTGTCGATTAGGGTAAGGCATTTTACAGGAGATGGCTGAAAAATCTAGACTGTTTGCAACGATATTTTGTTTTCTAGGAATTGCTAAAAGGTCATGTTCAACAAAACTCTCTTGAAAATCGAGCACATCATTTATGTATGCTCTCATCCTAATGTGTTTAGTTGAATACTCCTTTAATTTTTTTATAATTAACTCAGCATCCCCTTGAATGGAGATTCTCTTGGCACCCAATTTTTTTAACAATTACAATCCTAATATAAGGGCTTCATACTCGGTTATGTTATTGATACATTGAAAATTGAGCTTGTTTGAATGACCTTCATCATGATTGTTTCATGTGTTTACCACCCACACTCCTGCTCCAGAACCATCTTTGCTACAAGAGCCATCAAAGCTCGTGCTCCAAAGAGGTTCAAGAAGAGTGTTTAGTTCTATTATTTTTGTTTGGTTTGGATCTCTTTTAGAAATATTAGTTTCTGCTTTGATCACCTAAGTGTTGATGTCTCCATCATTATAAAGAATGAAAGAGTCTAAATCTGAGTGGACAGAGTAAAGAGGATAGTTGTGGGGCTTATCTTAACTACTCACCATGAATTTCATCAAAGTTTCCCTATATAATCTTCTTTGCTTACCAAAAACTCGTATGGTGGAAAATATCATAACCATCTGTAGGGTACGTTGTAATTTCATTCCCCATGAGCGTGACAACAACATGCCATACTTAGGGGGAATATCTGCAACCACTATGTCCATTACTAGACTTTTCACTGGGATTTGAGCTAAAGTAACACACATGTCTTTGATGAGACCTAGACATCTTACTTTGCTGGAATCAAAGGAATATAATTATTTATAAGGTATGGTAATGTCAAGTCCTAGCTTCTCCATAACAACTTTAGGCATTAAATTGTGGGAAGCACCTGAATCTAACATATCATTATGGAGAATCTTATCATGAATATTTAGGCTAACATAGAATGGAGGAACTCCTCCTTCCTGTGGTTTTCCCTCAACTTGCAGCCCAAATAAGAGTTCAGGATGGTCATCATTCAGATTTACAGAGTTTGTGTTTTCCCCTATGTTTAGAGCTTTCATCACTTGAGGTCTATACATATTTTTGTTCATTAAATCTGTTAGTGGAATAGGAATTTTCAGGTTTTCTAATTATTCTCAATGTTGAATGATGTTTGAATCTTAATCAGGTTAGGAAGATCAGATTGATCAATAATTTCTTTTGATAGAGTCCCTTTTCACTGACTTGTGGTTGGAATATCAGTTTGAGTAGTTTTAGAAACACTATCAACTATCTTTTTGGCAGGAGTTTCTACTATCTTTTTGCCATAATTATCAACAGTCTTCTTAGGAAAACTATCTGTGGTTTTCCTAGGATCAGTTTCAGAGGATTTTTTAGCAGGATTCTCAGAGTTTTTTCTGTTGAGAGTGTCTGCGTTATTTTTTCTCCTAAGGTTATACTACCTATGGACTTCCATGATGGAATTTTCAAAACCTTGTTTATATTCATCTGATTCCTCAAAGTCAAGGTCAGTTTGAGTTAGGAGGAAAAGTTCTTGCTCCTCTTGAGTGAGAAAAAAAAATTCATCATAGTTTATTCCCATCAGATTTATTTGACTGTCATTTAAATCTTCAATAATATTACCCTCATCATCAATATAGCTTTCCTAAAAACGAGGCCGAACCTACTGGTCTGACCCCTTTTGTTCTCGTTGTTTGATTTGGGGAACATTCCTTCTGAATTTTGGTTTCTATTTTGAGGAGCATTTTGGTTTTCTCTCATTTGAGCTTGATCATTTACGTTTACTCTTTGCATCATATTTTCCACTACCCTCACTAGGTTATCAATTTTATGATCAGATGCAGAAGTGGAAGGCTCTTCTTTAATGGTAACCCTGTGTTCATATTTTAGTTTGGCCTTCTTGTCTAAGACGTTAGCTTCAACTTTTACAGCATTGGCTTGCATTTCTTCCAAAGTTGCCAGGTCCCTCTCTCTAAGTTGATATTCCATGTCTACATCAAAACCATCAGGAAAATCATTTAAAGCTAGGCCAGGGGAGGGCTTGATGTCTATCGGAATTGCATTGTAAACAATATTAAACCGTTCACAGTATTCCTCCATAGTTTCATTTGTCTTTACTTTCAGTCTTTTGTATTCAACCAGGAGTTGAAGTGGATTTTTCTTGATTTCCCATATAGCTAAGAAATTTTGATGGAATGCATCAAGGTTGGCTATACTTCCTACAGGTAAACTCCTAAACCATTTTTTGACATCACCTCCTAAACTTTGAGCAAACAATCTCATTTTTACATCAGCCTCATCTACTTCCTGAAGGTCAAAAACATCATTCATTCTATCCACATGTTGCTGAGCAGTATGAGAACTAGAGTTATCAAAGGTCAGAATTTTAGATTGATAATCTCTAGGCATAGCATTCAGCTGGCTTGGTAACACCAAAGGTGTATACCTACCTACCATAGCTAGTTTGAGAGATTGACTGGAAGATGGACCTGTGGTAGGTGTAGTTGTGATAACTACATGGATAGTAGGAACAATAGTCTGAGATATTATAGGTGAAAAAGTAGATACTATAGAATGAGTAGGACTAGGGGGTTGTAGATTAATAGACTGGGAAGATTGGGTGGAAAAAGAAGCTCATGCAACTATTAAAGCTGAAAATTCAACCAATTGTTGAATATAAGCTTCTTCAATGGCTTGGTCCAAAACTGAGACTAGACCCTGAAATTTATCGAATTGTTGTAGGTATTCTAGATCACGATCTAATTCGGGAGGTTAAGCTTGGGGTATATATGGTTTCAGTAAATCTTGATCAATGACAGACTGATTTACAAAGCTTTCAGACTTTGTCCTAAACAAACTATGCTGAAAGGAAAATTAAACTTTATGTCTTGAATAGTTTCAAACTTCTTAGGAAGAAAATTAGACCTAGACAAAGGATTGTTCTGAGGAAGAGAATTGAACCTAGACAAAGGATTGTTCTGAGGAAGAGAATTGAACCTAGACAAAGGACTATTACTACCCTCACTTTCTGTAAGAATTTTCTTTCTCACCAATTTCTTTGGATTATCTACATATTCAGTAGGGTTAGGATCAGGGTGAGCTCTAGTGAAAATTCTCTTAGGAGCCAGATCTATTAAAATTCATCACATATGCAATAAAATTAAAATAAAAATACACTCAATATATACAAGATTACAACCTCAAATCAAGTATTTCATGGTGATATAACA
Organism: Pinus tabuliformis; assembly: GCA_031772625.1. Lineage (NCBI taxonomy): Eukaryota > Viridiplantae > Streptophyta > Pinopsida > Pinales > Pinaceae > Pinus > Pinus tabuliformis. The sequence continues at coordinate 1,570,643,639 of CM062816.1, forward strand.
ATTTTTTTTTATTGAAATATTGATTAACTACCAGGGAATAATTATTTTCAATCTAAAAAGTATTCGTCCCTGTTAGGATATTCTGACACATAGGAAATAGTTAAGTATAACTTGCTCTAGTGTAGAGTTAGGTAAAGTGTGTTTCTTTACTATGTACTTTTGTAACTTACAATCTGACGGTCATGATATGTTCTAGACATGAAGTGATCTGACGGTACATTCTCTCATCGGTATTACCGACACTTGATTCATGGCTTAACACCCGATTGGTCCATGATCTCTATTTAAAGAGCATTGATCTAGGTGGATCTTCAGATACAATGGCATGGAAACTTATAAAACAAAGTGATCGGAATGAAGTCAACTCAAGACCAGAATGTAGATCTCGTGTTCCTGATTCCAATGGTGCAAACGGTACTTCAATCCGAGTCTGGATGATAAAGATATTGCAAAAAGAAGGGCTCTTCAATCCTTAAGAGAATGAGGAATTTCCTTTGAAAAATGGGTCTTAAAGATTTAAAGGCAAATCGCAATCGGAGGTCACATGAGGGCGGATTTAAGGTTTGGGCCGTGGAACCCCTGATCGCTGATCTTCGATTAGATTGGATCTACGGATTGGAGGCCATTACAATCAGCAGTTATATATATACATAGATCAGTGAATGGATAATGTGATCGGCAAATTAATCGGATCGGTGGAACCTCCAACAGACACTTGGGATTATATATGTGTGGGATGCCGATGCGATCGGCCGACGCCGATATCGGCGATCAACGATCGGCGGTCGGTCTTTCCTGAGGACTAGGCCAAGGACACAGCGAAGCACCGATTCGCGACCTTAGCGTGGACCCGATACAGACTATAAGCCCGATTTAATAATATTTGAGGTCCGGGCATACGGTTTTTGGACAGATTTGCAGTGTTTTTCGAGGTTTTGAAGCCTTATCAAAGCAATGATAAACAGGCCATTTTCAGGAATGGTTGCACCCGCCGATCCTTCCACTCTACCAACCTCTTTTATTAACCAGGCATGCCCCATTTTAAATGGGATCTTGTTCGAAAATCCTTTATAAAAGAGGATCAATGGAAGAGCACGGGGAGGAGGCATTTTTATGGTTGCAACACGTTGTTTCGCAGAGGCCAAGAGCATCTGTTGAGCTATTTTTGAACATTTACACAATTCCAGTCCCTTCTATAGCTGCGGGAAGCTTTGGTGCTACACACCACTCCATCTCAGGCATTCATTTCATAGCCATCAGGCAGATTGGAGGTATAAGCCTCTTTATGGACAGATTGATTAATGTAATTCTGTTTATTCATGCCATTTAATAAGAAAGGCCTCCCCATTGTTGAGCTGGGCCCGGAGACGTAGTTCGAATTGGATGAACTCGTTATCAAGCCTTGGTGTTCTCTTTTGTGCCTTTTTATGTGTCTTCTTCTTTTCATATGTGCACATTTATGTGTTGAGCTGCAATTTTATATGCAATTCTTTTCTATACATCTATAAGCGAAAACATCATGGATCAAGTGGTATCAGAGTAGGGCTTTTTATATGTGAATTTCATGTTTGTATGCTAACAAGAGGCAGGCTTCAAAG
>CM062816.1:1570645336-1570921536 GCA_031772625.1 Pinus tabuliformis
TATCATCAAATTGCCTCCTCCTGTCGAGTTTGCGCCAACTCCAAAGTTTGCAAGGGAAAGCAAACTTTTTACGCCGATTCATCCCAAACTACGCCGAGGTCACTAAAGGTTTTACACGGTTTGTTGAAATAGAACACACAATTCTTTTGGACGAGATTGCCCAACAATCTTTTGATGCACTTAAACACGCGTTGACCCATGCACCGTTATTGCATCCTCCCAACTACAACCAGGACTACTTCTTATACCTCGCAGCTTCGCATTCCACCATTGGAATGGTGTTAGTTCAAGAAGATGAATTCGGAGCGGAGCATGTGATATATTATCTTAGTCGAACCTTGAATCCCACTGAGCTAAAATATTCGCATGTGGAGAAATTGGCCCTGGCAGCCGTTCAAGCTGTCCAGCGTTTCCGTCACTACATTCTTCTCCGTAAGACTACAGTTATTTCGGATTGCAACCCTATGATTTATATTTTGACAAAACAACTGCTAGGGGGCAAGTACTCTAAATGGATTGTCATCCTGCAAGAGTTCGACTTGGAGTTCGAGAAGTCCAAGTCTAATAAATCCTTAGTCTTTGCGGAATTGATGTGTGATTTCCCGAGTGCTGACACAGAGACTGTGGCAGAAGAGTCCATTGCGGATGAATCTTTGTTTCTCATCAGTACTGTAGATCCGTGGTACGGGGATATAATCATTTATCTCCAAACCCAAACCTTTCGGCCTGAAGCTTCCAAAGCAGAACGTCGAAAAATTCGGTTTCAATCCCAGCCATACAAAATTATTGGAGATACACTTTATCGCCGGGGGGCAGACTTAGTTTTTCGACGTTGTTTAACTCACGAAGAGGCTGAGAGGGTTTTGAATGATTGTCACTCTGGAGCATGTGGCGGTCATATGTCTGGGTATGCCACAGCTCAGAAGGTGTTGCGCGCTGGCTATTTCTGGCCGTCTATGTTTAAAGATTGTATCATTGCAGTCAGGAAGTGCCACAACTGTCAAGTGTTTGATCGCAAGATGCGCGCTCCACCTGCTCCTCTCCACCCTATAATTGCCGTTGGTCCATTCGCCAAATGGGGATCGACTTTATTACTTGTAACCCTCACTCGGCCGGGGGGCATGCGTATATCATCCTTGCGGTTGATTATTTTACTAAGTGGGCCGAGGCGATGCCTACATTCGACGCAAGCGGCAAAACAGCTGCAGTTTTCGTATTCAATCATATCATAACTAGGTTTGGTGTCCCACAAGCAATCATTACTGACCATGGGAGCCATTTTCGAAACGTCATGATGACTGAGCTTACAAGCCAGCTTGGTTTGCGCCACGATAGCTCTACTCCTTATTATCCGCAAGCCAACGATTTGGTTGAGTCTATCAACAAAGTTTTAGTTATCATGATCCGACGAACCATTGGTGTTCATCGGTCGAATTGGCACAACATGTTATTTCCGCGCTATGGGCATACCGAACCTCAGTGAAAATTCAACAGGGTTCACTCCTTTCCAGCTAGTTTATGGCTTAGAAGCTGTGTTACCCATTGAATGCGAAATCCCATCACTTCAAATGGCTGTCGAATTACTTCCAGCTACTTCCGAAGAGGAGAAACGTTTATTATACTTGGCTAAATTAGATGAGACTCGACGTGACGCTACATTGGCAATCGAGACTCACGCGAAACGAATGAAAGCTCAGTATGATAGAAATGTAACCCCTCGAAGTTTTTCGGAAGGAGACCTAGTACTATTATATGATCAAGCTAACGATAAGCTAGGTGCCGGAAAGTTCGTTCCCATGTGGCATGGGCCCTACATTGTAAAGCGAAAGCTAGCAAAAGGGGCTTATGAGCTAGTTAATTTTGATGGGGACTCTTTGGGTAAACCCAGAAATGGACTTTACCTAAAGAGGTATTATGCTTAAAATGATGGGTATGGAGAAACTTTTAGATAGGTTAGATTTTCTTTCTAGCTAGCAAGTGTGTTAGTTTAGTCAGTGTGCTTAGCTTAGAGAGTGTGGTTTTTCGTCGTTATTCTGGCTTATCTTGGTTTTACTCTTGATATTGTAGATGTCGACGCCTCTCCAAACATACATTGGATTTGCTGATGGTGCTTGTCATAGTACACGGAATATCTCTTCCGCAGCTTCGGTTATCTATTCGCCCTCTGACGAGTTAGTTTCTATGCATGGGGTAAGCCTTGGTCAAACAACGAATAACATTGCAGAATACAGTGCAGTGGTTGAATTATTATCCGAATCTATTTCATTTGGAATTCGACATTTGATAGTGAGGTTAGATTCTGAACTTGTTGTATTACAGCTTAATAGAGTTTATGCCATTAGAAATCCTGTGTTATTAAGGTTGTTTTTGAGAGTGCGTCTCTTGGAACGTGAATTTGATTACATTGAATATCAGCATATTCCAAGGTCCTTGAATACATTAGCAGATGCAATTGCTTCTCGAGTGTTGGACAGACATTTACAATAATCATGCAAGTAAATTTAAAAACATTTCATCATACATGTTAAACAGGATAAGCCGGTAATAGTGATATATATAGATAGAAGTGTGTCAAAAAATATATACATCGTCTTCGATCATAGGTTGAAAACACCTTATGATCGGCAAAATGATAGTACAAAAAGTCAAAAATGTCACATGTGACTACAAAAGTGACTAGTCAATCACTGGTGGTGCTCTCTGTATGACACCACTGCGCGGGCTACCTTACGCAAAAATCTCCTAAACGGTCCAGGGACCGCGACTACGAAACGCTGAAGCCTGATAGGAATGTCGTCCATAGTAGTCTCAGGTATATCTGCCGTGAGACGCTCTAGATCATGCTCCAACTCAGCTAGTACTTCTCCTGCCGCGTCCTGTGGGGCCGGTACCGGTGCAGCTGGATGTAGTCTATCAAAAGGCCGGAGGTTGGCTGGACGCTGTGGACCAACATCTGCATTTTGAAAAGTTTACTGTTAGTTTTGAGACGATATATATGAAAAATAAAAAAATACATAATTAGAAAACTTGTGAAAATAAAAGTACCTCTGTCGTCCCATTGTTCTCCCTGTGGAAGAACCATGTCCGGATCACCTCTGAAATCCATTCCGGCATACGGAAAGTCCTGTATCGAAAAAACCTGGTCCTCTAACCAGTGAAAGTAACTATCTGAGAATCGAACCACTGCCACACCCTCGTCAGGATGCCGGGCCATCACCGCAACCCATCGTATCAGCTTTGGCTCCCGAGGACCCAAGATATCAACAGTGAGTTGTTGAGGGATCAGCATTGGAACTCTCTCCAAGGCAAAGCTCACGACTATAGGCCCATATCCAAAAGTCTTTAGTCGTCCATTCTTTGCCTTGGTCAGTTGGCTCTTCATATGAGCCGACACAGCTTCACACCAGTTGAAAATGGTGCCTTGGTAACAGTCAATTGCCATCCGCATTTGGGATCCGGAAGCAATGTGTAAAGCGGCCGCGCCGCAAATCCTGGTAACCGTGAACGCTATGACTTTGAGTTCAGGCAGAGTGATGTGTTTTATCTCTATGCCTTTTGAATGGTGAGCCCCACGTGTGCACCAATCCTCGCGGAGACTATCAAGGGGTTGGCCACCCGGCCTAGTCCCCGCAAGATTGAGTTGCTCGCCTCTGTTTGGCAAGCCAGTGAGAAAGTATACATCCGAGGGCTCTATCTCGAGCTGGTGCCCTCCTATGTAAAAGCATTGTTCTTGAACGTTCCATCGCTCAACCAGCCATTCCAAGAATCTTACCTGGCCCCTCATGCCCGGTATGGTCCAGTATTTGTATAATCCGCATGCTCTTAGGGCATCCAGGGAAGGTTGATGATTTATTGCAGCTTCATCTTCCTCTACATGCTCTCTTTCTCTCCAGTCTAACATGATTAATGCCCTGCATATCAAAAATAGCAATTAGAAATTGATTTGGGGATTTTTGGTAGTTTTTTGAGGGAGTTGGGGTTTTGAAATGCGCACTTCTCGGAAGACGCACCCCGGCTTTGTAGCACAGGGCGCCCGGACGCGGCTGGCCTGAAGGCGGGCCGCGTCTTCCGACCGTTTTCCCGTATGAGAAAAAGTCGGGGGACGCAGGTCACCCGAAGGGCACCTGCGTCCGCCGAGAGGCGCATTCCAAAACCAAAACCCCCCCAAAAAATGAAACTAAGACCTAAAAATTAATTCCAAACGGATAGAAATGCAGAGTAGGATGTGTAAAATACCTGGATGAGACGGCGTTCGATTCCGACGGTCAGATTTTCCGCAGCGACCACGGGAAATTTTCTTGTCAAAAGCTCCTTTTTCAACCTCCAAAGTCAAACGGTAAAAATGACATGGTAAAAGGTCTTTTTATAGGTTTTTTGGATGAATTAGTTCATTTTTTACCATGAAAAGATGTTTTTCGACGTATTTTTGCCTATTTTAAACAGGTATGAGTAATGTGTTGCTTTTGTCCAGGACAAAGGGATTTCGAGGGAAATTGTCATTTTTCACAAATAAAAATATCAGAGTCATCTTTTAAGCCCTTTTCTGACTCCTAAAACATGAAAAGATCGCCGAGCGTTTCTTTTACACTCGTTAAAACGGAATTAAAAGACGGTCCCCTTTTAGCTCTTTTCTGGCCGTAAAATCAAGAAAAGATTGCCGGGTTTTTGTCGTTTCAAACTCGATAAGGAAATAAAACGACGTGTCCTTGATCACTTTTTACTTTTCAGGTCGACGACACTATTATGAAAGTACTCCTTGGTCGCAAGATCAAGCGGTTCCCCCAGGTATTATTTTATACTTTTTCGGGCTTGAGGGACACAAATTTACGAAAAAGTTCAACGTGGAGTTTCCTTAAGTTTTTTAGACTCTCTAAAATTGAAAAACGCCGAGTTTCTCCTATACTGGGCTCGTTAAACTTTTACAGTAAAGGAATTGTTCAATTACAAACAGGAACGAACCACTCCTTCCTAGGGTTCGAATTTAAACTAGGTTGGACTCGTCCGAAGGATGACCTTATAATCAAGCATATGTTATCCTCCTCAAGCTTGTTAAAAATAAAGAGGTACTTGCCAGCAATGGTGGGGGAAAAGAGAGAAGAATGAGCCTATTTGTTACCTTTTATCTCAAAAGAAACTTTATTACCGCTCTTGAACACGACACTTTTCATTCACCTGGGTTGGGAAATCTTTTACCTCACAGTTGACCAAACCACTTTGAAAGTCTTTAACCGGGTTCCGGGGATTAACTTTGAGTTATTCGTCACCAAGCCATCTGTCGTGTCGTTATGTGTTCAAGAGGTCTGCAAGCAAAACTTTCATCTGCAAAATACTTGTCATCCATTTGACCATCCCTGAGTCAGTCCTTACAGCAACATTTCTTCAACTTGAACAATGATTTCGTGTTGCAGGCTTGCCTGCAACGGGTCGCTTTCTATCGACATCAACACATTATCTAGAAAGATGACTTAGGAATCGACAGTACCTTGAAGTCTGCATGCATCAATGGCAGGTTTCTCGCCTTTGACGTCAGTTTACATCATTGACTTTCGATCAAAGGATTCCGTGAAGTGTTCGACATCAAAACATCTATTCACATTTCACGGGTTGTGCTTGGTACTTTGAGAACCATTGACATTACTGGTGGTCTCTCTCACGCTTGTTAACAGTTTACATCATCGACTGGTAATCAAGTGGTTTCTAACATGTTCGACATCAAATCATTTAATCACATGGTTAGAATCGTACCAATTCGGGAAGTAGAAGTGAAGACCCTGGATCTAGTTTCTAACATCCAGGCTGCGAGGAGTTTTGTATTCATTATCTATGTAGACTAATCATAAACAGATGGCTGCATCCATACTATGTCTACGAAAGTCTATAAAAAATGATGTACTGCAAGATCATTCCTGTATCAGAATAGTTAGTCCATTAGTTAAATTTTTGAATCTGAGTATGGGAATGCCTACCTCAGTGATGATATAATCTTATACATGTATTTTGTGTTGAAAATTGCAGGTTCCAACCAGGTCATCCACAAGACAATCCTTGAAATGATAAAGCGCTTCACCCTTCCTAGAATTACAAAACCCTAATCTATTCCAGGCTTCGCACTTTAGGGGGCAATCTGTTACACTAAAAAATGTCACCATGACCACTTACAGTTAGTATGGCTCAAATCAACAGTCATGCTACCCTCTTAGGCAAGTCTTATGCCTCTGCTATCCATCTCAAACTCAAAGAAGAGAGAAAGTCTTGTAAAAAATATGTTTATCTCTGGGGTCGCAGGTTCTCTCTAGCCTTACCTGCGGGGACGCTCACCATGTTCACAAAATCTGCGTCCATGGACGCTCTGTATGTTAAGGGACAGGTGCGTCCTTCTGTAAAAGGCAAAATGCGCGAGTTTCATCTTAAAAAAGTTACTTGTGGTTACTTCTAGAACCTTCTAGAGGTCGGTTTGATGAAATGGATGCGCCTCCAGTTGGTTCATGTATCTCTATTAAGGGGGAACTTATCCCATCAATAAGGGAGCTATCCCACCCAAAGAGGGGGATTATCCCATTGATGGTGGACCTGAATAACCTCTTTACAACACTATAAATAAAGACATTGAGCCAGAGGGAGGAGAGGTTAGAGCTATACATTTTCTTTGGGTAAACGCTGCAGGAATTAGGACTCCCATTTAGAGCCTTGTGAGGAGAGAGTGTCTTTGCTTGATTCTACTTGGAAGTGGGTGAGCTTTGTCAAAGTAGAGGAAAACCCTTGATGGACCCTGGAAGGAACTTGCACAACACCAAGGCCAGGTTGTAAGAGTTTCTTTGTTTCGTTATTAATATAAACTGGTTTATTTTTCTCAATAGCTTGTGTTAATGAGTTATTTCATGTGTTCCTTGGTCTACATGTTGAATATATGTTTTATTATATGAAATACAAGTGCTTGGTAATTGTTTGATTGTTTGTGGTTGCAGGAATTGACATGAAGGAGGAGCTCATCCGGATCGGCAAGGACGGACTACAACAACAGCGTTTTGGAATAAGGTAAGCCTAAACACTTGTAGTTTTCATGTTGTAAAAGGTATATTTAGAGAAAGATCACTCCATTTTGTCTTGTTTGTCGCTAGAGAGTTTAGACTCCTAGGGAGGTCAGTTGTGTCCGCACAAACGACTTTTTCCGCCACGACACATAGTCCCTGAATTAACCTAACATTTAAATGAATTAAAGCAAAAGTCACTCCCATGAAAAGGCATTCACGCGACTGTAACTCGAAAGTCGCTCTGATAGGCTTACCTGCTAGTGACTATAGACCCAATTTGTAAGTGCTATGCCAAAAACTCCAAGATTTGAGCCACTTTTTCAAGCCCAGAGCCCAAGTCACTACCCAAAACTGAACTATCTCTTCAAATCAATAAAATAACATGGAAATTACAGTACTAAAGAAAATACTTGTTCAAGACCTTGACTGGACCCCTACTAGCCATGACAGGTATTTTTTCAAACACTTAGTAAATATGTAACCTTCAGGTGTAAGTAACAAATCTGAGCATAGGGTTCTCGTACTTATTTGAGATTCCATGTGAAACATTGCCTCCTTATCAAATTAGCTACCATTTCATCCATTAGGTCATAGATGAATTGATCATTCAATAACAAGTAAGAACATGATGAGAGCCACTCATGGATGGTGTCATAAAACATGTAAATAACTAGCATAATAGGGGACAAAAATACCAATGAAATCATAGCCATATAAACCACATATAATCCATCATAATGCTCATAGAGATACAAGAATAAATAACCTTTCATTAATTATGAAAAATCCAAACCTGGGATGGGACTTCAACATTCCCCCTGACTGTGGAATGGCTAAGAGAAATTTCTCTTCATCCATTCATCCACGTGCCATATTCCAATCATGAATGTGGGATCTCATAGAAACCATCAACAAAAAACCATCTAGGGCTTCCAAAGGCCATCCACCTCAACCCATCAAACAGTGATTCCACCTCATAGTTGGACATCACAAAATCGTCATAAAATTGGTCTTTATCCCAGCTGTCCAGAGCTCCAGAGCATTTGTTCCAACCAAGGCTCCAAGACTAGTAACTCAACCCACAGTTGCCGCCGAGCTCCAGAGTGTTTGTCCAACCAAGGCTCTAGGACTAGTAACTCAACCCAACAAGGGATCCAGAGCGTTTGTCGAACCAAGGATACATGACTAGTAACTCAACCCAAGTTGTTACGGGGTTCCAGAGCATTTGTCCAACTAAGGCTCCAAGAACTAGTAATTCAACCCAAGCTAAGGAAACATGAGAAGCACCAAAAAAAACAATGAAAGTAAACCCACAATCACCATGGCTATCCATGAAAGGGCAGGGCTAGGCAAGACATTGTCGATCCAGAAAATCCTCCATGCCAGTGACAAATCATAACCAAGAAACCACATGCATGTGCATTGCATGCCAAAACTATTGAGGAAAACATACATGCAGCTTGGTACCTACTAGAAAAGGTATTGTTGATGAGCCCGATGCCCTGTTATGCTTTCGAATGGGCCTCCAAATTAGACATAAATTAAGGCCCATCTAACCATCCTTCAACACATTAAACCTCTCTTTTTGCATTATATAATGTATTTTTTACTTTAATATGTTCATTAGGAAGGTTTATGTATAATTGCATATTTGTGCCTAATATTATTTATTTTGTGGAATATTGTGAGAATATTGGGCAGATGATGGAGATTTGGAGGACGAGATAATTTAGGGACTTTCTCCCTACTATAGGAGGATCAATATTAAATAATAAATCAAGAAGATATTATGAAATTATTGCACAAATTCTAGAGCTCCAATGATTTAGAAAATCTAGGAATGTGTTCCTTGTCATTTAATGTAGATTCCTAGTATTGGGAACCAGGTCCACTATTTGAGGGATTTTGGTGGGTAAATATTCCTCCTTTCATGGGGAATTCTTCCTAATCATTTTTTATAAGTACCAAATCGAATTTTCCTCTAGGGGTGGATTTTTTTTAGTCTTATTATGGAGAAAACTCATATTTTTGCAGCTCCATTGTCATTTCTTGGAGGGATATAATTGTATTGATGGAAATAATGAAGATTAGTGTCATGTTCAACTTCTAAATCTCGGTCTCCTTAAAAGGACTCTGATTTTCCTTGGGCTTGGTCATCCCAGGATCCTCAGAGCCCTTTTGTATCATTTACTCTTCTTCCTTTCACATGCATCTCTTATTCTTGTTTTTCCTATTTTTGCATTTAGTATTGATGATTTCTTGTTGTAGGATTGGGTTAAATGGTTGAAGTAAATTATTTTGCAGAATCAAAAGCATCATTTCATCCTTGGAACAACTTTGGAGAGTCATAGTAATCATTGAGCTACCTGGATTAGTTTTCTTATTCCCAAATCTAGATTTCTGGAAGTCCCTTGTGGCAAATAACAATAAATTTGTGCTATTTTTTGGAACATGCTAAAGAGATTCAATCGAGTTGATTCCACTTGCATTATATCACAAAAAAATTCTATTTAACAACAAAATTTACCCTATTTCATTTTCACTTGATTGGGTTATGCTTTTGATATATTTACTAGCTCACTAATTCAGGAATTTCTATATTTTAGACTAGTAATTTTCTGTTATTTTTTAGCATGGGTTAAAAAATTTCTTTATATCATTCAATTACATGGTCAAAGGATTTACATTAATTACATGTCGTTGTGGGGTTCTAGTAGCCTCTCGCAAAATGACCTAGCTGGCCGTAGTTATAGAAAATGATCTATCCACGTCCTCGGCCAACTCCACCACCTCAACCTCTTCCTTAGTAACTTCCTCGACCACCACGTTGTCTATTTTCCTCATGTCCGTGCTCTTTTGATTGCATTCTATAAGCGTCAACACCACCCTCCGTCATTAATTTGTAAACCTGACAATTATTCTTAGCATGTCATACTGATTTACAAATATCAATATAGATTCCTCGGAGTCTGTACATATTTCTATAAAAAGTAACAGTCTTTTGAATGATGTTGGCCTCTAATCTTACATATTTCGTACCATAGGTTGGATCTTGCATTCAAGGGATTCGGTGCCCCACCAACCATGTAATCCTTGAAGATAGAGAATTGTTCTTTAGAATGGCCCTCTGATCTGCACTTCGTACACCATACTTCTTCTCTAACTTCTTTGCTTTTGTTGATGTCTTGTATCTGTAGGGTTAGGTTCACCAACTGATTTTGAATTTGTTGCATGCCTGCATTAGTATCTCCTATAAGAAAATCTTCCAATTTGATTGCAATATGCAGAGCTTCAACTTGACTTTCTATCTTTTGTTACATCAATGGAAATATGATATGTTGTAGAAACGCATCTATAAACTTGATGTTGTTGTGAAGCTATGTCGAAGCTTACTTGATCCAATAACATCTTAAATATATGATCAAAATCCCAAAAAGACTTAGTAGGTTTCTGTTTAATCTCTTTCAACTTGGTGATGTATTGTGACTCAAACTTCGGCTTATTAAACTCTCTTATTAGTGCTTTTTAAATATCTGCAAACATTCTATTTTGATTATTTGAATACTTCATATACCATATCAATTCTCTATCTCGAATATTCATAACAAGATGTGTTTTATTTATATTATCATTGTTGATCTACTTCATTTTCCATACAACTTCACATAAAAACCAAAATTGTTACGGATCCTCCACTCCAGTTCCTTTGAAAAAGGTAGCTTAATATTGTCAATCATACTTCTTCTTGGAGGGGGAGGGGGATGGGGGGTACGAGGGGTAGGGGGAGGGGGAAGCCAAAAACACCCTGGCTATTACTGGAATCTGGCTTCTGCGAATTGTTAGGCTAGGAGGGTGAATACTGCGAAGTTACCTAGGGGTTATCAGGGTGGATTTCTTCTCTTTAACTTTCAGATCCACTCAAAAGAGGACTATAATCAGTCTCTAAAAAGGTCTTTGGGTCTTGTCCACGAGATACTTTTCTAGTATCTACTCTATATCTCTTTCCACTTCATGTTACTTCAATCTCTTGCTCATATTTATTCTCTCTTCTTTTAAACATAAGTAAACTAGCAATTTGATTGCATCTGTAAACTCAATTTTCACACAAAAGCATCTTAATCCAAAGTTTTAGATATTTTAAATACTTACCTCGCGGTCCTTTGAATAATCATCGTTCTGCTTCACTGTAGGACACGGTTGAGTCTACAGTGAACTCATTAATGAATCCTCCCAAGATGCTATCAATCCAGAAATTGACAGCCCTTGAAATCCTATTTTTAGTGTTCTCGAGTTGATGTATCAGTTCAGGAGCACACATCGTAGGTTCTTCACCCTTAAAAGAATTCTTCCTTTTGATCAACCTCGATATCCACTCATACAACTCAATCGGAAAGGAACCGAAGAAAATCTCATCTTAATCTATAAAAATATACTTTTGTAACCAAGCTTCAGATGTAGGGCAAGGTTTATTTTTTCTTGATCTACAAATTCTTGCAATTTCAAGTCTATCCAGTCTTGAATCTCCTTTTTCGACGGGTACCACATTCACATATCCCTCAAATAGATCCTGGTCCCGACAATGGAATCATTTGTTGGTTTGATTTTCGCTAACCCAGGTTCAATCTATACTGCACACCAACAAAACCCTTGATCACTAGGCCTTTCGTTAACAACCTGCAAGCAGATCGTAGTATCACTCGAGTGACTATGGGAGGATGCAGAACCAGGTTTTTGCAGCCTTGAAGGACTAGGAGATGTGGTATTATTATGTTATCTTATTCTTAGCATTTATAAATCACTTCACCGCATTAGATTAATCACTTAAACATGCCATATAAAACCATAAACCATCATTGTTTTGAACTAAAATACAACTATAATAACTGCTACTCTATAATAGATAATAAGCAAATATACACATCAAAACACCAAATTAACGTGGTTCACCCTAGTGTAGGGCTACGTCCATAAGAATTGTTTCTTAATATAATGAATCTTTGAAAAACAACCAGTTCTTGGCCTATGCACTAAGCTGCAGGCTATGTGTGCACTCAGCTGCAAACTCTTCTCCAGGCCTCTACACACTCAGCTGTAGAGCCTCTCCTTTGCTACCAAATTACAGATCACAATAATAATTCACCCATAACACTGATCTGGATCAAAACTGATGATTCTCTTCTTATTATTTTTCCATATATACTATTACATTGTAGGGTTACATCATAAAAATACCATGGTCCAAATACCATGGACTCCTTAAAACAAGAAATTATGGCCCAAAAACCATTGGTCCCTTACAAAATTTGGTTCTTCTAGAAAAAGAAGGGGCTTCGAACTACCCTAAAGCCCTTACGACACCACATAGTATATTTAATTCCTCAAAATGCACTCTAGTGCATGCTCCACTGCACACTCCGCCCCACAAAATGTAGACCCTTTGCCAAAATCTAGGCCAAGTTGGGTTGCACCCAACACAAAGTGTTGGGTTTCTTCATGACAATTCACCTTCAGTTGTTTCAGATTCTAGTCCTCTTCCACGACAAACACAATAGATTGTTAAATTCCAACATTGTGACCAAGTTAGCCATGTGAAAGATAATTGTTTTGATATTCATCTATGTAAGCATTGTCATAAAACCACTCATTATTCAAACAAATGCTTCAAAAGCAAACCTCCTGCAAGAAAAAGAATTCATCTTGGATGGATCTCTTCTTGGTAATGGGCTCCAACAACCAAGAAGGTATTTTAGTCATATGTCAAAACATGTTCTAGAGTATTGAAAAAACTTGTAGTTGACTTTTATCCATCTTCTCACCATGTATCTGACAGGAGGGGAAGTGATGATCATATATAAGCTTCAAATCCACATCAGCTAAGCCTGAGCCACAACCTACCATAACAGATTCAAAGTTGTAACTAGAGACAAAGATTCCCCTCATCATGCCTTTAGTTGGTGTTTAGCCTTAAACCATCTATGTGGGGTTGAGACCTCCCTTTCAGGTTGAGTTTCTCTCTATTTAAAGAATTGGGGACATTTCCTTTAGGAGAAGATTTTAGCTTCTTACTAGTTCTATAAGAGTTCTAGGAATTGCATTAAGCACTCCAAAGTTGGTGGTCATCCTTAAACTACCACAGGTTGTAGACCTTCCTCTTCTTGGTTGAAGGTCTCCCTCTCCAAAGAATTAGGGACACTTCCTCTAATAAAATATTTCAGCTTCTTTCCAGATTTGGAAGAGTTTCGGGAACTGCACTAAGTGTTATTGGGAAATCTAGTTTCTATGCAGAGCTGCTAGTCCCACTAAGGCGGGTAGCTATCTTAGAAACAAATAGATTAAAGTCACTTGTTTTTCCTTTACGAGAGAGAGATGAGAAAGAAGCAAGGAGTACCAACCTCAGTCTTCTGCTTGGCTCCTTGCTTGTTTCCTTTCTCCTTT
The DNA here is from genome assembly GCA_031772625.1 of Pinus tabuliformis. Taxonomy (NCBI): domain Eukaryota; kingdom Viridiplantae; phylum Streptophyta; class Pinopsida; order Pinales; family Pinaceae; genus Pinus; species Pinus tabuliformis. Next base: position 1,570,658,803 of record CM062816.1, read on the forward strand.
GACAAAATCTCACCACTGCTTCCTTACTTGTCCCGCTTCAAAGAGCACCTGTAGATTCACAATAGCATAATACCATCAAAGCATAGAAATCTATCACTTTAAACAATATAGGATCATATATATATTGACCATACAAATGCATATATCAACACAATATTCAAAGATACACAAGAATATGGAGGAAAACTCAAATAAATTTATTAGTAAAAGTAGTAGAAGAGAGAATTACAACCACTTGGTCTGACCCAGCACCATCCTCCTAGCATGAAAGCCCTCTTCACCTCATACAAAGCAAGATCACCCAACAATGTCTTCAAAGAGAAACCAACAACAATTCCTTGCAAATTGCAAAATTCTAGCCTTTGTATCTCTTGGATGAGGGATCCATATATAGATGTTTACAGGGGATTGAGTCAGCTTTTGGGATTTTGATTAGTGTCATTTTATTGATAGTTATTGGTTCCACATGGAGATTTTAGATCCCTTACTCATCCCTGGGCGAACTCAAAGAGGCAAGTGTCAAATGAGCAGTTTCTAGAAGATTCTCTAGGTTTCCACCTAGCAAACTGCTTGTGCCATTTGTCTGCTCTCGCTCATCGCATCCTATAGAAGGGCTTTCCAGTATGCATCACACTTTTCGCATGTGACAGGAGAGATGCATCACACCTTTAGCACTGGGCAGTCTGTATGGTCCTACTTTAACCAGTTTTGAGTAGTTTTTCATGGAGAACTTCTGGGAGATGATGTAATCAGCTGACCTTGCTCCTTTAGGGTATGAAACAACACTTTTAGGGACTTAGAATCTCTTGTTTTATGGAAATGTATGGTTGGGGTTGCAGTGCCCAAATATGTCTATAACAGTTGCCCCCTAAAGCATGAGTTCATAAATCCTTTTGATGTCGGGTGAAATGCTTTATAATGAGGATCTGAGGTTTCTCAAACTGGAAGGTGACCTGTAATAAGATACAATACAATACATCATCTTCATAATATTTTTCATGATCTAGCTGAGGCAGGCATTCCCATGCTCAGCTTTGATAAATTCATTTTCATGTACATAGGATAGACAACCGTCTGTGTGCAAACTGATGATTCTGGTAGAGCATCATCCCTTAGTTTGGATGATTATTTGTGCAACAATGATGTACATTTGATGTCTTTATTCTCCTGAATATATTGCGGCCCAGACGGATGAAACTAGATCCGAGGTCTTCAAAACTCGTTCAATATTCGCCCGAAGTACAAGTCGATCCATGTGAATAGATGTTCTGATGTCGAACATGGAAAGACATCACCTGATTACCAGCCAATGATGTAAGTTGTTAACAGGTGCGAGAGGAATCACCGATGATGATGATGACCCTCAAGGTATTGCAATACAATTCACGTGGTGTGAATACATGAGTTGATTTCGAACACCACGCAAATTGTTTCAGTCGAAGGCCATTAATGTAAACCTGTTACCGGAAGTGAGAAACTTGCCATTGAGGCATGCAAGCTTCAAACTACTGAAAGGGTTGTTCCTAGGTCGGCTTCTTGGATAATGAGCTGATGTCAACAAGAAGTGACCCGTCATGGGAGGGCATTGATGGATCCCACATCTATGACACGGAACAAATAAAATCAATTCGTAGAGGTGAAAATGATCTGATGATACAAGGTTCAGGGTGGCGGTCATGAAAGAATGAAGCATGAAGGTATTGCAGTGGATGAGACACAAGTTGGGTAGGTGAATTCTCTGAACGACTTCTCTTGAACATATCGGCGACACTGAAATGGATTGGTAGCGTTAACCCCAAAAGTGGATGGTACAGTGGACCAATGGTGGTATGGCCGGTGAACGAAATAACCCAACCCGACTTAATCATGGTGATGGAGTGAAAGTGTCATGTTCAAGAGCAACCTGCTACCAATAAAGTTTCTTCAAGTTTTCTTCCCAATTTTCCCCAGTCATTTCTAACCAGTACCTCTTTATTTTTGTCAATCTTGAGGAGAATAACATATGCTTGTTCTATAATTTTCCCTTCGGGCAAACCCATCGCTATGTTTTAACGAGCCTAGGGATAGTGAAACTCGCTCTTGTCTGAATGGACAAGTTTGTCGCTATTGTTTTAATGAGTTTAATGACAAGGATAACTCGGTTCTTTTCAATTTTAGAGAGTCTGAAAAGAGATGGAAACAAGACTCCAATATTCCTTTTTCGTAATATAATCCCTTAAGTCCGAGAAAGTATAAAACAATACGAAAGGGATGACTTTTCAATAGTTTTAACGAGCTGAATAAGACAAACGCTCGATCTTTTTGTGTAATAATCCCTCAGGTCCAAAAAGAATAAAATATAGAGGAGGGATAACACTTCCAATTACTTTAACGAGCTGGAGAGGCCAATTGCTCGGCAATCTTTTCATATTTTACAAGTCAGATGAAAAGAGCTTAAAGGAGACTCGTTTTTTGAGGAATGAGTGATGTTTTCAGATAGCGGCTGGTTCCAGGTAATGTTTGGAACCTTTCAATCATGACAGTGTAAAGAAGGTGGCTAATAGGATCACTCATCGCAGTTGTTCCTCAAAAGGGGTAAAAAATCAAATGGAGGCAAATGATTGGCTAAAATAGAGTGGAGGTGATGGTAAGAACACGACCAAGGCTCAAAAGCTGATAATAATTCAATATCAATGGTTATTTACCGGTGGTGGGTTCATTTTTTAATGAGCTTAAAATCTGGTGGAACATATGCTCATTGCTAGGTTTAATTTTTAACGAGCTTGAACTTCGCGTAAAACTGCTCATGCCAGTCGTATAATAAGGATGTCTCATTGATAGGTTAATTTTTTAGGGAGCTTGCACCATTCGAAATTATGCTTCGACTCCTTTTATTATGTAAGCTAGGAACGACCAATCCTATGAGTTTAAAGGGTTAAGAACCTACAAACTAAGAAAATAAATGGTCGTTTTTCACTTTCATGCAAAAAGGTTTGCATGCCCCTACGTTATGGAAGTAGAGTTTCCCAGGTTACCCCTCAATTTGCAGACAAAACATTTGTTCTATCAGGAAAGGCTTACCTTTCCCAAGTTACCCTTCAATTTGCAGACAAAACATTTGTTCTATCAGGAAAGGCCTACCTTCTAACAGAGGTATCTTATTCCGGTCTAATCCCATTTTCCTAAACGGACGGGTGTGTCAGACCAGTCATATATTCTCTACGGAAACCTACTCTATACCTGAAGTTTTCTTGCCGAAGCAAACCAGGGTGCATGCCCCCTAGGTTTCAGTCACAACCATCGAATCACTCGCGCTCATCAGGTGGACGGACTGGAGATTGATGAGACATTCCTTGCACAAAAAGACATGTCAGGGATGGCATTTGACTATTAGCTATGTGTGAACCGGGGAATGAAAGCTGGCAAGTTTGCTTAACCCCTTGTGCAGTTTCGTAATGTTCTTCGCCTACGATCCAAGGTTGGAGCATAGTCGATCTTGAATCTAAAGGATCCACTGCTGGAGCTGGACCACTCTACCTTCATGCGAAAAACACATTACTCAAAAGAGTGAGGAGACAATGGCTCCCATGCTATAAATGTAGTCACATCCAAGGAGTAGATTGTAATCTAAAGGTCCTTGGACTACCATTACGTTCAAATAAATGGTTTTCCTTCTCAAAGTTATAGGCAAATCTGTAAGGATCCCTAATGGTCGACTGGTTCCTTTGTCGAAGCCTTTCAGATGTCGCATCTCAGGTAGAAGCGATGGTGAACCAAGCACTTTCCAAGCAGTTGAGGAAAGGATACTCATAGAAGCCCCTTTATCTATGATGGTACCAACCATGACCATTATGTAAGTTTGCACTATGATTCGAAATGGTACATTAGATGGTAAACAGGATCTGCCTAGTAGATTCCAATCGAAGGAAATGACTAGCTTGCTTGGAGGTGGGACCGAATAAACGGTCGGATACCACTCTAACAAATTTCCTTCCTATGGTAAAGGAATGGGCAGATTTCCCCCATGTTCATCAGAGTCTGTGTTTACAAAAATAATTTCAACGGTGTCGTTCTCATTCTCTTCGGTGACTCTATCATCTGAAGGTAGATCTTCTGAAGTCAAGATGGGGTCAACTGCCATCTTGACCTGATTACTTTGGTCCGATGTGGACTCAGAGGGTTTATCTTCAATGTTAGGTGCTTCGACCGACACCAAAGGTGGGTCAGTCGGATTTTCAACTAGCAATGGATTCGGCAAGAGTTTCTTGTATCCAGGAGGGAGTCGCTGCCATGATGCAGGACGATTGTCCAAAACTTTTTAGCTTCATCTAGGAAGGGACAATGGTGGAGGGCATGATCGCCTTCACACAGTCTACAGGGAAACTTATATTTTCCTTTCTGTCCGGTGACTTCGCTTTCACTAGTTGACGGTGTACTTTCAACATGATCGTCAGAGGTTGACGACACCAGATTGTGCAAGTGGGGAGACCAGTCCCTTAGGATCTGTGGGATGCAACGAAAATCTCGGTGATAGTGGTCCCCTTTGCAGATGACACATGGAGATTTAGTTTTGGACGGTGCAGTGTGTGGATTTTCGCTAGACAATGTACGGTTACCCCTTTTTTCTGTTGGCTCCTTCTTCTTCTTCTCAGTTACTTGGTTTTTAGTTTTACTATCTTCACCAAGCGAAGAGGAAGAAGGAGAGGGAGAGACAAACAAAGTAGAAGGTTGGGGGGAACTCTAGTATCATATTGTTTTTTATTCAATTGTTTAGGAATCACAGTGCTTTGAACGACAGAGGTCTAGAAAAGCCATACTAGCAGGCCAATTTTCAATCCTGGAAGGGACAATGTGGCCATATGAGGTGCACCAACATCTCCCTAAGAGGAAAGGACTAGGATTTCCCCCAAGGGGAAATCCTTGGTTGGTGACCTCCATTTTCTCAACCTAAGACCAACGAGGGAATAATGACTTTATTACGATTAAAATAAATTTTAGATGCTTTGACACAACTTGCTTTTTCAATTTTTACGAGTCGAGAAAAAGCTAAATATGACTCTAGTCACCTTCGATTTTTAATGATCCTGAAGTGACAAGTGCTCAAATGGACCTTTTCCTTTAAGGAGTCTAAAAAGGAACGAAAGAGACTACTCTGGAAATCTAGACAAAGGGATTACCAAATCAATCTCAAAACTGCAAAATACTTTTTACGGTACGACAGTCAATCTTCCCGAATGTTGTGTTTAGTGCATTGCAATCGATAGGGAGGCAAACACGGCTTCCTAAGGATAAAGGATATAGCGTATTGTGGTCTCCCAATATATACTCGATGGTACGTGGGAGCACATGTCCGTACTGGAACTTGTTGTCTCAAAGAGGAGGAATCACCCAACCTACGATGAAAGCGATAGTTACCAGGCTTTACGACGCCGGAATACGTCTCTAGCCTAGACTTCTAGATGTTGTGCGTTAGGTTCCAAAGCGTTTTTATGTTCATTGAATTTATTTTACAGTTGATCTTTCTTAAGAAATTTTCCTTTCAGGTTCACCGCGTGATGTAGATATACATTTTATAAAATGCAATCTAAGATGATAAACATTCGTTTAATCTTCTTTTTGCAATGAAAACCCTAGCTACTAAGGAAAGAGACATGAAATCCTTTCGACATAGAGCAGAGAGCAGACACTAGATGCACTTTCCTAAATCAAAATCAACAAGCAGTCTAAATGCAAATGCACATGCATGTATTTGTTTTTGCTTTCTTAATGTGTGAATGACAAAAAGAATGCTAAATTCAAATCTGAATTATCTTTTCTTTCAAAGTGACAGTACTAATGATTTTCTTTTCAAAAAATGACAAGAAGGCAAGACGACACTTTGCGATTTTGAATTGAAAACTGCTTTTGATACTTGAAATACTTATAAATTTAGATGAAATAAAAGAGTAACAGTGTAATTGACTATCAAAAAGAGAAGTATTCTTTTCTTTGACTGAAAACGACACTTGTGACACTTTCAAATCAAAAGACGACAGTTCGATTAAGCTACTATTTTGTAAATGAGAACTGTGAATGGCGAAAAATACATAAAAACATTCACAAATATTTGTACAATGGAGGATGAATGAGGCAAAGGAAGGGGCTTTCTACAATGGTCTACTGATCATAGATAGCAAAACTCCTGAATAAAACTGAAGACAGTGAAGAAAAAACCAAAATCTAGAGGCAGAAATAGTCTTACCTGATCATCGCACCTGTAACACAGGGAAACAGGGATGCATCTCACCTACTGCACACGGGAGGTGTGATGCATACAGTCTGCCTAAAGGAGAGGGTGCGATGGTCTAGGAACGAGACTTTAACTTGGTTTTTGGTCACAGTTTACAGTTTAGTTCAGGGATTTAAGCCGAGCAAATGATAGTCAATAACTACAAAGTATAGGGTTGATCTAGTGAGGCTGCTCAAGCTACCTCTAGGGCACTTAAGATGTTTGCAAGTCAATTGTTTAGTTCACAAACAAACCCGAAGATTGACTGAAGCAGCGTTGATCTACTTTGCACTTGCATATCAAATGCAGTTCGAAGGCTAGCTGACTTGACTTCAGGCTCCATCTGTGGTTTATGAATCAAACAAATAGAGACAAGAAATCAAACTAATCGCTCCCCAGTGGAGTCTCAATTTTGTTATCGGGAAATCTAGTGTCTATGTAGAGCTGCTAGTCCCACTAAGATGGGTAGCTATCTTAAAAACAAATAGATTAAAGTCACTTATTTTTCCTTTACGAGAGAGAGATGAGAAAGAAGCAGGGAGTACCAACCTCAGTCTTCCGCTTGGCTCCTTGCTTGTTTCCTTTCTCCTTTGATAGAATCTCACCACTGCTTCCTTACTTGTCTCGCTTCAAAGAGCACCTGTAGATTCATAGCAGCATAATACCATCAAAGCATAGAGATCTATCACTGTAAACAATATAGGATCAGATATATATTGACCATACAAATGCATATATTAGCACAATATTCAGAGATACACAAGAATATGGAGGAAAACTCAAATAGCTTTATTAGTAAAAGTAGTAGAAGAGAGAATTACAACCACTTGGTCTGACCCAGCTCCATCCTCCCAGCATGAAAGCCCTCTTCACCTCATACAAAGCAAGATCACCCAACAATGTCTTCAAAGAGAAACCAACAACACTTCCTTGCAAATTGCAAAATTCCAGCCTTTGGATCTCTTGGATGAGGGATCCATATATAGATGTTTACAGGGGAGTGAGTCAGCATCTGGGATTTTGATTATTGTCATTTCACTGATAGTTCTTGGTTCCACATGGAGATTTTAGATCCCTTACTCATCCCTGCGCGAACTCAGGGAGGTAAGTGTCAAATGAGCAGTTTCTAGAAGATTCTCTAGGTTTCCACCTAGCAAACTGCTTGTGCCATTTGTCTGCTCTCGCTCATCGCACCCTATAGAAGGTCTTTCCAGTATGCATCGCACTTTTTGCATGTGGCAGGTGAGATGCATCGCACCTTTAGCACTGGGCAGTATGTATGGTTCTGCTTTGACAAATTCTAAGTAGTTTTTCATGGAGAACTTCTGGGAGATGATGTAATCAGCTGACCTTGCTCCTTTAGGGTATGAAACAACACTTTTAGGGACTTAGAAGCCCTTGGTTTATGGACATGTATGGTTGGGGTTATAGTGCCCAAATATGTCTATAACACTAAGCATTCTAGTTTTGGTGGTCATCCTTAAACTACCACCTTATACCAAAAATTTCAGAGAGTACATTCATCCTAGTGCTACCATGCATTTTTTCACATTTTTCATTACAACTCTCTTCTTGGACTCACACATACCCCTTTGGATTAAGGGGGGGAATGTTGGACACCTAATCCACTAAGGGTTATGGTGAGGATGTTGAACAATCAAAGGGAGTCCAAGATAGATTGGAAGATGAATCCAAGAGTCACTCCAATGTAATATAAATGTAGATCTTGTGAATATGAAAAGTATCTCATGCTTATTCTTCATACCTTATCCATTTTATGGTGAGTGTCTAACAACCTCTATATGGTTTGCTTGTGGTTTGATTTCCTTTGATGAGAATCTATTTAGACTTTCCTTTTTTATTGTCATTATGTCATTAGAAAACTGATTTGTTTATTCATTGAATGCTTGAAAGAATTGGTGTTCCAGTCATCATTCTGAAAAGTTTATTTTTATCAGTGATTAGAAATTCATCTTATTTTTCTCTCATTTTGAAAATTAAGAGGAAATTGAAAAGAAAAATATATTTGCATTGCAATCTATGGTTTTGTGAGTAATTTGAATTGGAATGGTTTCTTTTAGGGAATTGTACATAGTTATTGTTTTTTGCATATTATTTGTCTCTTCCCTCCTTTAGATAGATTCTCATTGAAAGTGAAAATTTTCAATCCTTCATGCTAGTTTGCATTTTACGATATTCAAGTGAAATTCATGGTTAACCATGAAATTGAAGCTTAATCAAAGATAAACTTTAAAATATTTTGAATCAACCTAAGGAGCATTTGTAACATAATGCAAACATTTAGAGGTCTAGGCTAAAGATGTGTTCTAACGTCGTTAAATGTAGGAGTTATCATTGATTTCCAGTGTTGTATCTCGAGGGTGATATCTCGTTCCACGTACGTAAGTGTATCAGATCGTACTCTGCATACCTTTGGATATATTGGTTGGAGCTCCATGCATGAAATGTATATCGAAACACTTTCATCAAATGGTTACACATTAGACAACACTACTATGATTTGCACTTCCATGTATCGTTGAGTATATTTTGGAAGTCCACCATAGGTTTCTATCCTCGCCATAGGTAATCGAGTCAGCCTCCTTGTATACCATAATACAGTGAACACAACATTCAATGAGATTTCATGCATGTACATTAAGTCCTTCACCAAGGTGTATATTGTGGTTCACGATTGCTTGGTAAACCCTTCTTCCTAGCTACCCCATTTTTATTTTATTTTGTTGTTAATTTCTAAAATCAATTAATTAACCATGAAACAACATCCTTATCATGGAAAAACTCCTTAGTAGATATTAGGATGAGACTAATCCCAAAAGTTCCTAAGTCTACCAATTAAGGAAACCTTCTAATGAGAATTCTATTCCTCTTCCTTCTTTTGGAAATATTGGTGCTCCTTATATGGAAACATTGTCCCTTCCTAGATTTGCCATTGGTTTAGAAGTTTGGTTATTTTCGACCTCTTTGGTTCTAAATTTCCAAACTACTTCTCAACCAATTTCTCCTCCACCTGAATAACAACAACCTTAAGATGATCTTAAAATTGACCCTTTGCCTTCTCTGCCTATTCAGTCTTCTTCCTCTTCATTTGGTCAAAGCCTTAATGTTGGTAACCAAGTGGATAAGAATAAGAAGAAAATGAATATTAAAAGGAAGAAAAATAAGAAGGGGGACAACCAAGAAACCATTGGTATCCATGCAACTAGTATGGAGGAACCTTCCAATCAACGTCACAAAGTTAAATTCCGTTGAAAATTATGTAAGAGTGACCACTTTCTTAGATATTCTTCTGGTATTCCCAAGATCTTAGAAGTGTGGTCCACCAACTCACATTAACCTTTGTCATCATCCTCTAGAGATCATGCTGGTGATAAAACTTCAAATAGTGATAGTAAGATCCATGAAAAGAAGAGTACAATTAAGTTTCCCTATAAGTTATGTTACGGGAATTATCCTATTCACATTTTTCCTTATTTGGATGAAGTTGAAAAAGTGTTGGAAAAACTTACAGCTTCTCATCCTTGACTCTCAGATTGTTACGAGAAGATTTCCCCCAATCCTCCACTAGTTGATGAAATGATTGATTAGAATCCAAATCCAATCAATATCACTCTCTCTGAATGTGAATCCCATGAGTTCGTTCTTGACCAACCATTGGTTGAGAAAATGGTTGACTCGATTCCACCTTCAGTCGATCATACTTTAGTCACAGAGAGTGAGGATCATAATGATCAGGTTCTTCTTGTTTCTTTTGATTCTATCAGACAAGGGGGGATTTCTCCTCTTCCCATGAAACCATCTCCAAGAAAATTGGTCATTGCCTTTGAGTGGAGTCACTTTACAGATCCTCATCTCCCTTGTTACATGCCTTTTAAGATCATGGTAAAGGCTTATGATAAGAACATCCATCACGCTGTTATAGATTAGGGATCTTGTTTTAGTATTCTATCCTCCATTGCTTGGCAATCTTTGTGCTCCCCATAGCTTGTATCCATCACTCTGAATATGTTAGCTTTTAATAGAAGAATTAGTCAACCCTCAGGTATCCTTCCTCAATTTTCCTATTACCTTCAGAGGAAAAATTGTATGTATTAATTTTATGGTTGTCATAGACCCTTTGGACATCATTTTTCTCATGGGGTGAGACTATGTTTATGCTATGAATGTTGTTGTATCCAAACTCTTTCAAGTAATGTTGGAAGGATTGTGACTATTGGTCAACTTTCATTTGTTAGTCCTAATTTGACTCCAAATCATCCTACTTCCCTAAGCATTCGAAATATTCATGCGGTATCTTCTCTACCACGGGTTAATTATGTGGCAACCTGTTCCATGCTCGCTTCTATTGATGATATAGTAGGTAATGTAGTGCATCATTTACTGGGGGCATTGGAGTCTGATCTTTCCATTGGATCCTTTGGTACGTTCCAAATCATTGTTCTCCCATCTGATGAGAACCTCTTGGAATCCATGGTATCTTGGAGGCCATGATCTAATCCTTGAGAATATTTCCTTTTATTGTGTCAAGCTCATTAAAAAATGATACAAGGTCATGAAGCACAATTCCTTTTCTTGTGTCAAGCTCATTAAATAATTATTCAAGGTTCTTCAGAGAAAAGTTCCTCTTCTTGTGTCAATCTTGTTAAAAAATGAAATAAGATTATTGGAGAAAATTTCCTTGTCTTGTTTCAAGCTCATTAAAAAATGAAACAAGGTGTCACGAGACTTTTCCTGTGTCAAGCTCATTAAAAAATGAAACAAATCCCCTTCTAATTTGAGTTTTTGATTAGATATCATAAATTCCTAGTCGAGTCTTTCACTTGATCTCATAAATGAACCTTCATTCCATCCATTTGTTAGTAACCAATAGTCTACTTGGGTGAATGAAATGAATCTTAGGGAGCATGAACTTCAAATTGAGTTATTATGTTGGGGGCTTGCAAACTTATCTCAAGAATAGTTTTTCTTTGTTTCAAGCTTGTGTAAAAATGAAACCATCTTCAATCATTCTCAAGCATTGTTTCCCATGTTTCAAGCTTGTGTAAAAATGAAACCATTATGGTCATATCTCTCGTGATTTCCATTTTTATCTACCTATTTCTACTGGATGATCCTTGTTTTTTCTCATTCCATCATCACCATATTCTTGGTCAATCATACACTTTTACTTGATTTTTACCCTTGCCTGAGGAACAATTGTGATGAGTGGTATTATTAACATGCTTCTTGACCTCTACATTTTTTTAGCAGTTCCATCATTACCAAAACCAATAGCTACCCTTTATACCACTCGTTCCTTCAAGAGGACTCCTCCTTCAACTCTTTTTAGACCCCCTAAACATGAAAATATTTTCGAGCACTTGTCTTTTGCGAAGTTGTTAAAGTAAATGAAAATACGTTTACTCAGTATAAGTTTAACCCTTTTCCGGACTAAGATAGATTACTTAAAAAAAAGGAATACCTTAGTCAAACATGGCTCAGAGGTTCTCCTGAGTATTGTTTTATACCTTTTCAGACTCAAGAAACTAGCTACGAAAAGGAACCTTTGGAGTTTTCCTTTTCGCCTCTTTTTCAAACTCTCTAAACATGAAAAAGATACTAAGTTATACCTTCGTTGGACTCGTTAAAGCATCAAAAAATGATGGACTCTTCGATCATGACAGGACTGAACCACCCTTCTTTGGGTTCATTAAATACACTGAGAGGGATCCATCCGAAGGATGAACTTACAAATCAAGCATATGTTATCTTCCTCAAGCTTGTAAAAAATAAAGAGGTATTGACCAGTAATGTTTAGGGAAATTGGGAAAATGGGATACTCCACTTGTTAATGGTAATGATTCACTCTTGAACACGACACACTTCCACTTCATCTCTGTGGCTATTGGGTTGGGAAATCTTCTTGCCTTTTGGTTTATCATACCTTTTCATTCTGTCTCAAATCATCATACCCATTTCATGTCGTTGATGGGGGATACATCAAGTCCCTCCTGCAATGGGTCTCTTCATGTCGACATCAGCTCATTATCTAGGAAGTTGACTTAGAAACACCCCTTTGGTACCTTGGTGCTTGTATACATCAATGAAAAGTTTCCTCGCTATTGACGACAGGTTTACATCATTGGCCTTAGACCAAAATATTATGTGTGGTGTTTGACATTAGCTTATTTATTCACACCATACAGATTGTACTAGAGTACCTTGAGAGCCATTAACATCATTGGATATTTCTCTCGTGTCTATTAACAACTTACATCATTGGCTAGTAACCAGATGGTGTCTTACATGTTCGTATTCAGAGCATTGATTTACATGGTTAGAATCGTACATTGGTTGGTCATGTGAACGAGATAGAAAACCTCAAATCTAGTTTCATCCATGTGGGTTGTGATTTCAGGAGTAATACAAGATCACAATGTATGATGGTTATGATCATATAGATAGTCATCCAGTCATGGGTCCACCATATGTCATTCGTGGACATGTCTTTGGGTCGTTTTACATGTAATGTTAGCTTATGTGCTCAGCATGGGTATGCCTCCCTTAGCAAAGATGTTATGATGTAAATGTATTGTAACAGATTATGCTCTCACCAGTTGTTCTTGATCCTAACTTGTCACAAGGTAAATCACTTTAGTCATCAATTGTAATTTCTGACTTTGCGCTTTAGGGGGAAATCTGCTATAGCCCATTTTTTCACATCTGGTCAATAGGCCTTCAAATGATATCAATTCGAATCCTTCAACATAATGTCATCATCCCTACACAAATCCCTAAGCATGACTCTATTGAATCCCTAATTTTCTACTGTTGAATTCCCAAGATTTGAAGGCCCAATACACTCTGGCCCTTTAGGGGCCAGCAAAGACTACCAAGTTGACCCTCTTTGTACCTACACTCATCACTAGTTGGTTGCTTTGTCTTGGGGGTGCGCTGATTCTAGAAATTTGGGAAAAATTAAAATAATCCCAAAGCTTCCTCTTCTAGAAGCTTTCGAAGGTTGTTTCAACCATTTACCTTGGATAAACATTCGAATCTTATCTGGTTCCACCTTAGAGAAATCACCATCTTCCCTTGAGCTCATCCTCCCATCAGTTTTGGATCTTAAGCCTAAATTGGTAAATGGATAAGAATTCTTGAACTACCTCTCACATCTATATATTTATAGCCATCCATGGGCAAGGGGTTGAATTTTGGAGATTGATTCTACCCTCTTATTTTTTTCTTTGAGAGTCATTATTCCATGCATTGGGTGACATAGAGGCATACTTTGTGGCAAAAAAAGGACAAGTCAACTCGGGGATCTCTTCTACAAGATCAACTCCTATTTTTGGTTATAACTCTCTCAATTTCTATTAATACAAAGAGTAGATTGTTTTCCTAGATATGATGTTATGATTTCATGTATTTCAGTACCATGTTGACCTATTGAATGAAGTGATTGAATTATGCTACATAGGTGTCATAGATATTTTGCTTGTCTTGTTTGATTTTGTAGGTTCTAATTGCAGCGATCAGAGCTAGGATTGGAGCATACATGTTGAGGAAGGATCGAAGCCTACGATAGATTCCAGGTAGGCCTCATCCCATCATTCAATTACTTTAAGGAAGACATTATGCCCTTTTCTTTCTGTTGTTCCAGGTCAATCCACCAGACCTAGGGAAGACACTTCTATCCACAGTGGTAGATGTTGTATAACACTGTTGATGTGGAAAATCAATATTTCTCCATTTGACTAAGGCACCAGTTAAATGAAGCCTTTATTTTCTATAATTCCAACACTCCCTCGTAGAAAAAGAAAGGGCTCTGCACAACCCCAATATTCCTCCTTTAGGAATGTATTGTAACAAGACTACGTCTCATCGTTGTTGTTGCTACTACAAAATCTACAACTGAGACACATCTGAAATACGGAACCAATTGTGTCTCTAAGCTACAATTGTCTCCTAAGCATATGACTACTACTAGTCTCTGCACTGTCTACTCTGAAATCTGAGTTGCTACTGACTCTGCTCTAGAGCCTCCTACTTTTTTGTTAACATTTCTTTGTGCTCCCTTGTATATGACTGCTCCAACTGACACTAATCATCTTGCTACTAAATATTGTGGGCCTATGTAGCAAGGTAATGATCAATGATGAAAGGATATCGCAACTTCTGCTCCTCTCCTATGGACCTGTTGTAGTGGCTACAACCACCCTCCAAAATTTTTCCTTAGCTTCATTTTGGAGCCTCCCTTCCAACTTTTCACAGTAGCTTGTCTTGCTTCATCAAGTTCACAAGCTTCAGTGTCTTGTTTGCACAAAAGCAGTCTGTAAATCATAGCTTGATGCATTCCCCTCACAGGTTGTTCACCTGGACTTGGTCCAACTGCAGGCTGAGCAGCTTCCCTAAGAAAATTGTGCATTTCTAGAGGGCAACCAGCCTTCCCTCCAGAAATTGTGCAATCCTATCTGGCAGCCTGTTGGGCTCCAAGATTGCACAATCCTTCCAGTCAACACTCCAAGTAGGAATTGCGCAATTTTCCCCGACAGGGTTGCTCAACCCAGAATTTGCACAACTCTGGGTACTAGTCAGTTGCTCTGCCCAGAAATTGCGCAAATCTCCTAGGCAGTCAGCCCAGCTCCGAGCCAGAAATGTGCATTTCCTTCAAGCAGTCGAACAACCTCTTGCATGTGCAGCTGAGTTAATTTATTCCCTTCGGAACTGAGCAAAACAAGGTTTCATGCATAGGCTACTTCTCCTAAGGTAGCATGCAAATGTATCTCTTGTTTCAGGGATCTATGTTTAGTAGTTGGAGGTTACATGCAAGGAGAAATTTAGGAACCTCCCACCAAGTGTTACTTCCCCTATATTTTTGGCATGTGCATCACAACCTCGATGTTATAAAAACTCATCAGCCAGACGCTGCAGAGCTCATTCCTCACATCAATCTTGCAGCTCTGAGATACCACATCACATTTAGAAGTAGTCGGCACATTCAACTCAATTGTTTTGGGGTAACCCTGCTTCCTATGTCTTGCATTGCATTTCTGTCGCTTTTTTTGTTTTCACTTGTGTGAGTATTGTTTGCTTGATTTCTTTGAATGCTTGCTGTCGTTTACGTGTATTCTAGCTTGTCCTAGCTCTGTTTAAGTTTTCATTGCTATCTCACTTTTTTCGCATGCATGAAACTGTTTTGCACGGACGTTCACCCAACCGGTGAATTGCCTCACTCACATGCAAGTTGATCTATTTTTTGAATCTTTCATTCATTTTTTGCATGCATTGTCGATCACTTCTGCTATCACTTAGTGTCGCCATGCATTCACTATCTTATTTGCTTTCAGTTGCTCGTCGGCGAGTCGCACCAACCTTGGCCTGGACTCTGCCTCCACCAAGGCTACATTGCTCAATCTTGGGAAGGAAGGCTCACCTTCCTCTCCAAAAATGTGCATTCCTTCCTAGCACTAGCCTCCAGGACTATTTTGTGCATTTCTGGAGGACATTGGCTGCTTGGCCTAAGAAATTGTGCAAATTTGTCCCTAGGCCAGCAGTCCTTCCCAAATGGAATTGCACATTGCACAATCCCAGCAATCAGCAACCAGACTGGACTATCCATTGTGCAGTTCAAACAATCACTCAGTCTCCCAATTGCCTAGATTGTGCCTTGTGCAGTCATGGCAGTCGGTCTCCCAACCTCCCGGCTGAAATTGCACAACCTTAATGATCATTCACCCAAGTATGTTGCAAGTCAATTCCCATGTTCATTTTGGTTTTCAACTGACAGATTGCTTTCCATGAGTGTTGCCATGTCTCTAGGTATCACAGGTGTTCATTTTCCTATCAAAAGTATAGGTACAATGGTTTCCAGGAAAGCAGAGATGAAGACACCATTCATAGCACACTTGGGGATGCAGTCGATCAAGTGTCTATGGAATTGCCTACCCACAAAGACATCAAGTTGTTCATAGACAAGGACATCAAAATATGGCAATAGTAGCATCACAGCGAGTAGCATCATGAACAACAGCTGAAGATAGCATACCAAATGCAATGAATGCAAGAGGAGGGTTATTGACAACACGGAGGTGGAACAAGGTTGCAAGCTCAAGAAGATCCATTGATGATGAAAGCAACTTTAGAGACTCTTGCTATGAGATGATGGTGTGACATGAAGATAGAGAAGGGAACAAAGAAGGATTTGCATGTGTTGAAGCAACAACTCAGGAAGAACATGAAGTTGCACAGACAGAAGAATGAGTTGCAACAGGAACAGGAACCACAGTGAGCACAACATGGACTCACAGATGAAACTGCACCCATACAAGTTAAAGATCCATCCTAGCAGCTGACACGGAGTAGACATAATGAGTAGTTTTTCTGATCGCATGCAAGGGATTCAACATCATGAATGTCATTAAGCGCACACATGCAATTCAACCCATTCAACCCACTCACCAAGGCGGAGATAAGAAGAAAGTCCAACTGGAGTTGAACATGTACTTTAGCAAGTTGATGCGCATGACCAACATCATACACTTCAAGTTCAGCACAGACACTATGCATCAGTGTGTTTTCGATTCAACCACACGCAAGAAGACCATGTGCATGTTAGCAAATGAGTTGGATGAAGGAGCTGAACCAATGCATCGTTTACAACAGAGGCAAGAGTTCTCTTCAACAATATGTCACCATGAGGTGCATGCACACCATACGGATGACCAATATTGGAATTAGCTCACCACCTTCACCATCACAAGTATGTCAAAGAGTTGGTATCATCATAGCAGACCGAGTGTCAGTGATGTATTGCAAGTGTTGGGTTGTGTTATATTATTTCCACGTAGTTAATAGGGGGTTTCAAGGGCACCCGTAACCCCACTTTATTTTCGCACATGTTTTTTGGACGCGATGGTTTTTGGTCCATGGTATTGGATGCTTCAGCATGTATAAATATGTATTATAACATTGAAAGGAACATAATGAAAAATCAAGCTAGTAGTCCCGATTTTGGGATCCAGGGAAAAATCTCTGTGCATATGTGTTTTATGGGTTATGCTCTCGCATTGTTTATTTTATTTGTTTAAGAATTCGTATGCAGGTAATTTCTGTATAGGGTTAAAACCTACATTTGGTATCAGAGTTGTTTTGGCTTCAAGGGGACGCCATTGTTGCTGAGGGGTTTCGCTCGGGCCTGTGGTAGACCCTGTTCAGTGGGAGATCTGCGAGATCGATTATGGTGGTGAAAGAAGATGGCGAGCAGTGGAAAGATAGAGATTGAGAAGTTCAATGGTCAGAATTTTGAGTTGTGGAAACTCAAGATGGAGGATCTGTTGGTGGATAAAGATCAATGGATTGCGGTAGATCCGAGTACTAAACCATCGGGAGTGACCGATGAAGAATGGAAGAAGTTGGATCGGAAGGCAAAGAGCACAATACGATTGTGTGTCTCGGATACAGTATTGCTGAATGTATCAGGGGAAGCTACGGCAAAGGCTTTGTGGGTCAAGTTAGGGACTTTGTACAATTCTAAGTCTTTGGTGAATAAACTGTTCCTGCGGAAAAAGTTGTATAACCTGAGGATGAAAGATGGAGACTTGGTGACAGAGCATCTGAATGCGTTTAATACTGTGGTAAGTCAATTATTATCTGTTGATATTAAAATTTCAGATGAAGATAAGTGCATCAGTCTGTTGTGTTCTCTACCAGATTCGTGGGATAGTCTGGTTATTGCAATAGGTAGCAATGCAACTGCTTTGCATTTTGATGAAATAGTCTCAGCCTTGCTAAAGGAGGAGATGAGACGGAAAAATATGGACAACCAAAATGGTGATGCCTTGTCTGTACGAGGACGGTCCTAGAACAGAAACAAAAATAAGTCATCGAGTGGGAGATCTAAATCTAGAGGGAGATCTTAATCTCCAGGAAAACCTACAAAGGTGGTGTGTTGGAAATGCGGAAAGGAAGGGCACTTCAGAAGGAATTGTAAATCTAAAGCTCCTGATAAAGGAAAGGGATCTGATGATGGTCCTTCTGCAGAGGCGAAAACCACCTCAGATGAAGGTGGGGATGTGTACTTGGCTTCTTCAAGTACACATGTAGATCATGAGGCATGGTTGATTGACTCAGGTGCATCCTTTCACTTCACTCCCCATAGAGAGTGGTTCTGCGAGTATGAGAAATACGATGGTGGTGATGTCTTCTTAGGAGATGATAGGAAGGCTAGAATCATTTGTCGGGGAAAAGTAAAGTTGAAGTTGCAAGGTGGAAGGGTTAGAACACTTCCGGGTGTTCTACATATTCCTGCATTGGCCAGAAATATGATTTCTGTAAGCAAGTTGGATGATGCAGGTGTAAAGATGGTGTTCGAGAAAGATACCTACAAGATGGTTCGAGGAGCACTGATATTAATGCGGGGAGTTCGGATTGGAACTTTGTACAAGCTGCAAGGTAGCACTGTTGTTGATGGGTGCAATAGTTCTATGGTTCCTGAAAATGGAGTAGAGAATCTAGTGGTCTCTGGAGAGAAGACCATGTTGTGGCATCAAAGGCTTGGACATATTGGAGAGAAGGGCCTTCGAATACTTCATGGTAAAGGTATGGTATAAGGTATGAATAATAGCTCTCTGGATTTTGATTTCTGTGAAAATTGTGTATATGGGAAGCAGAATCGGGTGAGTTTCCCCTCTGGTGCTAAGAGGACGAAACAAATATTAGAGCTTGTGCACAGTGATGTGTTTGGACCTGTGAAGGTTCCATCACTGGGTAAGTCTGTGTACTATGTATCATTCATAGATGACTTCTCAAGGAATACATGGATATATTTTCTTAATAAGAAATCTGAAGTCTTTGACAGGTTTAAAGAATTTAAGGCTCTGGTGGAAAATCAAACAGAGAAGAAGATAAATGTGTTGAGGACAGATAATGGTGGAGAATTTTGCAGCAAGGAATTTGAAGAATTCTGTAAGAAGTGTGGTATAGCACGGCAGAAGACTACTCCATATACACCTCAGCAAAATGGAGCTGCAGAAAGAATGAACAAGACATTGATGGAAAGGGCAAGAAGCATGCTCAGTGGTGCTAGGTTAGGACAGGAATTCTGGGCAGAGGCGGTGGATACTGCATGTTACCTGGTCTATAGGTCACCTTCATCAGCGTTGGAGGATAAGACTCCACAAGAAGTATGGACTGGTAAGAAACCCTCTCTTTCACATCTGAGGGTATTTGGATGTGATGCATATGTACATGTTCCAAAGGAGAAACGAACCAAGTTGGATAGTAAATCTGAAAAGTGCATCTTTATTGGGTATAAGGATGGTTTAAAGGGTTATAAGCTTTGGAACCCAGTCACACTGAAGGTTGTGTACAACCGATATGTGGTGTTTAGAGAGGTAAAAGATGTTATTCAACATGAAGTCCAACCAAAGGAGCCTGAGAAGATAGAGTTTGAGCCAAAGGAGGAAGAATCAGACTCTACAGCAGAGGAGGAATCAGAAGATGAAGAGCCACAAACTCCGGCTGTGAAAAGATCAGTTCGAGAAAGAAGGCAACCAGAAGGTATAGTCCATCTGCTTTTGCTTTGTCTGTTACTGATGATGATCCCAGAACTATGAAGGAAGCAGTGGATTCAAAGGATGGAAAAGTCTGGAAAGAGGCCATGGTTGATGAAATGGCATCTTTTCACAAAAATGAGGCTTGGAATCTGGTGGAGTTGCCGGCTGGAAGGAAACTCATTGGCAGCAAATGGGTGTTCAAGAAGAAGACAAATGTGGAAGGAAAGGTGGAGAAATACAAAGCTCGGTTGGTAGCAAAAAGTTATTCCCAGGTGCCGGGAATTGATTTTGGTGATATTTTTTCTCCTGTTGCCAAGGTAACTTCTATTACATTACTTTTATCTATTGTTGTTGCTTTTGATTTTGAGGTAGAACAGATGGATGTGAAGACAGCATTTCTTCACGGGGATTTGGAAGAGGAAATCTACATGAAGCAACCTAAAGGCTTTGCGGTGAAGGGTAAGAAAGAACTGGTATGCAAGTTAAAGAAGTCTATGTATGGGTTAAAACAGTCACCAAGGATGTGGTATCAGAAATTTGATACATTTATGCGGGGACTTGGCTTCATTAGAAGCAAAGCAGATCATTTTGTGTATTTTAAATTAATTGGTGACCGTGTTATTTATCTAGTCTTGTATGTGGATGATATGTTGTTGGTTGGAAATGACAAAGAAATTATCCAGGATTTGAAGACCCAATTTTCCTCCAAATTTGACATGAAAGATCTTGGTGCTGCAAACTATATTTTGGGCATGGAAATTAAAAGAGATCGGTCAAAGAGGAAGCTCTGATTAAACCAGAGGAAGTATGTCGAGACAATACTGCAGAGGTTTAATATGCAGGATAGTAAACCGGTGAAGGTTCCTATTCTTATAGGTGTGAGGTTATCTGCTGAACAGTGTCCCAAGACACAAGAAGAGGAAGAGGACATGTCTCATGTTCCATATGCAAGTGCAGTGGGTAGCCTGATGTATGCAATGGTCTGTACTAGACCAGACATTGCACATGCAGTGGGAGTATTGAGCAGGTTTATGTCAAAACCTGGGAAGGAGCACTAGACAGTAGTGAAGCGGGTTTTCAAGTATTTGTGTGGCACTAGTGATTATGGTTTGTGCTACCAAGGAAGACCAGGATTGGACAGATTGTTGGATATTCATGGCTTTGTTGATGCAGATTGGGCTGGAGATCTGGATCAGAGAAGATCTACTGGTGGGTATGTGTTTAACCTATTTGGAGGTGCAGTCAGTTGGATGAGTAAGAAATAATATGTAGTGGCACTATCAACTACAGAGGCAGAATACATGGCAGCCACTCATGCAAGCAAGGAAGCAGTTTGGTTGCAGAGATTGTGTTCAAGTATGGGGTTAGTACAGGGAGCTATAAGAATAGATTGTGACAGCCAAAGTGCAATTTTCTTGGCAAAGAACCCTGCTTATCATTCAAAGACAAAGCACATTAATGTTCAGTATCACTTTGTGAGGGATATGATAGAAGACAGAAATTTGTTGCTGGTAAAGGTGGACACTTTGAAGAATACTGCAGATGCATTGACAAAATTTGTGAGCTCTGAGAAGTTCTCTTAGTGTAGAGAAGCAATGGGAATATCAGGGCTGAAAAATGACTAAGCTCTCCTGTGGCCCCCTGTGGAAAGAAAACAACAAGTGGGAGATTGTTGGGTTGTGTTATATTCTTTCCACGTAGTTAATAGGGGGTTTGAAGGGCACCCGTAACCCCACTTTATGGGGTCCGGGGCAGCACCCCGGAAAATTTTGGTTTTGGACCATATGTTAGGTTGGGCGGACCCACCTATGGTTTTGTGCATGATTTTCGCACATGTTTTTTGGACGCGATGGTTTTCGGTCTATGGTATTGGACGCGATGGTTTTTGGTCCATGGTATTGGATGCTTCGGCATGTATAAATATGTATTGTAACATTGAAAGGAACATAATGAAAAATCAAGCTGGTAGTCCCGGTTTTGGGATCCAGGGAAAAATCTATGTGCATATGTGTTTTATGGGTTATGCTCTCGCATTGTTTATTTTCTTTGTTTAAGAATTCGTATGCAGGTAATTTCTGTACAGGGTTAAAACCTACAGCAAGGCTTTCTCAAGCCATGTTGTCTCACATGAGTACATGTTCATTGTAATGTTGAGTCGCGTCAAGTGTAAGTCAAGTGTCAATAGTTGGATGTAACATTCATAGAGTAGGAGAAGAGTCGTGAAGGTAGTCGAACTGACACGAAGGGGAATGTTAAGGGTCACCCCACCCTTTGCTATAAATAGTCCCTCATAACTCATTGTAAAGGCTTTATGTTCATCCAAGATTCTATTAAGACTATCTTGAAGAAATCTTGGAAAGTATTGTAACGCGCCTTGGCTTCTCCACCGCACAGAGCTAGTACATATCTTGTTAGGAGTAGGTGGATGTGATTGTAAAGTTTCACTGATGGTGCCAGCAGGTTTACATGGATGTGTTGTATGATTGGAACTTACACTTTTATATAATAATAACCAGTACATTTTCATGCATATGTTGTTATTGTAGTTAGACTGCTATGGTTGCCTTAATGATATATGTTGTTTAACTTACGTATTTGTGTATGAACTAATTCACATGCAATTATATGAATCTTGTTGCAAATGTCTTCTATATGATGTTAATGTTGTCCCGTCCATGTAGATTTCTTTGCCAAACATTAGACAGACCTTTCACATGAACCTTGCTGTAACAATCGTTGCACTCGTTCGGACTGATCCATGAGTTTTGTACATGTTATCTTTCCTTGTATGTTTTGACTACCGCATCCAAGTGAACTGCTCCAATGGAAGCTGTGTATGTCCTTTTGTGTTGTGTGTTCCTAGCTGAGTTGGGATTGATCCCTTCCAACCTGGAACTCACCTTCACCCTTATCTCCCCCCTTATATGTTAGAACCTCTCATACACCTTCCTTGACTCACTACAGCAGTCACGCCCTTGCTACTGACAGAGTTATCTTACTTGCCTCTATGTGACATTGCATTCAAGGAATTACCTTACGACCCACTGGTGGGACTCCCAAACCAAATGGTCTAAGGTCTAATTGGGAGTTCTTACTGGGGAGATCCCCTTGACATGTTGTCGGGTCCAACACCTTCAACATTTCTGGTGTTAGAAAGAGGGCCTGATCACAAGTTGTGTCCTCTCATCTCGTTTTGAACCTTTGCACATCTTTCATTGAGTCTTGCACTCTTCTTACCCTGCGGTGTTTTTCAAATCGTGAAGATGTCTCCATCATGGGGAAACTTTTCAATCTCTTGTCCACTAACACGTATGATGGTGAAGGCGAAGTGGCTCGACCTAATCACTTACATAACTTTCTTTCCATGCTTCATGAGGAAGATGAGTTTTCTAACGAACAAGTCGGTTTGTTTCTTGCATACACACTTGGCAAAACTCCATTTCATTGGGTGCTCAGCTTATCGGCTAACACCATGCACTCATTTGAGCACTCTATGATCTCATTGAAGACACATTCTATCATTTTGATCCAGACACCTTGGCCGGAAACTGTTATAGCAACAGAGGGCTCTGCATGAATCAGTTATTGAGTTTTGGCAATGCTTCCGTGACTTGTAGTTTCAAGTTCTGAGGAGCCACATGAAGTTTGCTTATCTTTGGGACTGGTTCAAGTATTGCCTTAATAAAGCTGCATGTCACAAGAGAAAGTTTGAAATCAAGCCTTGCTCAACATTCTTCATTGATGGAGCTACGCAATCTCATGTGGATGCAGACACTGTCTCAACTGACTATCCCCCTTCCTCTCATTCATCGGCTTCACGACTGCCAAGTGATGTTGAAGAGCATACTCACACACATGTTCATCCTTCACACTCTCCCAACATCACTTCACTCAATTTTCACATAGATTTGGTTGTGAGTCATTTTGGTTCTCATATGCATGCTTATTTATGACCTTTGTCTTTGCACTTGGGTGTTCCTCCGAATGATGATTTCTTGTGTTCGCCCTTTCCGGACTCTTCACTTATTGTGAACAAGAAACAACCAGTTGACAGAGTTGGTGTTGAATAACCAACATGTGCTGTCATTCATGAAGAGTATGAGTGGGAGCTTAAACATCAACACTTGGCGAAGGATGACTCCCTTTCATCTAAACCCCCTCCATTCTTTCCTAACCTCTTTGGTGAACCTATCATCCATGATTTTCCATTTGTGTCTTCATACATGGATGCATCCATTGTTGATCACTCGCAGGACTCACCGGATGTTGCTCCATCATTCAACAATGGAGAGGATAAGTTACTCATTGAAGATCCACTTGATCCTTCATCTGTCATTTCCATAGACACAAATGGTGAGTTTGTTTGCTTTCCATCTACCCCTCTATTTGATTCATCTGATCATGAGGATGCTGAAGAATTCATTGATCTTTTGATAGTGGTGGTCATGATCCATTTACTTCCATTTTTTATCACAATCATGACTCTATCGTAGTTGATCTTTCAAAGCCAACGGTTTATGATAATCTATCTGATGATGAAGTTGAAACACCCAAGATCGTCAAGGCACTTCAGCCCGAGCTGAAGGTTATGTTGGGTCCATGCCCTCTTAGGGTTAGTCCCTCTTCTGATCATGAAATTGTACAGTCACCCAAGGCTCCTCACCAACTCATCTATATCCATTGAAGATACATCTCACACGCAGATCACACTTCCTCCACTCAAACTGCATGATCCCATTGCTCATGCATTGGAGGAATCTTACATTTCAAGCACTCATGCGCGATGCAAGTTATCTTTGTTTCTTTCGTTTTCTTGCATGTCATAGTCAAGAGCGTTCTTATGCTTCAAAATTGCACGTAGTGTCACACAACACCATGATAATTCTGCAGACCGCCTGCCATGCACTTGCACTCACCTATTCCTGTGGGCACTTTGAAACACGAAGTGTGGTTGTCTTCATTGTTATATCTTTCATGTTTGTTGGTTCGCACAACTCGGTTGCTCACGTACCAAGCCTTCACCAACATGGGTCTACCGATGCGTCGGTGGCTGCATCGGAAGTATCACCATATGTGATTAGGCCCATGCACCATTAGTGTAGGAGTAGGAGTAGTGTTTTCTTTCAATTGTTTGCTTCCATGCTTGTTTTCTTACATGCTTTGTTTGCTAGTTTGTTTGCTTGCTTGTTTGCTTGCTTTTCTTTCACTTTTGCTTCTTCTCTTGCTTTTATTTGTTGTTTGTTAGTTCGCTTGTTTCGTTGTAGGTTAGTTTTGCATGAAACCATGTGTGACTCTTAAAACCAATTGGGTAAAGTACACGAGGTCTTGTACATCTATCACTACTTGGTTATCTGTCATCTTGCCTCTGTATGATTAGCTTGTTACTTTTATTCCATGATATGTCAAAGGTAAATACATACTGTTTGAAGTGAACCTTGGCGATAACACGACGCTTGCGCACTAACTAGTGTCACCTTCTCTATTCGGTTGTTTTTGGGTTAACCCTTGTCATCTCAGTCAAGTAGAGTAAGGTGAGGGGGGAAACCTTAACAAGAATGTCAAAGATACAATAAACTAATTCATTTTTGGAATAACCTCTTCTTCTCTCAATAAATTAGGATCCCTCTTATACCTCTGAAATGAGTAAGAGCTATGCACAATTCAAAAAATGAAAAATGAAAAAGTCAAAAATTCAAAGTGAAAAATGAATAAGGCGAAAGAAGAGAAAGGCTTCGTGCATAGGGAGGTGATTAAAGTAACTCCACCGGGGTATCAACCAGGTTCGTTGGCAGTGGAGCCATGTTTGCGTTCCTATGTGACTTTGTCAGGGTACTGACCAAGCCTGCTAGCAGTGGAGCAACAATAGAGATGAAACTAAGACTTTGACAACTATACTGCTTGTGAACCTATATACCCCTCAACCCCAATCGAAACGATTGTATATCCTTGGCTTGGAATGTGTGTCAATCGACCAAGAGCTTGGTAGATGCTACATCTTACAATCAAGCTAGTGTGAAACCAAGATGAGATGAGAGATGAACAATACTTCCATTGGTGTTAGACTTGATTTTCACGAACAAGGTCCATTCAAAGAGATGGAGTTCTAACAGTGTGTCGCCAAGTGTTGTAACTGCTACAACCACCCTCCAAAATTTTTCCTTAGCTTCATTTTGGAGCCTCCCTTCCAACTTTTCACAACAACTTTTCTTGCTTCATCAAGTTCACAAGCTTCAGTGCCTTGCTTGCACAAAGGCAGTCTGTCCATCATAGCTTGATGCATTCCCCTCATAGGTTGTTCACCTAGACTCAGTCCAGCTACAGGATGAGAAACTTCCTCAAAGAAATTGCGCATTTCTGGAAGGAAACCAAATTTCCCTCCAGAAATTACGTAATCCTGGTTGGCAGCCTGTTGGGCTCCAAGATTGTGCAATCCTGCCAGTCAACACTCCCAATAGGAATTGCGCAATTTCCCCCAGCAGCACTGCTTGGCCCAGAATTTGCGCAAATCTTGGCAACAGTCAGTTGCTTTGCCCAGAAATTGCACAAATATCCTGGGTAGTTAGCCCAGCTCCCAGCCAAAAATGTGCATTTCCTTCAAGCAGTCGAAAATCCACTTGCATGTGCAGTTGAGTTGACTAGTTCCCTCCAGGACGGAGCAAAATAGACTTGCATGCATAGGCTACTTCTCCTAAGGCAACATGCAAAGGCATCCCTTGTTTGAGGGATCTATGTTTAGCAGTTGGAGGTTACATGCAAGGAGTAATTCAAAAACCTCCCACCAAGTGTTGCTTCCCCTATATTTTTGGCATGAGCGTCACAACCTCAATGTTATCAAAACTCATCAGTCGGACACTATAGAGCTAATTCCTCACATCAATCTTGCAGCTCTAACATCCCACATCACATCTAGGAGTAGTTGGCACATTCAACTCAATTGTTTTGGGGTAAGCCCGCTTCCCATGCCTTGTGCTACATTTTTTTTCTCTTTTTGTGTTTTTGCTTGTGTGAGTATTGTTTGCTTCATTTCTTTGAATTCTTTAATTCATTTACATGTATTCTAGCTTATCCTAGCTTTGTTTCAATTTTCGTTGCTATATCACTACTGTCACATGCATGAAACTGTTTTGCACTGATGTTCACCCAACCGGCGAACTGCCTCACTCACATGCATGTTGATTTGTTTTTGAATCTTTCATTCATGTTTTTCATGCACTGTCGATCACTTCTTCGATCACTTAGTGTCACCATGCATTCACTGTCTTATTTGCTTTCAGTTTCCCATCAGCGAGTCGAGCCAACCTTGGCCCGGACTCTGCCTCCACCAAGGCTGCATTGTGCAATATAAGGAGGAAGGCTCACCTTCCTCTCCATAAATACACATTCATGCCCAACACTAGCCTCCATGATTATTTTGCACATTTTTGGAGGACAGTGACTGCTTGGCCCAAGAAATTGGGCAAATTTGTCCCTATGCCAGCAGTCCTTGCTAGCTAGAATTGTGCATTGAGAAATCCAAGTAGTCAACAAATATATTGGACTTTGCATTGCATAGTTCCAACAATCAGTCAGTCTCCCAGCAGCCCAGACTGTGCCTTTTGCAGTCTTGGCAGTCGGTCTCCCGACCTCCCCGCTGAAATTGCACAACCTTCATGATCATTCACCCAGGTATGTTGCAAGTCAGTTCCCATGTTCATTTCTGTTTTCGACTAATAGATTTCTTGCCATGAGTGTTTCCATGTCTCCAGGTATCACAGGTGTTCATCTGCCTCTCAGTAGTATAGGTACAATGGTTTCTAAGAGAGAAGAGACGAAGACATCATTCAGAGCACACTTGGGTGTGCAGCCAATCAAGTGTCTATGGACTTGCCTACCCACGAAGACATCAAGTTTGTCGTAGACAAGGACATCAATATATGACAGCAGCAACATCACAGTGAGCAACATCATGAACAACATCTGAAGACATCATACCAAATGCAACAAATGTAAGAGGAGGGTTGCTGACAACACAGAGGTAGAACAAGGTTGCAAGCTCAAGCAGATCCATTGATTATGAAAGCAACTTTGGAGACTCCGACTATGAGGTGACGATGTGACATGAAGATAGAGAATGGAACAAAGAAGGAGTTGCATGTGCTGAAGTAGCAGCTTAGGAAGAACATGAAACTGCACAGACATATGAATGAGTTGTAGCAGCTATAGGAATAACAGTGAGCGCAACATGAACTCACGGATGAAACTACACCCGTACAAGTTAAAGATCCATCCTAGCAGCTGACACATAGTAGACATGGTGAGCAGTGTTGTTGATCACATGCAAGGGATTCAACATCATGAATGTCATTGAGCACACGCATGCAATCCAACCCATTCAACACACTCACTAAGGCGAAGACAAGAAGCAAGTCCAACTGGAGCTGAACATGTACTTCGGCAAGTTGATGTGCATGACCACCATCACACACTTGAAGATCAACATAGACACTATGCATTAGTGTGTTGTCGGTTCAGCCGCACCTAAGAAGACCATGCGCATGTTAGCAAACAAGTTGGATGAAGGACCTAAACCAATGCACTGGTTTGGAGAACAGAGGCAAGAGTTCGCTTCAGCAAGATGTCACCATGAGGTGCATGCACACCATCATGGACGACCAAGCTTCGCACCAACTCACCGCCTTCACCATCGCAAGCATGTCAAAGAGTTGGTCTCATCACAACGGACCAAGTGTCAGTGATGTCTTACAAGGCTTGCTCAAGCCATGTTGTCTCACATGAGTACATGTGCATTGTAATGTTGAGTCGTGTCAAGTGTAAGTCAAGTGTCAATAGTTGGATGTAACAGTCATAGAGTAGGTGAAGAGTCATGAGGGTAGTCGAACTGTCATAAAGGGGAATGTCAAGGGTCACCCCACCCTTTGCTATAAATAGTCCATCATAACTCATTGTAAAGGCTTTTTGGTCAACCAAGCTTCTATTAAGACTATCTTGAAGAAAGCTTGGACAGTATTGTAAAATGTCTTGGCTTCTCTACTACACGAAGCTAGTACATCCCTTTGGCGGAGTAGGTAGATGTGGCTATAAAGTTTCACTGATGGGGCTAGTAGGTTTACATGGATGTATTGTATGATTGGAACTTACACTTTTATATAATAAGAGCCATCACATTTTCATGAATATGTTGTTATTGTAGTTGGATTGCTCTAGTTGCCTTAATGATATATGTTGTTTAACTTACGTATTTTTGTATGAACTGATTCACATGCAATTATATGAATCTTGTTGCAAATGTGTTGAATATGCTATTAATGTTGTCCCGTCTGTGTCGACTGATTTGTCGGAACACCAGACAGAATTTTCACATGAACCTTGTTGTAACAATCGTTGCACTCGTTCAGACTGATCCGTGAGTGTTGTATGTGTTATCTTACCTTCTATGATGTGACTACCACATCCGAGTGGACTGCTCCACCGGAAGTTGTGTATGTCCTTTTGTGTTGTGTGTTCCTAGCTGAGTTGGGATTGATCCCTTTCAACCTGGAACTCACCTTCACCCTTATCTCCCCCCTTATGTGTTAGAACCTCTCATACACCTTCCTTGACTCACTACAGCAGTCAAACCCTTGCTACTGACAGAGTTATCTTACTTGCCTCTATGCGACATCGCATTATGGAATTATCTTACGACCCACTGCTGGGACTCCTACACCAAACGGTCTGAGGTCTAATTGGGAGTTCTTACCGGGGAGATCCCCTTGACATGTTGGCGGGTCTAGCACCGTCAACATTTCTAGCACTAGAAGGAGGGCCTGATGACAAGCTATGTCCTCTCATCTAGTTTTGACCCTTTGCACATCTTTCATGGAGCCTTACACTCTTCTTGCCCCACGATGTTTTTCGAATTGTGGAGATGTCTCCATCACAGGGAAACATTTCAATCTCTTGTCCACTGACACGTATGATGGTGAAGGCGAAGTGGCCTAGCCTGAGCACTTACATAACTTTCTTTCCATGCTTCATGAGTGTTGGGTTGTGTTATATTCTTTCGACGACTAGTCCATGTAGTTAACTGGGGGGTTAGAGGGGCGCCAGAACCCCCCCACCCTTCGTTGCACCAATTGTGTAGCGGGGGGGGGGTCATAAGGGGTTTGAGGGGTCCCCGTAACCCCACTTTATGGGGTCAGGGGCAACACCCTGGAAAATTTTGGTTTTGGACCCTATGTTAGGTTGGGCAAACCCACCTATGGTTTTGTGCATGATTTTAGCACATGTCTTTTGGACGCGATGTTTTTCTATCCATGGTATTGGATGCTTCAGCATGTATAAATATATATTGTAACATTTAAAGGAACATAATGAAAAATCAAGATGGTAGTCCCGGTTTTGCGTTCCAAGGGAAAATCTCTGTGTATATGTGTTTTATGTATTATGCTCTCGCATTATTTATTTTCTATGTTTTAGAATTTGTATGCAGGTAATTTCTATATAGGGTTAAAACCTACATTTGGTATCAAAGTTGTTTTGGCTTCAAGGGGACGCCTTTGTTGCTGAAGGGTTTCACTCGGGCCTATGGTAGACCCTGTCCAGTGGAAGATCTGCGAGATCGATTATGATGGTGAAAGAAGATGGCGAGCAGTGGAAAGATAGAGATTGAGAAATTTAATGGTCAGAGTTTTGAGTTGTGGAAACTCAGGATGGAGGATCTGTTGGTGGATAAAAATCAGTGGATTGCGGTAGATCTGGGTACTAAACCAACAAGAGTGTCCGATGAAGAATGGAAGAAATTGGATCAGAAGGCAAAGAGCACAATATGATTGTGTGTCTCAGATTCAGTATTGTTGAATGTATCAGGGGAAGCTACAGCGAAGGCTTTGTGGGACAAGTTAGGGACTTTGTACCAATCTAAGTCTCTGGTGAATAAACTGTTCCTGCAGAAAAAGTTGTATAACATGAGGATAAAAGATGGAGGCTTAGTGACAGAGCATATAAACGCATTTAATATTGTGGTAAGTTAGTTAGCATCTGTTGATATTAAAATTTCAGATGAAGATAAGTGCATCAATTTGTTGTGTTCTCTACTAGATTCGTGGGATAGTCTGGTTATTGCAATAGGTAGCAATGCAACTTCCTTGCAATTTGATGAAATAGTCTCAGCCTTGCTAACGGAGGAGATGAGATGGAAAAGTATGGAGAGCTAGAATGGTGATGCCTTGTCTGTATGAGGACACTCCTAGAACAGAAACAAAAATAAATCATCGAGTGGGAGATCTAAATCTAAAGGGAGATCTAAATCTCCAGGAAAACCTGTAAAGGTGGTGTGCTAGAAATGTGGAAAGAAAGGGCACTACAAAAGGGACTATAAATCTAAAGCTCTTGACAAAGGAAAGGGATCTGATGATGCTCCTTCTACAGAGGCAAAAACCACCTCAAATGAAGGTGGGGATGTGTACTTGGCTTCTTCAAGTACACATGTAGATCATGAGGCATGGTTGATTGAGTCAAGTGCATCATTTCACTTCACTCACCATAGAGAGTGGTTCTGCGAGTATGAGAAATACGATGGTGGTGATGTCTTCTTAGGGGATGATAGGAAGGCTAGAATAATTGGTCGCGGAAAAGTAAAGTTGAAGCTGCAAGGTGGAAAGGTTAGAACACTTCTGAGTTTTCTACATATTCCTGTATTGGCCAGAAATCTGATTTCTGTAAGCAAGCTCGATGATGCAGGTGTAAAAACAGTGTTTGATTAGGATACTTGTAAGATGGTCTGGGGAGCATTGGCATTGATGCGGGGAGTTCGGATTGGAACTCTGTACAAGCTGCAAGGTAGCACTGTTATTGATGGGTGCAATAGTTCTGTGGTTCCTGAAAGTGGAGTAGAAAATATAGTGGTCTCTAGAGAGAAGACCATGTTGTGGTATCAAAGGCTTGGACATATTGGAGAGAAGGGCCTTCGAATACTTCATGGTAAAGGTATGGTAGAAGGTATGAGTAATAGCTCTCTGGATTTTGATTTCTGTGAAAATTGTGTATATGGGAAGCAGAATCAGGTGATTTTCCCCTCTGATACTAAGAGGGCGAAACAAATATTAGAGCTTATGCACAGTGATGTGTTTGGACCTGTGAAGGTTCCATCACTGGTTAAGTCTGTGTACTATGTATCATTTATAGATGACTTCTCAAGGAATACATGGATATATTTCCTTAAGAAGAAATCTAAAGTCTTTGGCAGGTTTAAAGAATTTAAGGCTTTGGTGGAAAACCAGACAAAAAAGAAGATAAAGTTGTTGAGAACAGATAATGGTGGAGAGTTTTGCAGTAAGGAATTTGAAGAATTCTGTAAGAAGTGTGGTATAGCACGACAGAAAACTACTCCATATACATCTCAGCAAAATGGGGTTGCAGAAAGAATGAACAAGACGTTGATGGAAAGGGCAAGAAGCATGCTCAGTGGTGTCGGGTTAGAATAGGAATTCTGGGCAGAGGCAGTGGAGACATGTAACCTGGTCAACATATCACCTTCATCAGCGTTGGAGGATAAGACTCCACAAGAGGTAAGGATTGGTAAGAAACCCTCTCTTTCACATCTAAGGGTATTTGGATATGATGCATATGTATATGTTCTAAAGGAGAAATGAACCAAGTTGGATAGTAAATTTGAAAAGTGCATCTTTATTGGGTATAAGGATGGTTTAAAGGGTTATAAGCTTTGGAACCCAGTAACAAGGAAGGTTGTGTACAACTGAGATGTGGTGTTCAAAGAGGTGAAGGATGTTATTAAACATGAAGTCCAACCAAAGGAACCTGAGAAGATAAAGTTTGAGCTTAAGAAGGAAGAATCAGACTCTACAGTAGAGGAGGAATCAGAAGATGAAGAGCCACAAACTCCAGGTGTGAGAAGATCAGTTCGAGAAATAAGGCAGCCAGAAAGGTATAGTCCATCTGCTTTCTATTCAAAATTTGTTTTATATATTACTGACGATGATCCCAGAACTGTGAAGGAAAAAGTAGATTCAGAGGATGGAAAACTCTCAAAAGAGGCCATGGTTGATGAAATGGCATCTTTGTACAAAAATGAGGCTTGGGATCTAGTGGAGTTACCAGCTGGAAGGAAACCCATTGGCAGCAAATGGGTGTTCAAGAAGAAGACAAATGTAGAAGGAAAGTTGGAGAAATACAAAGCTCGGTTGATAGCAAAAGGTTATTCCCAAGTGCCAAGAATTGATTTTGGTGATATTTTTTCTCCTGTTGCCAAGGTAGCTTCTATTAGATTACTTTTATCTTATGCTACTGCTTTTGATTTTGAGGTAGAACAAATGGATGTGAAGACATCATTTCTTCACGGGGATTTGGAAGAGGAGATCTACATGAAGCAACCCGAAGGCTTTGCGGTGAAGGGTAAGAAAGAAATGGTATGCAAGTTAAAGAAGTATCTGTATGGGTTAAAATAGCACCAAGGATGTGGTATCAGAAATTTGATACATTTATATGGGGACTTGGCTTCACCAGAAGCAAAGTAGATCATTGTGTGTATTTCAAATTAATTGGTGACCATGTTATGTATCTGGTCTTGTATGTGGATGATATGTTGCTAGTTGGAAATGAAAAAGAAATTATCCAACATTTGAAGACCCATTTGTCCTCAAAATTCGACATGAAAGATCTTGGTGTTGCAAACTATATTTTGGGCATGGAAATTAAAAGAGATCGAGCAAAGAGGAAGCTCTAGTTAAACCAGAGGAAGTATGTCGGGACAATATTCCCGAGATTTAATATGCAAGATAGTAAACCGGTGAAGATTCCTATTCATGTAAGTGTGATGTTATCTGCTGAACAGTCTCTTTCAGCAGCCTAATGTATGCAATGGTCTGTACTAGACCATACATTGCACATGCAATGGGAGTATTGAGCAGGTTTATGTCAAAACCAGAGAAGGAGCACTAGAGAGCAGTGAAGCAGGTTTTCAGGTATTTGCATGGCACTAGTGATTATGGTTTGTGTTACCAAGGAAGACCAGGATTGGACAAAATGTTAGATATTCATGGCTTTTTTGATATAGACTGGGCTGGAGATCTGGATTAAAGAAGATCTACAAGTGTGTATGTGTTTAACCTATTTGGAGGTGAAGTCAGTTGGATGAGTAAGAAACAATTTGTAGTGGCACTATCAATTATAGAGGTAGAATACATGGCAGCCACTCATGCAAGAAAGGAAGCAATTTGGTTGCAAAGATTGTGTTCAAGTATGGGGTTAGTACAGGGAGCTATAAGGATAGATTGTGACAGCCAAAGTGCAATTTTCTTAGCAAATAACCCAGCATATTATTCAAAGACAAAGCACATTGATGTTCAGTATCACTTTGTGAGGGATATGATAGAAGACAAAAATGTGTTGCTGGTAAAGGTGGACACTTTGAAGAATACTGCAGATGCATTGACAAAATCTGTGAGCTCTGAGAAGTTCTCCTGGTGTAGAGAGACAATGGGTGTTTTTAGGGTTGAAAAAATGACTAAGCTCTCTTGTGGCCCCTTGTGGAAAGAAAACAATAGGTGGTAGAATGTTGGGTTGTGTTATATTCTTTCCACGACTAGCCCACGTAGTTAACTAGGGGGTTAGAAGGGGGGCGGAACCCCCCCTTCGTTGCGTCGATTGTGTAGTGTGGGGGGGGGGGGGGGGGGGGGGGGTTAAAGGGGGTTTGAGGGGTACTCCTAACCCCACTTTATGGGGTCTGGGGCAGCACCCTGGAAAATTTTGGTTTTGGACCCTATGTTAGGTTGGGTGGACCCACCTATGGTTTTGTGCATGATTTTCGCACATGTTTTTTGGACGCGATGGTTTTTGGTCCATGGTTTTCCATGGTTTTGGACGCGATGGTTTTCGGTCCATGGTATTGGATGCTTCGGCATGTATAAATATGTACTGTAACATTGAAAGGAACATAATGAAAAATCAAGTTGGTAGTCCCGTTTTTTGGATCCAGAGGAAAATATCTATGTATATGTGTTTTATGTGTTATGCTCTCACAATTTTTATTTTCTGTGTTTTAGAATTCGTATGCAGGTAATTTCTGTACGGGGTTAAAACATACAATGAGGAAGATGTGTTTTCTTATGAACAGGTCGGTTTTCTGCTTGCATACACACTTCGTGAATCTCCATTTCGTTGGGTGCTCAACCTACCGGCTGACACTGTGCACTCATTTGAGAAATTTTGTGATGTCATTGAAGACAAGTTCTATCATTTCGATCCAGACCATCTTGACCGAAAACTATTATAGCAATGGAGGGATCTGCATGAATTAGTTATTGATTTTTGGCAACCTTCTGTGACTTGCAGTTTCGAGCTCCGAGGAGCCAAATGAAGTTTGCTTATCTTTGGGACCAATTCGAGTATTGCCTTAAGAAATCTACCTATCCCAAGAGAAAATTTGAAATCAAGCCTCTCTCAACATTCTTCATTGATGGAGTTGCATAATCTCATGTGGATGCGAACACCATCTCAACTGATTATCTGCCTTCCTCTCATTCAACAACTCCACCACTACCAAGTGAAGTTGAAGAGCATAATCACACACCTTTTCATCCTTCACACTCTCCCAACATTACTTCACTCAATTTTCGCACAGATTTGGTTGTGAGTCCTTTGAGTTCTCATATGCATGCTTATCTACGACCTCCGTCTTCGCACTCGGGTGTTCCTCTGAATGATGATGTCTTGTGTTCGTCCATTCCGGACTCTTCACTTGTTGTGAATGAGGAACAACCCATTGACAGAGTTGGTGTGATCCGAATTGGATCCTAAAGAACTCTCTAAGTTTTCATAATTCTGTAAAATTCATGCTAAAGTTTCAAAGATTATAAAGGTCAAGCTTATCAGAAATATCCTCAAACAGTTGTAAATTGTGAGCAGCGCCAAGCAACGAGGACCCTCAATCAAGCACGCTGACTGTTGGCCCATGGTAACGCGTGCTACCATGCAACAGCAAAACAGGAAGCCTTTTTTATAAACGGGGGAGGGCAAACCCCTCAGAGAAGGAAAAGCCCCAAGCAACCTAGACCCGAAATTTCAAAAACCATACGGAATTCGCTGATTTTGTTAGAGGCAGGTTCCACACGAAAACCGACAAGATAGTGGAAGGGCTTCGAGCGGTAAGCGATTTCAATCGAGTCCCACCCAATGCCACACACTGGGTGCCACGCGTCCGGTGGAAGAGAGAGAAAACCGCTCACATAGAACAGGTAAATTTCATGCAACTTGCCCGCCCGATATGGACAGAGACCGTAGGATCTGAAGGCTCCAGATCGACAGCGGACATGCAATTTGATGAATGACCAGATTCAACGAGGTAAGCAGGCCAAGTTGTATAAAGGTTTGAAGTCCGGCATGAACGATGAGTTGGCAGAGGAATCATGTTTGCAGGCATTCTGGGAAGTTAAACGAAAATAATGACAGTTCAAACATTTCCATGAGAACTGACACTCAGTTCGTTATGAAACAGGCGGCCACCTCCCTGTAAGGCATTACACAGTGATGATGACGCAAAATAGAGGAATTCAAATGGACAAAGGCAGAAGAACCAGAGCACCGGGAAGCGAAAACGAACAGTCAAAAAGCAGATTGGCTTTAAAGCCACGAAATGACAGAAACAAAGCAAGTAGTGAGAAAAGCAAGTAAGAAAGCTAAGAGAAGAGAACAGAGAAAGTAAGTTGAGCTGACCTGCAGAGCAAAGGTAGCATCGAGATAAATCCAGAGAGAGTCAGAGAGTCTATGTACTCCTGAGAAGGCTTGGGAGGTTCAAGCGAACTCCTCAGCATAGGCCTGTCATGTATGAGTCTCAAATTTGGCTCATACTACTGTAACCAACAGATGTCGAGTTTCAGTAAGGAGAGTTTGTGTACTCCAGAGACTTGGGGGATCCAAGTCCAATCCTACTTATTTATATATGTTGAGTGAGACTCAAATTGAGCTCACTGTTGTAAAAAATATACTTTGAAAACATAATAGAGAGACCACCACCAAAGGCTGGACCAAGAGACGTAGCCCAGGAGTATTGGGCAAACTCCTTATTAAACTTGACGTGTTTACATGTTTTCCTGTTATGTTTTCTCTAACTGCTTCAGTGTCTATGTATTTCACAATCTTATCGATCCATTGCATAAAGTAACATAGGCACATCCATGCACCTGATTCTGTAATACCTTTAATTCTTTGTCCTAGATAAATTCCAGATCAAGTGGTATCAAAGCAGTATGTTACTAAGGTTAGACAAGCTTGTGCTGGATTTTGTTGTTGAATGCTAACTAGATCAAAGCTTAAATTAGGAGAAGGAAAGTTGGTTGAAACTAACCCTAAAATTGGAAGAGTCTATCTTAAGAGGAAAATGTCAGAAGAAAGTCCCTTAGAATCAGACCCTCATTTTATGGATAGTTTCATGACCATGAGAGCCATGGTAGAGGAAATTTATAGAGAAATTAAGAAAGGTAGAGACAAAGATGCATCAAACTCCAAACGAGATAAAGGAGCAGAAGAATCTCTCCTCCATGACCACTCTAAAGGCAAAGGGAAAGAAGAAAAGATTTCCACACCTCCTAGTAGCCCTAAAAAACAAAAAGAAGACATCTTTGATTAAATTAGATGTTAAATTTTATTTACCAATATATGATGGACGGTTGAATGCAGAGAAGCTGGATAATTGGATTAGACAGAGTGATGTTTATTGCAGAGTGCGGAGCATTGATTCAGACAGTAGTAAGATTCAACTGGCCAGCCTATACCTTGGAGGCACTGCCTTGGTATGGTGGGAAGGCAGGACACAAGCTTACATGAAGAAGCATGATAAAATTCTTTCTGTCTGGAGTGAATTTGTTTCTGCAATTAAAAAACAATTATATCCACTAGCTTATATGCAGCAAGCCATGATGAGTTGGCAAACTCTTCGACAATTAAAAGAGGAAAGTGTACAAAGTTACACTCAAGAATTTAGGAAAAGAGATTTGACTCTAGGAATTTCTTTAGACTCACCTGAAACTTTGCTAAAGTATATAGGTGGTCTACACAGCTACTTATGGCACACTGTTCTCATGTTTAATCCCACTAGCATAGATGAGGTATCTGTTCAAGCTACACATCTAGAGGCTAGAGGTAAGAATTTGAACCCAGAGGTTGGGGGATCATCAAAACCCACTGCAAGAAAGAATAAGGAGAAAAGAAAACAAAAATGGAAAGAGAGGAAGACAAATACTTTACAAAAGACCAAATATTCATCCACTCACTGTAAGAAGGTTGGGAATGGAGATGAACACTGTTGGATTCTGCATTCGGAGCTGAAAACCAAGAAGTATGATGGAAAGAAGAAGAAGATTCTTGCAGCTATTAAAAAAGATTTAGGGTCATATTCAGGAGATGAAACAACAATTGCAACCACTTGTATAAAAACTAAAAATTCTGAAGCATCTACTAGTAATTCTGCACAATCTACTGACAATGAAGAAAATGAGAGGAAAAGACATGAGCTTTTTCATATTCGAGTTGTTTCCAAGCATCAAAAGATTGATACATTTTTTGATAGTGGCTCACAAGTAAATTTAATTTATGAATCAATTTTAAAGAAGTTGGGATTACTAACCACACCTCACAAAAATCCATATCCATTACGTTGGTTATGTGATAAAGCACAGCTACAAGTGACTAAACAATGTAAACTTAGGTTTTCTTTTGGGTCAGCATTTGTAGATGAGGTTGAGTTAGATATTTTTCCCTTGGATATATGTGGAATTGCTTTAGGAAGTCCTTACTTGTATGATAGAAAAGCTATTTTCTATAGAGCTGAAAATAAGTATCAATTCATTAAAGATAGAATTGAATATATTGTAAGAGCTCATAAACTCAAGAATAATTATACTCTCATAAACTCAGGGAAGATGAAAAAAATTGTAAATTCATGCAAACAATTTTTACTGATGGTTGTAAAGGAAAAGAAACTTGATAAAACCAATGTATTTGAGAGTTGTAATGCTAAACATCAAGCTGATTTAGAAAAAGTTGTTTCAGAATATGATATACTATTTCAAGAACCTAAAGGTCTACCACCAAAAAAGGAAATAGTACATGATATTAATTTGCAGCAAGATGCTCCATTGCCTAACATTGGAATGTATAGGTTGTCCGCTTTAGAGAATGCATAAATCAAGAAGCAGGTACAGGAGCTGCTCGAGAAAGCATTCATAAGACCTAGCACATCACCTTGTGGGTCTCCAATTGTCTTGGTGAGAAAGAAAGGTGGCTCATGGAGAATGTGCATTGACTACCGAGCACTGAATAAGATAACAATAAAAAATTGTTATCCCCTTCCTCGCATAGATGATCTATTAGATCAATTGAAAGAAGCTATTTATTTTTCCAAGTTGGACTTGCATAGTGGCTATCATCAGGTCAGAGTTGCAGAGTAAGATGCATGGAAGACTACTGTCAAAACAAAGTAGGGATTGTATGAGTGGTTGGTTATGCCTTTTGGCTTAACTAATGCTCCTACTATTTTCTTGAGAATAATGAATGATGTACTCAGACCTTTTATTGATGATTTTGTCAATGTATATTTGGATGACATTCTTATATTTAGTCAAACATGGGAAGAATATTTAAATCATGTCAAACAGACTCTAGATGTTTTGAAGAAAGAGAGTCTTTATGTTAAGCTCTCAAAATTTGAATTTGGAAAAACATCTTTGAATTATTTGGGTCATATTGTAGGGGGTGGTGAATTGAAGATAGATCCCTCTAAGGTTGCATTCATTGTAAACTGGCCTAAACCCAAATCTGCTATAGAAATTAGAAGCTTCTTAGGAGCAGCACAGTATTGGAGAAAGTTTATTTCTAACTTTTCCTTTATTGCAGCCCCCTTACATGCTTTAACAGGATTGAATAAGGTGTTTTAGTGTGGAGGCAAACAACAGAAAGCCTTCAACACCTTAAAATAAAATATTAGTACAGCACCAATACTAGCATTGCCCGATCTTCAAAGACCATTTGAGATTGAAACGGATGCCAGTGACTATGCCATGGGAGCAGTGTTGATGCAACACGGTAAACCCATATGTTATCATTCTGAGACATTTAATTCTACAGTAGTTAATTATCCCACATATGATAAAGAATTGTATGCATTAGTACAAAGTGTGAAAAAGTGGAAACATTATTTAATGGGCAAAGAGACAGTTATACATACTGATCATCAACCACTTCAATATTTTCACTCACAAACTAAGTTGCAGCAATCAAGACACTATAGGTGGATGGGTTTTCTACAACAGTTTCATCTTGTCATCAGATATAAAAAGGGCACACACAACAAAGTTGTAGATATCTTGTCCAAACCAATCATAAATGCATCCACTATACTTAAGCATAATTCAATATTGCATGAAAGCTACATTGAACAGTATGCTCAAGATATAGATTTTAAAGATGTATATGCAACTTTAAGTCATGGCAAACAAGTAGAAGAATTGGATTATCATGTTAAGGACCAACTCTTGTATTATTTGGGAAAGTTATGCATTCCTCAAATAGAAAGAGTAAAGATAATTAGAGAAGCACACACTTCTCTAATATCAAGTCACTTTGGTATAAGTAAAATAGTTGCACAACTGCAAAGATTTTGTTATTAGCCAAAAATAATGAAACAGTTTCTAGATATGTAAGAGGGTGTACCATGTGTGCTAAAAGCAAACCCAGCAATAGAAAACTAGGTTTGTACACTCCACTACCAATTCCTTCCCATCCTTGGGAACGTGTTTCTATGGACTTCATGGGGGATTGCCTAATTCTAGAAAAGGTCATGACTATTTATATGTTGTTGTGGATGGGTTCAGCAAAATGTGTATTTTAATACCTTGTAACAAACAGATTATAGCTGAAAAAACTACAAAGTTGTTCTTTTAGCATGTATGAGTTCATTTTGGATTACCCACTTCAATTATATCTGATCGAGATACCCTATTTGTTGGGAAATTTTGGTCAAGTTTGTGGGAATTGATGGACACTAGACTATAGAATAGCATAGCTTTTCATCTGCAAACAAATGACCAAACAGAAGTGGTCAACAAGACAGTGATCCAATTGCTTAGAGGTTATTGCAGCAAGCATCCCAAGCTTTGGGATGAACATTTATGTTATGTGCAGCTTGCTTACAACCGAGCTAAACATTCTTCTACATAGAGATCTCCTTTTGAGACCTGTTTTGGTTTCACACCAAGTTCTCCCTTGAATTTTTTCTTTGGTAAAGACATAGCAGTTGATAGACACAGTGATGTGGACAAGGCAACCAAGTTCATCGAACAAATCCAAGAGATTCACCAAGAAGTACAGGAACAGCTGGAGAAGATCCAAGCCAAGTACAAGGCGAGGCATGATAAGCATCGGACTAAGCATACTTTCCAAGTTGGTGATCAAGTCTGGTTGTATATCAGCAAAGACAGAATGCAAGGTGAAGGTAAGAAGCTGAAGCTAATAAGTTATGGACCTTTCAAGATACTTGAGAAAATTGGTGAAAATGCTTTTCGCCTTGATTTACCAGCTTACATGCATATCTACTCAGTTTTTAATGCAGACAGCTTGAGACTATTTGAACCTTCATTGATTGAAGATCCCGAAGAGCAGATTCAATTGCCTTCTATTGATGATCTGTTACCTGAATATCTCAATGAGTTGCAGGAAGATACAGTTTTGGACAGGAAGGTGAGAACTGCGCACAAGGGGGATGTTGAGTACCCGAGGATTGGACTCAAAGGTTCAAAACCAAGTAGTGCGAAATGGATAGAAATTGAGCAAGCAAGGAATCTGTACCCTCACTTGATTGATGCTTAAAAACCAACTTTTGGTGGTCCAAAGGATTTTCAGTGGGAAGGCCATGATCCAAATTGGATCCTAAAGAACTCTCTAAGTTTTCATAAATCTATAAAATTTATGCCAAAGTTTCAAAGACTTACAAAGGTTGAGCTTATCAGAAATATCCTAGAACAGTTGTAATTTGTGAGCATCACCAATCAACGAGGACCCTCGGTCAAGCGTGCTGACCGTTGGCCCATGGTAATGTGCACTACCACAAAACAGCAAAACGGGAATCCTTTTTGAGAAACAGGGGAGGTTTCTGATATGTGATTAGCGACAAGTCACTAATCGCATATTGCCAGACAAACCCCTCAGAGAAGAAAAAGCCTCGAGCGACCTAGACCCAAAAAGTAAAAAACCGTACGGAAATCGCTGATTCCGTCAGAGGCGAGTCCCACACGAAAACCGACAGGATATTGGAAGAGCTTCGAGCGGTAAGCAGTTTCAACCGAGTCCCGCTAGATGCCACACACTGGATGCCACGTGTCTGGCAGAAGAGAGAGAAAACCACTCATATCGGATGGGTAAATGTCATGCAACTTACCCACCCGATATGGACGGTGATTGTAGGATCTGGAGGCTCCAGATCGACGGTGAACATGCAATCCGAAGGATGACCAGATTCAATGGGGTAAACAGGCCAAGTTGTATAAAGGTTTGAAGTCGAGCATGAACGATGAGTTGGAAGTGGAATCATGTTTGCAGGCATTCTGGGAAGTTAAATAGAAATAACGGTATTTCAAACATTTCCAAGAGAACTAACACTCAGCTCGTTATGAAACAGGTGGCCACCTCCCTGTAAGGCATTACATAGTGATGATGACGCAGAACTGAGGAATTCAAACGGACAAAGGCAGGAGAACCAGAGCGTTGGGAAGTGAAATGAATAGTCAAAAAGCAGATTGGCTTTAAAGCCACGAACTGACAGAAACAAAGCAAGCAGTGAGAAACACAAGTAAGAAATCTAAGAGCAGAGAACAAAGAAAGTAAGTCGAGTTGACCTGCAAAACAAAGGCAGCATCGAGACAGAGCCAGAGAGAGTCAGAGAGTCTGTGTACTCCCGAGAAGGCTTGAGAGGTTCAAGCGAACTCCTTGGCATAGGCCTGTCATGTATGAGTCTTAGATTGGGCTCATACTACTGTGACCAACAGAGGTCAAGTTTCAGTAAGGAGAGTTTTTGTACTCTAGAGACTTGGGGGATCCAAGTCCAATCCTACTGATTTATATCTGTTGAGTTGGACTCAAATTGAGCTCACTGTTGTAAAAATTATGCTTTGAAAACATAATAGAGAGGCCACCGCTGAAGGCTAGACCAGGAGACATAGCCCAAGAGTATTGGGTGAACTCCTTATTAAACTTGTCGTGTTTACATGTTTGCTTGTTATGTTTTCTCTAATTTCTTCAGTGTCTATGTATTTCGCAATCTTATCAATCCATTGCATAAAGTAACATAGGCACATCCATGCACCTGAGTCTATAATACCTTTAATTCTTTCCTAGATAAATTCCAGATCATGGTGTTGCATAACAAACATGCACCATCATTCATGAAGAGTATGAGTGGGAGCCAGAACATCAACACTCAGCCAAGGATGACTCCCTTCCGTCTAAGCCCCCTCTGTTCTTTCCTAACCTCTTTAGTGAACCTGTCATTCATGATTTTCCATTTGTGTCTTCATCCACGGATGCACCCATTGGTGATCACTCGCAGGACTCACCAAATGTTGCTCCATCATTCAACAATGGAGAGGATAAGTTACTCATTGAAGATCCACTTGATCCTTCATTTGTATTTTTCGTAGACACAAAGGGTGAGTTTGTTCGCTTTCCATCTACCCGTCTATTTGATTCATCTGATCATGAGGATGTCGAAGAATTCATTGATATTTTGATATTAGCAATCGTGATCCATTTACTTCCATTTTTTATCACGATCATGACTCTGTTGCAGTTGATCTTTTGAAGCCAACGGTTTATGATAATCTATCTGATGACGAAGTTGAAACACCCAAGACCGTCGAGGCACTTCAACCCGAGTTGATGGTTATGTCAAGTCCTCGCCCGCTTGGGGTTAGTCTCTCTTCCAATCATGAAATTGTTCAATCACCCAAGGCTCCTCATCAATTCATCTGTATGCATTGAAGATCCATCTCACACATAATTCACACTTTTGTAGAAATTCCCACTGTAGATCACCTGATAATGTAATATGCTAAAGAAAAATACTTGATCTACTTCTACAAACAATTATGTGGAAGCTTAATCGAATATCAGTAAGATCAATTTAACACATATAATTGGTAAGGAGAAATCAATCACACATAACATAGAAGAAATAACCTGGGGAAAGCCTCAGCCAAAAACCCCAACTCTGTATTATCAGACAAGTGGAAATCTTGTTCAAGTTACAAACAGAATCAGCTCTCAAGCTATCGTGCTCTCTCTGCAATCAAACAATACAGTTCACAGAATGAATAGACATGGTATATATCCTCTTCAAGCCCTCCAAGCATCCTATTTCCTTGTGCAGTTTTTCTTGGGGTCCAGTGAAGCCACATGTGTGAATTGGCCTCATCACTCACCAAACAGGAAGAAGTCACTGCACAATCCTCAAGGAAATAATACCTTCTGCATGCAAGGAATACTCACAATGGAATATTCTAGCAACTGATAGTACATTGTCCCTCCATCTGATCTCAACTAGGTCTTTGTCTAAACTAACATGCATGAGTTACTTATGAGAGAATATTCAGTTATCTGAAGTGCAGTAGTTATATGCAAGCATGAATTAACTAACTGAACTCACATTAGTTCAACAAATTGTTTGAATTCATCTAACTAGACTTGACTCAGTTAAATGAGCCAACTAATTACAACTCAATATTAAAACTCATCCTTATCTCTTTAACTGATGGATAAATTCCTCAATCAATGGAGAAATTGTTGCATGTTCTCACATAGACTTCATGTTTGATTTTTCA
This sequence comes from Pinus tabuliformis, assembly GCA_031772625.1. Lineage (NCBI taxonomy): Eukaryota > Viridiplantae > Streptophyta > Pinopsida > Pinales > Pinaceae > Pinus > Pinus tabuliformis. The sequence goes on from CM062816.1 coordinate 1,570,703,469, forward strand.
CAACTAATTAACTCATAGTGAATTAATTAATTATTTTTCGAATAGATGGTAAGATCAAATTCGAATTTTACTTCTATATTTTAGTTTAGGGATTGACTAAAATAGGAAGGTATCCCAAAATGCTATTTATAGAAATGCTATTTTTAGAAATTCCATTTTTCATTCATTGGTGCTATTTTCAACACTGGCTGAAATTCTATTTATAACAGTGCTATTTTTAGCATTTCTTGTTGCTATTTTCAACACTCCCTCTCAACAAGAAAGGGATTATCAGTAACCCCAATCCTATATCTGTGGAACTCAAACTTGCATTTTGAAAATTCCTTCGTCAAAATATTTTCATCTTGTTCCTCGATTGAAACATACAGCAACAACATGATCCTCTTGACCACACAGTCTCGAAGATGGTGATACCAGATATCTATGTGCTTGGACCTGTTATGAAAAAATGGATTCTCATAGATTTTGATGCAACTATGATTATCACAGTATATCACTATAGGATCCATCCTCTGACCAACAATCCCACTAGAATCTTCCACATCCAAATGGCCTCACATGCAGCCTGAATAGTAGCCATGTATTCAACCTTTGCTGAGCTAAGTGCAACTGATCTCTATTTCCTGTTGTACTAGGAAACTGCAGCTAAACCAAGGTTGAATATTCCTCTAGAAGTGCTCTTTCGGTCTGATGGACTCCCTGCCTAATCTACATCTGTGAAGCCCTGAAGCTTCAATCCCTCTATCCTTCTGTACCACAATCCAAACTGAGATGTGTCTCTGAGGTATCTCAGCAAATGCTTCGCTGCCTTCCAAAAAAACTTGGTAGGCTGAGCCATAGCTTGACTCAGTTGATTCACCACAAAGCATAAGTTGGGTCATGTGTTCACCAGATACATAAGTGAACCCAATACCTACCAATAAACAGTAGCAGATACTACCTCACCTGAAGTAGCATCCTCCTTCCTCCAATTCCCAGCTAGAGGAGTTTGCATGGGTTTGCACTTCTCCATATGGAACTGCCTGAGGATCTCATTGGCATACTTGCCTTGAGACACAAAAACTTGTCCATCTGTCTGCCACACCTCCATGCCTACATAGTAGTGCATAAGACCCATGTCTTTCATTTCGAACTCTCTTGCAAGGTCCTCCTTGCAAGACTATATCAACTGATCATCACCTGTCAAAATCAGATCATCGACATAAAGAACAATTATCAATGGCTTACCTTCTACCATGATGTGATAAAGGTTCGCATTTTCTTCACTCTTGGTGAAGCCCAACCCGGTGAAATAGCTGACGATGCTGGTGTACCAAGCACAGGGTGCTTGCTTAAGCCCATACAGAACCCTCTTGAGCCTGCACACATGCGACTCGTGATCAAAGGTTTTGAAACCTTCTGGCTGCTCAATGTACACCTCCTCCTCAATCTTGCCTTTGAGGAATGTTGTCTTCACATCCATCTGGTGGATCTTCCACCCCATCTAAGCTCAAAGTGCCAACATCGATCTTATCGATGAGTACCTTGCTATGGGAGCAAAAGTCTCATTGTAATTGATCCCCTCAACCTGTGAGAAACCTCGGGCAACAAACCTGTCCTTGTGTTTCTCAACATTGCCATCATTTGCCTACTTTACCTTGTAAAGCCATCTGGAGCTCACCACTGATTTGTCCTGAGGTCTTTGGAAAACATCCCAAATACAATTATGCATGATGGAGTCATACTCCTCCACCATTGCATCAACCCAGATTGGTTGTTGCACTGCCTCCTCGAATGAAGAAGGCTCGGAATCTACACACTCCCCAACCAGGGCCATGTAACCAATGTACTGCTCGGGTGACCTCCTCTGTCTGCGCTAAGAAGATGGTTGTCCCACATTCTCCTACACATCTAGCATCAACCTGTCAGCGTCCCTTGAGTGTTTCCACCCATCTCTATAAGTATCAACATGAGTGGATGTCTCCACTCCCGTATCCTTTGCATGCAACTGCTCCGCATCAATCTGAGGTTCATCCTCCTTAGGAACTGAAAGTTCCTCCTCTGCATGTAACTTGAGCTCCCTCTCAAGTGACACTTGCATGGCTTTCTTCTCATGGAACTTCCGATCCCTGCTACCATAGTCCTCTAAGTGGAAGGCAGGTACACCCGATAGTTGTGGGGTGTATCCGTGTAGCCCACATATATTTCCAACTCAGTTGTTGGGTCTAGCTTCTTCCTGGCATCTTTGGTCACATGACAGTAAACTGATGATCCAAAGATTCAGAAGTTACTTACATCAGGTCACTTCCCAGAATAGGCCTCCATAAGTGTCTTCATCCCCAGTATAAGGTGTTGGCTTCTGTTCTGAAAGTATACTGTTGTATTGCATGCCTCAGCCCACAAATACAATGGTAGGCTTTGGTCATGCAACATCGCTCGAGCTTCTCCCACAATCAATTTGTTCTTCCTTTTTGGCCACCCCATTTTGTTGTGGGTTATGGGGTTCCGTCAACTCCCATTTAATTCCTTATGCATCGCAGAAGTCCTTAAATTGTTGGGAGACATACTCTCCACCATTGTCGCTACACAAGGCTTTTATTTTCTTTCCAGATTCTTTCTCTGCCAAGGCTTTAAACTCACAAAACCTCAAGAAGGTTCGATCCTTCTTTTGCATAAAGTAGATCCAACATCTGAGAGAAAAATAATTAATAAAAATAGCATAGTACCTTTGTTTAGCTGTGGAGGCTGTAGAGAATGGTCCACAAACACCTGAGTGAACTCACTCCAGGATTTCTCCAGCTCAAATGTCTCGATTCGGAAAGGAAGATTTCGCATGCTTACCCATGGTACAACCTTTGCATGTATCCGTCTGCTCAAGTTTTCCCTTGGGTAATCCAGTAGAAATCTGTTGCATGATCCCCGGGACTCCATGGTGCAAGTGGCCCAATCGTTTATGACATAGCTCACCAACATCTTGGCTCTGGACCATCTCGGCTTTGGAACTCAAAATAGCACAGTCATCTACCTCCATCTTGTAGAGACTCTTAACTCGAATCCCTATTCTCTTTGTTTATCCAGTGCCGATATGCCTCAGGAATACCTTTCCTTTGCTAAAGACTATATCATAGCCTTTATCTTCTAGCATAGCAATGGAAACAAGATTCTTCTTCAGACCTGGTATATACTTTACATCAGTTAGGGTGAGGGGAGCTCAATGCTCCCTCTAAAACACAACCATGCCTTCACCTGAGACACAGTACTTTCCATCATCGCCCATCTCGATCCACATTTGGAGATCCTTCTCCTCGAGGGTACTGAAAAGATTCTTGTCACCTAACATGTGGAATGAGACTCCACTGTCCAGGTACCAAAGACATCCCACCATGGATGAAACCATGCATGCGATAAGAGAGAAATCTAGCTCAAACTGTGAGACCAGTGATTCACCATCAGATCCCTTTGAGGAACCCTTCTTGGATTTCTTATGTGGAAAATTCATAGCATAATGGCCCACTTCATGACAATGTAAGCATCACACTTTCAATTTGTCAAACTTCTTCCCACCATGGGAAGAACTAGATTTGGGTTGGGACGCCTTCCCTTTCCCCTTCCTCGCCTTACTCACTAAGGCTAGATTTTCCTCATCATCTTGCTTCGATGAGGATCCATCTCTGGTGCTTCTTCTTATCTCCTCCTGCATCAGATCTGACCAAAGTCATTCCCAATATGGCAGTTTTTCTCTTCCATTAACCGAGTCTTGGTAGCTATGCTAGCTCTTAGGAAGATCGAGGAGTGCAAGACTCGCCATGTCATCATTAGTGGTCGTGATCCCTACACTTCCAAGCTCATCCCTGCAGGTGGTGAGCTTGCTCAGATACATACAGATCGTGTCGCCCTTTCCACACTTGATTTTCCAAAGCTTTTCTTTCAACGCCAGCTTCCTCTGATCGTTGTTATTCTGATATAGATCTTTCAATGTTTTCCACATCAAAAACGGTGTCTCCTCCCCATGGAGACTCGAGATTATGTGGTCTCGAACTCCCTCCAGAACGATTCTCCTTGCTCTAGCCACACATTTCTTCCATTCCGCCAATTGAGTAGCATCAGTCGGCTTGGGGACTTCTTGATCAGTGAATTCCTTTCGACCGTTATCCTCTAATATTATTTCCATCCGATCCTTCCAAGCTATATAATTCGAGTTGCCATCAAGGGCATACTTGAGTCTTAAACCACTAAACGCCATAGGTGAAATAGAGATGTGATAAGAACTCGATTTCTATATTCAGGAATCACAAACTTTTGTTCTGATACCATGTAGAAATTCACACTGTAGATCACCTAATAATGTAATATACTAAAGCAAAATACTTGATCTACTTCTACAAACAATTATGTAGAAGCTTAATCGAATATGAGCAAGATCAATTTAACACATATAACTGATAAGGAGAAATCAATCACACATAACACAGAAGAAATAACCCAGGGAAAGCCTCAGCCTAAAACCCCAACTCTGTATTATCAGACAAGTGGAAATCTTGTTCAAGTTACAAAAAGAATCAGTTCTCAGGCTATCCTGCTCTCTCTGCAATCAAACAATACAGCTCATAGACTGAATAGACATAGTATATATCCTCCTCAAGCTCTCCAAGCCTCCTATTTCCTTGAGCAGTTTTTCTTGGGGTCTAGTGAAGCCACATGTGTGAATTGGCCTCATCACACTCACTAAACAGGAAGAAGTAACTACGCAATCCTCAAGGAAAGAATTCCTTCTGCATGCAAGGAATATTCACAATGGAATATTCTATCAACTGATAGTACATTGTCCCTCCATATGATCTCAACTGGGTCTCTGTCTGAACTGACATGCATGAGTTATTTATGAGAGAATATTCAGTTATCTGAAGTGCAGTTGTTATATGCAAGCATGCATCAACTAACTGAACTCACATTAATTCAACAAACTGTTTGAATTAATATAACTGGACTTGACTCAGTTAACTGAGCCAACTAATTACAACTCATCCTTATCTCTTTAACTGATGGATAAAATCCTCAATCAATGGAGAAACTGTTGCACGTTCTCACATAGACTTCATGTTTGATTTTTCACAACTAATTAACTCATGGTGAATTAATTAATTATTTTTCAAAATGGTAAGATCAAATTCGAATTTTACTTCTCTATTTTAGTTTACGGACTGACTAAAATAGGAAGGTATCCTGAAATGCTATTTATAGAAATGTTATTTTTATCACTTCCATTTTCATTCATTGGTGCTATGTTCAACATTGGCTAAACTGCTATTTATAGCAGTGCTATTTTTAGAATTTCTATTTTTAGCATTTCTTGTTGCTATTTTCAACAACTTCCTCCACTCGAAATGCACGATCCCATTGCTCATGCATTGGAGGAGTCTTACATTGCAAGCACTCGTGCGTGACGCAAGTTATCTCTGTTCCTTTCATTTTCTTTCATGTCACAGTCAAGATCTTTCTTATGCTTCAAAGTTGCACGTAGTGTCAAACAACACCATGATAAGTCTACGGACCGTCTGTCATGCACTTGCACTCACCTATGTCCCGTGGGAACTTTGAAACATGAAGTGTGGTTTTCTTCATTGTTATAACTTTCGTGTTTGCTAGTTCGCACAACTGGGTTGCTCGCAGACCAAGCCTTCACCAACATGGGTCTACCAATGCGTCGGTGGCTAAATTGGAAGTACCACTTCATGTGATCAAGCCCATGCACCATTAGTGTAGGATAGGAGTAGTGTTTTCTTTCAGTGTTTGCTTCCATGCTTGTTTTCTTACATGCTTTGTTTGCGAGTTTGTTTGCTTGCTTGCTTGCTTACTTGATTTGCTTTCACTTTTGCTTCTTCTCTTGATTTTCTTTGTTGTTTGTTAGTTCGCTTGTTTTGTCATAGGTTAGTTTTGCATGAAACCATGTGTGACTCTTAAAACCAGCTAGGTAAAGTACAAGAGGGCTTGTACATCTATCACTACTTGGTTATCTTTCAGCTTGCCTCTATATGATGAGCTTGTTACTTTAAGTCCATGATACGTCGAAGGTGAATACGTACTATTCGAAGTGAACCTTGGTGATAACACAACGCTTGCGCACTAACTAGTGTCGCCTTCTCTATTCGGTTGTTTTTGGGTTAACCCTTGTATGCTCAGTCAAGTAGAGTAAGGTGATGGGGAAAACCTTAACAGGCACGTCGGAGATATAATAAACTAATTCTTTGTTGGAACAACCTCTTCTTCTCTCAATAAGTCGAGAACCCTCTTCTGCCTCTGAAATGAGTAAGAGCTATGCACAATTCAAAAAATGAAAAATGAAAAATGAAAAAAATGAAAAAGTAAAAAATTCAAAGTGAAAAATGAATACGACAAAAGAAGATAACGACTTTCTGCATAGGGAGGTGATGCAAGTAACTCCCCCGGGGTACTAACCAGGCTCGCTAGTAGTGGAGCTAGCTTGCATTCCTATGTGACTTCGTCGGGGCATTGTCCAAGCCTGTTGGCAGTGGAGCAATAATAGAGATGAAACTAAGACTTTGACAAATATACTGCTTGTGCACCTATATACCCCTCAACCCCAATCGAAACAATTGTTTTTCCTTGGCTTGAAATGTGTGTCAATCGACCAAGAGCTTGGTAGATGCTACATCTTACAATCAAGCTAGTGTGAAGCCAAGATGAGCTGAGAGCTGAACAATACTTCCAAAGGTGTTAGACTTGCTTTTCATGAACAAGGTCCATTCAGAGAGCTGGAGTTCTACTAGTGTGTCGCCAATTGTTGTAGCAGCTACAACCACCCTCCAAAATATTTCCTTAGCTTCGTTTTGGAGCCTCCCTTCAAACTTTTCACAACAGCTTGTCTTGCTTCATCAAGTTCACAAGCTTCAGTGTCTTGCTTGCACAAAGGCAGCATGTCCGTCATAGTTTGATGCATTACCCTCACAGGTTGTTCACCCAGACTCAGTCCAGCAACAGGTTGAGCAGCTTCCCCAAGAAAATTACGCATTTTTGGAGGGAAACCAACCTTCCCTCCAGAAATTGTGCAATCTTTTCTGGCAGCCTACTGGGCTCCAAGATTGTGCAATCCTGCCAGTCAACACTCCCAGCAGGAATTGCACAATCTTCCCCAGCAGTGTTGCTCAGCCCAGAAATTGCGCAAATCTGGGCAGGAGTCAGTTTCTTTGCCTAGAAATTGTGCAAATATAATGGGCAGCTAGCCTAGCTCCCATCCAGAAATGTGCATTTCCTTCAAGTAGTCGAACAGCCTCTTGCATGTGCAGCGGAGTTGGTCGGTTCCCTCTGGGACCGAGCAAAAGAGACTTGCATGCATAGGCTGCTTCTCCTAAGGTATCCCTTGTTTCAGGGATCTATGTTTAGCAGTTGGAGGTTACATATAATGAGAAATTGGGAAACCTCCCATCAAGTGTCGCTTCCCCTAGATTTGTGGCATGTGAATCACAACATCGATGTTATCAAAACTCATCAGCCGGATGCTGCAACTCATTTCTCACATCAACCTTGCAGCTCTAACATCCCAACATCACATCTAGGAGCAGTTGGAACATTCAGTTTAGTTTTTTTTGGGTAAGCCCGCTTCCCATTCCTTGTGCTGCATTTCTATCCCTTGTTGTGTTTTCGCTTGTGTGAGTATTGTTTGTTTGATTTCTTTGAACACTTGTTGTCTTTTACATGTATTCTAGATTTTCGTAGATTTGTTTTAGTTTTCATTGCTATCTCACTATTGTCGCACGCATGAAACTGTTTTTCACAGGCATTCTCCCAACAGGTGAACTAACTCACTCACATGCATGTTGATCTGTTTGGTGAATCTTTCATTCATATTTTACATGCACTGTTGATCACTTCTGCTATCACTTAGTGTCGCCATGCATTCACTGTCTTATTTACTTTCAGTTTCCCATCAACGAGTCGAGCCAACCTTGGCCAGACTCCGCCTCCACCAAGGCTGCATTGTGAAATATAGGGAAGGAAGGCTTACCTTCCTCTCCATAAATGTGCATTCCTTCCCAACACTAGCCTCGAGGACTATTTTGCGCATTTCTGGAGGACAGTGGCTGCTTGGCCCAAGAAATTTCGCAAATCTATCCCCATGCCAACAGTCCTTGCCAGCTGGAATTGTGCATTGCACAATCCCTGTAGTCAATAGTCATATTGGACTTTGCATTGCACAATTCCAGCATTTAGTCAATCTCCCATCAGCGCAGACTGTGCCTTTTGCAATCTTGGTAGTTAGTCTCCCGACCTCCTGGCCGAAATTGTGCAACCTTCATGATCATTCACCCAGGTATGTTGCAAGTCAATTCCCATGTTCATTTTTGTTTTCTACTAACAGATTGCTTGCCATGAGTGTTTCCATGTCTCCAGGAATCACAGGTGTTCATCAGCCTCTCAGCAGTATAGGTACAATGGTTTCTAAGAGAGCAGAGACGAAGACACTGTTCAGAGCACACATGGGTATGCAGTCGATCAAGTGTCTATGGACTTGCCTACCCACGAAGACGTCAAGTTGGTCATAGACAAGGACATCAATATATGACAACAGTAGCATCATAGCAAGCGACATCATGAATAATAGTTGAAGACATCATACCAAATGCAATGAATGCAAAAGGAGGGTTGTTGACAACACGGAGGTGGAACAAGGTTTCAAGCTCAAGTAGATCCATTGATGATGAAAGAAACTTTGGAGACTCCAACTATGAGGTGACAACATGACATGAAGATAGAGAATGGAACAAAGAAGGAGTTGCATGTGTTGAAGCAGCAACTTAGGAAGAACATGAAGCTACACAAACAAACGAATGAGTTACAGCAGGAATGGGAATAACAATGAGCGCAACATGAACTCACAGATTAAACTGCGCAGGTACAAGTTAAAGATCCATCCCAGTAGCTGACACAGAGCGGGCATGGTGAGCAATGTTGTTGATCACACGCAAAGGATTCAGCATCATGAATGTCATTGAGCACACACATGCAATCCAACCCATTCAACACACTCACCAAGGCAAAGACAAGAAGCAAGCCCCACTGGAGCTAAACATGTACTTCGGCAAGTTGATGTGCATGACCACTAGCACACACTTGAAGATCAACATAGACACTATGCATCAGTGTGTTGTCAATTCAACCACACCCAAGAATACGATGCGCATGTTAACAAACGAGTTGGATGAAGGAGTCGAACCAATGCACCGGTTGCAATGGAGGCAAGAGTTCGCTTCAGGAAGATGTCACCATGAGGTGCATGCACACCATCACGGATGACCAAGCTTGGCACCAACTCACCGCCTTCACCATCGCAAGCATGTCAAAGAGTTGGTCTCATCACAACATACCGAGTTTCAGTGATGTCTTGCAAGGCTTGCTCAAGCCATGTTGTCTCACATGAGTACATGTGCATTGTAATGTTGAGTCATGTCAAGTGTAATTCAAGTGTCAATAGTCAGATGTAACAGTCATAGAGTAGGCGAAGAGTCATGAGGGTATTCGAACTGTCACAAAGGGGAATGTCAAGGGTCACCCCATCCTTTGCTATAAATAGTCCCTCATAACTCATTGTAAAGGCTTTTTCGCTAGCTAACCTTCTATTAAGACTATCTTGAAGAAAGCTTGGACAGTATTATAATGCACCTTGGCTTCTCCACTACATGGAGCTAGTACATCTCTTTGGTGGAGTGTAATGTTTCACTGATGGGGTGTTATGAACGGGATCCTCGAAGGAAAGTTTTGGGGCTAAAAGCCCATGTTTTGGGTTGAATTTTATAATAAAATTGTAAAGTCTCCACATTTTGTGGTCGTGGAGCGCAAAAGTGTCATGAGTCATAAAGGGTTGTCTGCCCTTATTTTTGTAAAGTAAAGTCAGCTGTAAAAGATCTACCCATGGTCCGTGGACCATGGGATTGTATAAAAATAGCTAAGTAAGCTCGCTCTAAGTAGTTTTTCATGAGTTCTGTAGTCATTAAGATAGTCATAGCTCTGAAGTAATAAGTCTAAGTTCGGGTCGTAGCGTAGGTAGAGGCTATGTAGCTGAGTGCTCAAAGGCCTAAGGTGGAAGTCCACAACTAATTGTGTGGACCCCTACAGCTGTGTGCGCAGGTTGGATAGAGTCTGTAACCACTTGAAGATATCAATAAAGAGAAGTATTCTCCAAATTCTGTATTTGTTCTGGTTAATGCATCTTGTCGCATTGTGTATGAATTTCATTTATAATGTTTATATGATGCGCGAATGTATGTAATTACATTGGTTAAGTAAACGCAAGTAAGAACATATGTTTACGCAGTGCTAACTATGATTGTTTAATAAGATAAATAAGACACTTAGACTAGTTTGGGAATCTGCACGGTACACTGTGCTAGCAGCGTGAAAGTACCTGAGCCACAGGTTAGGGTTGCGCAAAGGTCAATTGTACCTTTTCGTGGAGGTACTAAAGGGCAGATAAAGGGCTAGTCTCACAAGCCCTAAAACTAAGTGACATGCACGAAGGCAGGAATAGAAAGAATAAACCAACATCAAGACCATCTTAGGGTGTTGAAACTTGGTTCCAACATCCCCCATACTGCTTCGGGTGAGACTTCGGTCCATGCTCTGCAGGCTGATGCTGAAAGGGCCAATAGTGTAGGGATTTGTTTGGCTAACTAACATTGAAACTAGGTCATGCCCCCACAAGCTAACAAATGGTTATGTTGCTATGACCGGAATCTGCATAAGAGATGTGTGATGTCGTATCACTAGAATCCAACTAAGAAAGAGATCAGAGACTGGTTGGATAGGAAGATCCACGAATTCGCCTTGCAAGAGAATAGGGACCTGTGAATGACAAAGGAACAATGGCTGGATAGGTACCTATATACAGAGATTCACAAGATCTTTTTCTTCTCCCTTCTGATTGAGCTATACGAGTGGATCGAAAGCTAGCAGATAGCCAAGGAAGGTGGAGACTTGACGATCCTATTGTTTGGACCCCGGAGCTAGTACATAAATTGGAAGCATCTGAGAATAAGATCACCCACGCTATCGATCATTGGCTTGATCATGTCATAGGAGGATTTGTAACTGAATTCGCGGTTGACACCTTAGTCAGCTATAGTGAGGCGAAGTGACACTTTTTCAAAGGACCGCGAGGTAAGTACTTGAAATGTTTGAATACCTATATTAAAATGTTATTTTGCGAAAAGCGGGTTATGCAGCTACCTTGATGTTTGGAGCTACCCGAAGCAGAAAAACTTACAAAAATGAAGGAATAAAGGGTCCTAAATATAGTCCATTGATTTCACCTCCACGAGGTGATGAAGAAGGAGTAGCGCAGGATTTTCTGTGAAGTTATATCCAGTTCATAAGACAAGGATTCCCACGACTGGCACTCCACCCACACCACCTCCAACTTCACTACCATCGCTTGCGACTTCACCCATACCACCTCCACCTCCATGGTTGTTCAGTATGGAAAATTCATTGAAGTTTCCTTTGTTCAAAGGCTTGGGAACTGAGGACCCGGACCAGTTCTGGTTCGTCGTGAAAGCCGTATGGGAAGCTCAGGGCGTTACAGATGATCACATGAAGAAGGCGACATTGGTTAGTGATCTACAGGATCACGTACTAACCTGGTATGTCGAGTACTCTAAGGATAACCTGAATGCTGGAATGGCAAACATCCAGATAACACTTAATAGATAATTCAGTAGGCCTAAATCTGAGGCACAGTCAATTGTGGAGTTCAAGGAAATCGCGATGCAGCCAGGTGAGACACCTTGGGAATTAGATCAGAGATTGAAGTGAAAAATCCATGAAGCTAATATGAACTTGACAAACGGGCAGCATCGTGAGTGGTTTGTGGCTTTGCTACTGCCACACTTAAGGGTTGTGTTGTCATAACAGAAGATAACAACTCAGGCAGAGGCCTTGGAGATTGTATGAAACACCGATGCAAGATCCAAATCTATGGGTTCAACAGATCCATGCACACTTGAAAATATTTGCCTCAAGATGCAAAGCTTGAAGAAGGACAGAACAGTTCGACCAGAGGTGCGCGAAGAGGTATGGTGCTTGAAATGCAAGGTTCGGGGGCATGACAAATACCACTGCCCGGTCTTTGCAAACTATATTGCAGGAGGAGGACCAATGCCTTTGAGGCTGGAAGCTCAAGCAGGACCAAGAGCGTGTAGGTTTTAACCTCGTTACAAAATTACCTACATATGAATTCTAAAACACAGAAAATAAACAATGTGAGGGCATAACACATAAAACACATATGCACAGATATTTTCCCCTGCATCCTAAAACCAGGACTACCAGCTTGATTTTTCATTATGTTCCTTTCAATGTTATAATACATATTTATACATGCCGAAGCATCCAACACCATGGACCAAAAACCATCGCGTCCAAAAACATGGACCAAAAACCATAGGTAGGTCTGCCCAACCTAATATAGGGTCCAAAAAAAATTTCATTCATGGAAAGAATATAACATAACCCAACATTCTCCCACTTGTTTTTTTCTTTCCACAGGGGGCCACAGGAGAGCTTAGTCATTTATCCAACCCTGAAACGCCCATTGTTTCTCTACACTAAGAGAACTTCTCAGAGCTCACATATTTTGTTAATGCATCTGCAATATTTTCAAAGTGTCCACCTTTACCAGCAACACCTTTTTTTCTTCTATCATATCCCTCACAAAGTGATACTGAACATCAATTTGCTTTGGCTTTGAATGATAAGCAGGGTTCTTTTCCAAGAAAATTGCACTTTGGCTATCACAGTCTATTCTTATAGCTCCCTATACTAACCCCATACTTGAGCACAATATTTGCAACCAAAATACTTCCTTGCTTGCATGAGTGGCTGCCATGTATTCTGCCTCTGTAGTTTATAGTGCCACTACAGATTGTTTCTAACTCATCCAACTGACTACATCTCCAAATATGTTAAAAACATACCCACTTGTAGATATCCTTTGATCCAAATCTCTAGCCCAGCCTGCATCAACAAAGCCATTAATATCCAACACTCTGTCCAATCCTGGTCTTCCTTGGTAGCACAAACCATAATCACTAGTGCCACGCAAATACCTGAATACCCGCTTCACTGTTGTCCAGTGTTCCTTCCCTGGTTTTACATAAACCTACTCAATACTGCCACAGCATGTGCAATGTTTGGTCTAGTATAGACCATCGCATACATCAAGCTACTGAATGCACTTGCATATGGAACACAGGACATGTCCTCTTCCTCTTCTTGTGTCTTGGGACACTGTTTAGCAGATAACTTTACACCTACAGGAATAGGAAACTTCATTGGTTTACTATCATGCATATTAAACCTCTACAATATTGTCTCGACATACTTCCTCTGGTTTAACCAGAGCTTCCTCTTTTCTCGATCTCTTTTAATTTACATGCCCAAAATATAGTTTGCAGCACCAAGATTTTTCATGTCGAATTTGGAGGACAATTGGGTCTTCAAATTCTGGATAATTTCTTTTTCATTTCCAACCAACAACATATCATCCACATACAAGACCAGATAAATAACACGATCACCAGTTAATTTAAAATACACACAGTGATTTTCTTTTCTTCTGGTGAAGCCAAGTCTCCATTTAAATGTATCAAGTTTTTGATACTACATCCTTGGTGACTGTTCTAACCCATACAGAGACTTCATTAACTTGCATACCAGTTCTTTCTTACCCTTCACCGTAAAGCCCTCGGGTTGGTTCATGTAGATCTCCTCTTCCAGATCCCCGTGAAGAAATGTTGTCTTCACATCCATCTGTTCTACCTCAAAATCAAAAGTAGCATCAACAAATAAAAGTAATCTAATAGAAGTTACCTTGGCAACAAGAGAAAAAATATCACCAAATTCAATTCCTAGCACCTGGGAATAACCTTTTTCTACCAACCGAGCTTGTATTTCTCCACCTTTACTTCTACATTTGTCTTCTTCTTGAACACCCATTTGCTGCCAATGGGTTTCCTTCCAGTCGGCAACTCCACCAGATCCCAAGCCTCATTTTTGTGCAAAGATGCCATTTCATCAACCATGGCCTCTTTCTAGAGTTTTCCATCATCTGAATCTACTGCTTCCTTCATAGTTCTGGGATCATCATCAGTGATAGATAAAGCAAAATTTGAACAGAAAGCAAATGGACAATACCTTTCTGGTTGCCTTCTTTCTCGAACTGATCTTCTTACACCCGGAGTTTGTGGCTTTTCATCTTCTGATTCCTCCTCTGTTGTAGAGTCTGATTCTTACTCCTTTAGCTCAAACTCTATCTTCTCATGTTCTTTTGGTTGGACTTCATGTTTAATAACATCTTTCACCTCTCTAAACACCACATCTCGACTGTACACAACCTTCCTTGTTGATGGGTTCCAAAGTGTATAACCCTTTAAACCATCATTATACCCAATAAAGATGCACTTTTCATATTTACTATCCAACTTGGTTTGTTTCTCCTTTAGAACATGTACATATGCATCACATCCAAATACCCTCAGATGTGAAAGAGAGGATTTCTTACGAGTCCATACCTCTTGTGGAGTCTTATCCTCCAACGCTGATGAAGGTGATTTGTTGACCAAGCAACATGCTGTCTCCACCACCTCTGCCCAGAATTCATGTCCTAACTCGGCACCACGGAGCATGCTTCTTGCCCTTTCCATCAATGTCTTGTTCATTCTTTCTGCAACTCCATTTCGCTGAGGTGTATATGGAGTAGTTTTCTGCCATGCTATACCACACTTCTTACAAAATTCTTCAAATTCATTACTGCAAAAATCTCCACTGTTATCTATCCTCAGCACCTTTATCTTCTTCTCTGTCTAGTTTTCCACCAGAGCCTTAAATTCTTTAAACCTGTCAAAGACTTCAGATTTATTCTTAAGGAAATATATCCATGTATTCCTTGAGAAGTCATCTATAAATAATACATAGTACACAAACTTACCCAGTGATGGAACTTTCACAGCTCCAAACACATCACTGTGCACAAGCTCTAATATTTGTTTCGCCCTCTTACCACCAGAGGGGAAACTCACCCGATTCTGCTTCCCATATACACAATTTTCACAAAAATCAAAATCCAGAGAGCTATTATTCATACCTTTACCATGAAGTATTCGAGGGCCCTTCTCTCCAATATGTCCAAGCCTTTGATGCCACAACATGGTCTTCTCTTTAGAGACCACTAGATTTTCTGCTCCACTTTCAGGAACCACAGAACTATTGCACCCATCAACAACAGTGCTACCTTTCAGCTTGTACAGAGTTCTAGTCCGAACTCCCCGCATCAATACCAATTCTCCCAAAACCATCTTGCAGGTATCCTTCTCGAACACTATTTTTACACCTGCATCATCCAACTTGCTTACAGAAATCAGATTTCTGGCTAATGCAGGAATACAGAGAACACCCGGAAGTGTTCTAACCCTTCCGCCTTGCAACTTCAACTTTACTTTTTCGTGACCAACGATTCTAGCCTTCCTGTCATCCCCCAAGAAGACACCACCACCATCATATTTATCGTACTCGTAGAACCACTCTCTATGGGGATTGAAGTGAAAGGATGCACTTGAGTCAATCAACCATGCCTCATGATCTACATGTGTACTTGAAGAAGCCAAGTACACATCCCCACCTTCATCTGAGGTGGTTTTCGCCTCTACAAAAGAAGCATCATGAGATCCCTTTCCTTTGTCAAGAGCTTTAGATTTACAGTCCCTTTTGTAGTGCCCTTCCTTTCCTCATTTCCAGCACACCACCTTTACAGGTTTTCCTGGAGATTTAGATCTCCCTCTAGATTTAGATCTCCCACTCAATGACTTATTTTTGTTTCTGTTCTGGGACCATCCTTGTACAGACAAGGCATCACCATTCTGGCTCTCCATATTTTTCCATCTCAT
Organism: Pinus tabuliformis; assembly: GCA_031772625.1. Lineage (NCBI taxonomy): Eukaryota > Viridiplantae > Streptophyta > Pinopsida > Pinales > Pinaceae > Pinus > Pinus tabuliformis. The sequence continues at coordinate 1,570,719,401 of CM062816.1, forward strand.
TTCCTCTGTCGGCAAAGATGACACTATTTCATCAAAATGCAAGGTAGTTGCATAACTACCTATTGCAATAACCAGACTATCCCACGAATCTGGTAGAGAACACAACAAACTGATGCACTTATCTTCATCTAAAATTTTGATATCAACAGATGATAACTGACTTACCATAGTATTAAACGCATTCAGATGCTCTGTCACCGAGTCTCCATCTTTCATCCTTAGGTTATACAGCTTTTTCTATAGGAACAATTTATTCACCAGAGACTTAGATTTTACAAAGTCCCTAACTTGTCCCACAAAGCCTTCGCTGTAGCTTCCCCTGATACATTCAGCAATACTGAATCTGAGACACACAATTGTATTGTTCTCTTTGCCTTCCGATCTAACTTCTTCCATTCTTCATCGAACACTCCCGTTGGTTTAGTACCCAGATCTACCGCGATCCACTGATATTTATCCACCAACAGATCCTCCATCTTGAGTTTCCACAACTAAAAACTCTAACCATTAAATTTCTTGATCTCTAACTTTCCACTGCTCACCATCTTCTTTCACCACCAGAATCAATCTCGCAGATCTCCCATTAAACAATGTCTACCACAGGCCCGAGCCAAACCCCTCAGAAACAAAGGCGTCCCCTTTGCATACCAAATTTAGGTTTTAACCCCGTACAGAAATTACCTACATATGAATTCTAAAACACAGAAAATAAACAATGCTAGAGCATAACACATAAAACACATATACATAGATATTTTCCCCTGGATCCCAAAACCGGGACTTCCAGCTTAATTTTTCATTATGTTCCTTTTAATGTTATAACACATATTTATACATGCTGAAGCATCCGAAACTATGGACCAAAAACCATAGGTAGGTCTGCCCAACCTAATATAGGGTCCAAAAAAAAAATTCCTGGGGCACGAGTCGTGGAAAGAATATAACACGACCCAACAGTGTGGGGACTGCATTGTGGTGCCCTATATTTCAGGTAGCAGGAAAACATGCCACAGATAACTATCATTTGCTACAGAAGTTTGTACAGCCACCGCAACAATTGTTTTGCAACTTTTGTAGGTCGGTAGGTCATGATGAGCATAATTGCAGAAGTTATGAATTAATGATGGATAGAACTCCTTCCTATAGGTTTTAGGCAGAAACGCGGCCCCTAACCAGAGCGCGGCGATGGCACTGACAGGCTTTCAGGGGCACAGATGAGGATGAGGCAAAGGAGGACTTGGCAGAGGTCGGGGACAACTTATCTGCTATAATTGTGGAGGACCAGGACATTATGCCCACGATTACACTAACCCAACACGTCTGTCGTACAAGTATTGCACTCTATTTGATCATGAAACAGAAGGTTATCCTACACTGATAGCAAGGATACATGACAAAGGGGCACTACCACCTCAACAAACTTAGAACTTGCAGATGATGAGATCTGAGCCGCGTGAAGAGGATCTGAACGTGAATATAGTACTCTGAAATAGAATCACAACAGGAGATGACAAGGGGAAACAGTCCGAAGACAATACATGGATTCGCAAAGCTCTGGTGAAGGAGGCTAAATTCGATTTGGAGCGCGCACATGAAACATTCATGGAAGCGGAGAAGAGCTTCACTGAGGCCTCCACCTCAGGGAGCAAGGATAAGATTGATCAAGAGATGGGCCCTTCTATGCTTACAACTTTCCTAGATACCTCCATGAAATTACTGTGCGATAGTAAGGTTGTGAAGGGGTTACAGGAGCTCATAAACAGATGCACCAGAAACACTCCAAGTGAGTCGCGCATAGTACAAAATATTAGTAAGCATAAAACAAGGACGAGATGGGAGATGAGGCTGACCGCGCAGATAAGAGAGTATGAAATGGATCAGGTTATTTGGACCTGGTGTCAGACGCGAATGTGCTACCGAAGTAGACTTGGGAAAAGATGGGGAGACCCGCGCTACAATGGTCTCTGATTCAGCTAAGGATGGCGAATCAACAGAAGATCATCCCCAAGGAGCGGCTATAAGGGGTGACTGTAGATATTGTAGATGCGAGTGCACTAGTTGACTTTGAAGTAATAGAAATTGTGGATGATAGAAACCCCTATCATGTGCTGCTTGGAATTGATTGGGCTACTGATATGAATGGGGTAATCAACCTAAAGAAGCAAAAGATGATATTTGAGAAGAAATCGCTCCGCGGAATAGTACCCCTAGATCCTGCTAATAGATCGCGCTATACTGAGTGAGTCCGCGATTATGAGAGCGATGATGATCTAGTTTGTATCTATAAGATAACAGCGCAAGACCAAGATTGTGTGAACTCAACAGTGGATGGATGAATAACATGGGATCGCAAGAGTTCCTGCACCTAGGACTCTGACGAAGAATTAGAGCACTGGCAGAATTGATTACATGAGTTAACTACACTGAGCTATAACATGATGACCCAATCATTACAGTGTGCGTCGTCAGAGGTAAGAAATCTGCCCACTTATGATGGCCTGAAGGATGTAGATATCTTTTTGGATGCATTTGAGAGGGAGGTAGCAGAAAAGCAATGCTTTCAGGCATTGGACTCGGCATTACGCACTATGCCCACAAGATGGCAGGGTACGGACAAGGGAAGCTTTGATGATTGGCACGAATGTAGGAGGATGACAAGAACATGCTTTGGGAAGCTGAAGGTACGAATAACAGACAAGTATGATGGGAAGGATGATCTGCACGCGTACTTAGCCAAATGGACTTAGGCTTATGGAGAGAAGCCCCAACCTGAATGGGTGCACTTGTTCTGTCACACCCTGGATGTCATCCCGATGAACTAGTATGTAGAAACATAGATTCGCCATGGTACAGGTGAATGGGATATTTTGCGCGAAGGATTCACAATTACGTTCAGCTTTGAAGATAGGTTTGACTGTATTGATGAGGTGCTACAAGAGGTGAAAGCAACAATCTTTAGGATATCGCAGGATCCCTTGGACTTAATTTAGCCTGATTGGACTACTCAGCTGAGTCACGTGCTGGAATGCTATAACGTAACTGCTGAAGAAGGGGATGAGGATCCGTGAAATATTAACATCCCTAAAACAAAAGGTCACCCTAAGGTTGAAGGACCACAGATTGAGAATCCTGATATAACCGCGCCGCTGAAAACGAAATAGGTAAACATTGGTACGGAGGCAAAGCCCAAATTCACAAAGATTGGAGATTACTAGGATGACGCGATGGCAGATAAGGTCACTGAATTTCTCCGCGAATACCAGGATTTATTCCCTACCAAGTTTACGGATCTAAAAGGGATAATCAAGGACCTAGGTGTTATGAAGATCACATTAAATCCCGACATGAATCTGATTAAGCAAAGACCTTACCGTCTCAATCTGAAGTATAAGGAGAAGGTCCGCTTAGAGCTATACAAGATGCTCGCGGCAGGCATCATTGAGCCTGTGGACGAACCTGACTGGGTAAGCCCAATGGTGGTACAGGAGAAGAAGAAAAAGGATGAAATAAGGATATGCGTGGATCTCAGAAAGTTGATGATGCTTGCATACATGATCCTTTCCCGACTTCATTCACTGATGAAGTGTTGGACAATGTAAGTGGCCAGGAAGCATATTCCTTCACTAATGGGTTCTCAAGGTACCACCAGATCAAAATCGTGTCAGAGGATAGTAGCAAGACAACCTTTGGAACTGAGTGGGGGTGTTTCCAGTACACTGTAATTCCGTTTGGGTTGAAGAATGCGCATGTCATTTTCTCGTGCGTAGTCGTTGCTGCGTTCAAGGAATTTATTCATAAGTTCCTAGAAGTATACTTTGATGATTGGATTTTGTTTGGACTGGTAAAATGCCATGTCACCAGTTTACGCCTAATGCTGGATACTTGTCGAAGATACCAGATCACACTCAATTTGAAGAAGTGCCTAATTTGTGTTCCTTTTGGGACCCTATTGGGTCATGTGGTTTGCAGGCAGGGACTGATGGTAGACCCCGTGAAGATCACAGTGATACTAAATTTGGAAGCACCAAGGAGTCTGAAACAACTACGCGCTACCCTAACACACACAAGATATTACCAAAAGTTCATCAAAGGCTATGCCCAGATCACCACGCCTATGGATAGGTTGTTAAAGAAGGATGTCACATTCTGCTAGAATGAGGACTGTAAGAAGAGCTTGGATGTATTGAAAGAAAAGATGGTCACCGCACCGATTTTAGTCTTCTCAAATTGGAAGAAGGAGTTTCATGTACATGTTGACGCGTCATGTATAGAGCTGGGAGCAGTACTGACACAATTTGGTAGAGGAGACTTGGACCATCCTATCGTGTTTGCAAGCAAAAGGTTATCTAAGGCGAAGAAGAACTATTCCACCACCGAGCGTGAAGGGTTAGCTATGGTATATGCACTCCAGAAGTTTAGACACTACTTATTTGGAGGCCATTTTAAGATGTATACGGACCACTTCATGCTGAAATACTTGGTCAATAAGCTTGTGTTGAGGGGGGGAGAATCTGCAGGTGGCTTTTATTGTTCCAGGAATATGATTTTGAAGTTATTGTGAAGCCTAGACAACTGAACACGGGACCAGACCATCTTTCGCAAATCAAAACAGGGGAGGAGCCCACTAATTTTGGAAGAAGGACTGCATGACGCGCAGCGATTTACAATGCGTGTCATGGATGGTCATTTTGAGGATATAATACACTTCTTGATGATAGGAACTACCCTGGAGGGCTACCATCTAGCAGAAGAAGGAGTTAGTGGTGCACGCGGAATATTTTTCTGTATTGTTGGGCATCTGTACAAAATGGGTTCTGATGAGATATTGCAACGATATGTACTCGAGTTTGAAAGAAGCAGCATCCTTGCGAACACTCATGGGGGAACTGCGGGAGGACATTATGCAGGAAGAGTGACCGCGTAGAAGATTCTACGCGTAGGGTTGTGGTGGCCAACCCTCCATCAGGGTTCAAAAGCTTACTGCAAAGCATGTGATGTGTGTCAAAGGACTGGTAGGCCACCACGGAGGGATGAGATGCCTCTGAATCCACAGATGATGTTACAACCCTTTGAGAAATGAGTGATAGATTTTGTGGGACCCATTCAACCCCAAGGAAAGACGGGAGTGAGGTACATTATCATCGCGATGGAGTATTTGACTCGTTGGGAGGAGGCACAGCCTGTGAAGGATTGCACAGGCACAACTGCCGCAAAGTTCCTCTTTGAGTATGTACTGACGTGATTTGGCTGTCCAAAGATCTTGATGAGTGATCGTGGTACGCACTTTTTGAATGAGACGATCAGCGCGTTGACAGAGGAATTTCAGGTATATCACCACAAGAGCACGTCTTATCACCCGCAGGCTAACGACACAGTGGAAGAATTTAATAAAGTGTTGGAGAATGCACTGACCAAGGTTTGCAATACTCAGTGAAGTGATTGGGACCTACACATACCTGCAGTATTATGGGCTTATTGCACGACATGCAAGAAGTTAACTAGACAAACTCCCTTTAGTCTTGTATATGGTGTTGAAGCGGTAATGCCTATGGAATTTATTATGCCTAGTCTACGCATAGTTGCACTCACGGGTATGACGGATCACGGATCCTTGGCGGAAAGGCTCGCACAGCTAGATGAGCTTGAGCAAGAGAGATTTCTAGCTAGATTTCACCAACAAGTCCAAAAGCAGCACAAAAAAGCATGACGTGATCAGCACATTAAGTTGCGTGCCTTTAAGGTAAATGACCTAGTTTTTTTATATGACAGTAAGTTTGATAAGTTTCCAAGGAAATTCAGAATGCACTGGTTAGGTCCCTATGTCATTAAGGAGATTACTGATGGAGGAGTGGTTTAGTTGGTCAAATTGAATGGAGAACCCTTCCCCAGAAAGGTGAATGGAAGTCGGTTGAAGCCATACACCGGTGGTCCGACCATGTGACTAGATGAAGGCAACATAGTCTTAGCACTCTAGGCAACTGAAAGGAGGCGCGACACTATAAACTACACTGCCCGGGTTGGGGAGATGCGCGATTGAAGGATTGTGTGAAGCAAGGAAGTGTCATAGGGTCCATGGCAACAGGAAGGGAGCTGCACTACCCAGGGAAAAATCATGCAGGTCAGCTGGAAAGTGACCGTTAAAGTCATTGTTCATGATTTGAAAGTCGAAATGTGGCCAAACGGAGTGGGCGGTTGACATTTAAGACAAAATTTATGAGTCAGATCCTTGAAGATCTGCTGCCAATCTGGCATTAATGAACCAAATTTGGGGGGAATAGTCGAATTTGAATTTAAAATTCCCTATAAATTACAAGTGGCTTTCTAGCAAAAAAAACATGGAATTTTGAGAATTGAGTTGTTGAGCTCTCAGGCACACATGAACCGAGAATTCTTCGAGGCTTTCAAAACGACTCCATTGTTTGAAAACTTACAAGAGACGTCGCGAACACTGCTAGAAAGTGTTATGTCAGCACCCATAGAAGCTATAGACATTGAAGTAGAGGAATCGATGTCAGAAGTTGAGATGGAGGCAAAAGTAGTTGCTCCAGAGGTTGCTGAGGTACTAGCTGAAGTCCGTAAATCACCGAGAATGCTGAGACCAAAGCCGACCCCAACGAAGGAGACTGTGAAGGATGAAGAGGGCAAGCAGCCTGCCATACTAGTACGCACATCACCAAGAAGAAACCCACCAAATCCCGTCGCACAGGAGAAGGGAAAAGCCATAAATTTGGAGGCAAAGGAGGAAGAAATCAAAGACATCCCGATGGATGATGAGGAAGTGGGAGTTGAGGTAGAGGAGGTTGAAGCCCAGGGTGCTAACCCTATCACTCGATTGCCTAAGTATGTCCCTCCACGCAAGGCTAAAACCAAGGTGCCGAAAGACATCGATGAGAGCAAGACCCCCTTGCAAACACCCCTGCTACCGGATGAGATTATTTTCAAAGGACCATGCTTGGGGTAGGTTCCTCTATTGAAACTTGAAGACTATGACTTGGCTGATCACGAGAAGTTCCCACACCTAGCGACCAAGCTGTTGATGTGTCGCATCATTGATAAAAACATCGGAATGATCGCATTGGATCAGCAGAGGTGGCTCAAAGGAGTAGACAAGGTAGGGTTGCTCAATCTGCTTTGGGTGTCGCACTACAACCGCACCCCGGCGATAGTATTGGTCATCAAGGAGCTATTGTGCTTGGTGCATGATGGTTGTCTGTGGCTGGAGGAGCCAATATCCATCACTGACAGGTTGATCCACAGGATCACGCGATTGCCTTACATAGGAGAGAATCCGGCCATGATATTTGGCGGAAAAGGTGGTGAGCAGGGCCTCGCTGAATCCATGAAAGAAAAGTTTAAGATGGTGAAGAAGTCGTGGATATGCTATATCCAGCATCTACAACCCTGATGTAAAGGTAGCTACATAGATCTTAGCAGGGAAAGTGATGAGGAAGATTCACACCAATGAGGTGTCGGTGCCTGTCTTCGCGCTAGCAGCCCAGTGCGTTAAAGGAGTCCAGTTCAACTAGTCGGACTACCTTTGTGGAGAGTTCCTCGCAAACTATCGCAAAGTGTAGGAGCTCAGCAAGACATTCCAATACGCATGACTCTTGATGTCAATTATGTTGGTAGCATGGGAGCTGCCAGAGGACAGCTAGTTCCCTTTGGTCGTGCCAGATCTATAAGAAGCAGTGAAGTATGCTTCGTTGTGGGCGACCAAGGACACGTAGAGAGTCAAGGACAGCAAGATCTTTTGGATCTTGATGGAGATGAACATTTGCATGGCCATCAATTTCAAACCGCGATTGTTGCCTACAGTGTACGCCAACCTGCAAGGCTATGTGAAATTTAAAGCAAACTTTCATATTGTATCCATTAGGGCACGGAAGGACCCTGTGTAGAAATGGTATGACTTGCCTTACCTGGCAACGAATGATGCCATTGATGTATTACTTGATAAATGGTCAGCAGACTAGGGCACTACAACAGACTTGGCGGTGGGAGGGAGCAAGTCTGTTGCGCAAAGGAAGAAGGAGGAGGCCAAGCTAAAGATGACTGCACTGGCTGAAAAGAGAAAGAAGGAGGCCATTGACAAGGCCCAGGTGGAGTGCAAGGCCATGAAGCAAATAACGAAGCAGAAAAGTGGGACAAAGAGAGGCTTTGACAAAGGTGCGAGGTCACCTTCACCTGAGACAGAAGAGGAGACGGATGAGCAGACTGAATAGCACGGTGCAGACCCACAGGAGACGTCTGCTTACATAAAGCACCCAAGGGAGTAGGAGAAAGGAGGGTCTAGGAAGAAATCAAAGGCTACCAAGACATCACTAGACCCTATCACGCTAACAAAGGGTGATCTCCACAACATCTGTGACACGGTGCGGGATGTCACCACGGAGGCCCAGCAATAGTTTGAGAAGCAACAAAAGATATTCTAGGGGGCTATCTAAACAAGTTTACAGGAGCTGCAGACCCACACATCACAGGCTAGCATGGTGTCTACCAGCCTTGTTATCGGCACTTTAGAGGCTACCGAGATGCTATGTGCAAAGGCCTCCAGTGCGATAGTGCTGCCTGATGGAGCACTGACCACAGAGAATGAGTCTGACAGGCCCACTGTCAGGGTCATAAATGGAATAGGCTTGAATCTAGCATTGCTCCCTGGTGAAGCACTCCACCTCTTGCAGGATGGAGTGATTGCAGAACTAAGGGCCTGTGAGCACAACGCCCTCCAGGTGATCAGTGAACAATGGATCAGTAATGAGAAGATGGCACTATAGTGAGACTCTGCCATCACCGGTGTGCCCAAGGCGACCACTTAGAACCAATGTTTTAAAACTCCGACTCCGACTCCGACTCGGCCGAGGATCAACTCCGACTTCGACTCTGAAACGGTAATGACTCGGCCGGCTCGATTTCAATGACTCGGTCGTTGTAAAAAATACATTAAATATTTATTTTTTTATTAAAAAACATAATTTTAAATATTTTAAACATAATTTTAAAGATTTTCATTCATGTTTCCAAACACACAGCATTATAATATAGATGGAAGACAACATATGATCAAAGTAGGCTCATGAACCAATCCACTATATCAAAATGGTAGCCAATGGCAATACATAGCCAACTGTCATACATGATCAAAGACTAAAAACAAAATACAAATAACCAAGGAGGCTAGAAATGGCCTCTACAACAAAAGTAAATTGTGATGGTGACCAAACTGCAATACTAGTACTACTGGCTAGTAGCTACTGCCAAAGGAGCCAAGATCATCTCGACCAATCTCTGGATCATCATCATCAGAGTCAGACAAGGGGCCCCATGGCTCCTCCTCATCATCATCGTCTCCAACTGCAACTGTAGAAGTGGTACCAGTACCACTAGCAGGCTGTGCAGCAGATGCAAGCTGAGATAGAATAGATATGCGGCTGCGCTGTCGTGGCTGAGCAGAGGAAGCACCTACAACTGGAGTCCTTGCTGGCTGTGAGACTGAGGCTGGTGGATTGGGATCTGCATTCAACTGAACAGGCTGAAGTTGAACAACATGTTCAAGTTCAACTGATGTCTCCATATCTATATCTACATCAAGATCCTCATCAGGATCAAACTCTGGTGGACGACTCTCCACTACCCAATCTGATGTTGGATCAATGTCTTCCAACATAATGGGATCTGAATCAGGTCTTTTGTTCAGCAATTGGTTTCGTCTGAGCCGAAGGTTGTATTGGACATAAACTAGATCATTCAACCGTTTTTGATCCAAATGGTTTCTCTTCTTTGTGTGAACCCTCTCAAAGACATACCAATTGCGCTCACACCCAAATGCACTGCAAGTTTGACTCAAAATACGAATTGCAAACCTTTGCAATTCAGGGCACTGGCCACCAAAGGCCTCCCACCATTGTGCTGCAAAAAACATAGGAGTGTAATGAATTATGAGTTAGATGAAGGCTGAAGCTCAACAAAATTACAAATTATATCTAACTTTCAAATTATAAATGATTTAACAAACTTTAATAAAAAAAGTAAAACCATTAAGAAATTGAAAATTGAAATTTTTGTTTACCTGGCTCATCTGCTTCTCTTGCAATCTTTGCTAGGTTCTTCCTAAAGGTACCTGATGCATTGCTGAAGGATGTGACCTGTCGATGTATCTCCAGCTGATCAGACTCCGATGGGATCATGCGTTCAATGCAATCAACCAGTCCATCTCTGACCTCCCCCCTCAAAGCTCCTGACTCCTTAGCTTTATAATGATACCGTGGGTTCAAAAAATACCCAGCTGCATGTATAGGGCGATGGTTCCATCTTTCATCAATGATTGCCCAAATGGGCCCATACTTTGCCACTCTATCCTTATATGCTGTCTTTATTTGCTCCTTTGCTTGATCCATAGCCTCATAAATGAAGCCCATAGCCAACCTTTCCCCATCCACCAACTGCAACACCTTAACTAGTGGCTCAGCAAGCTTCACAATCTCTGCTGCCTTTCTCCAAAAAGTTTCTTCATGGACTTTCCTTTTCAATTCTTTGCCTTCTGGTTTGTTAGACCAATTGCTTTGATTCCATTCATCACTGGAAAACATCTTTTGCAAGTTTCTATGTTGGGAAAGCATAAATTGCAATGTCAAAAAATGTGTAGCAAATCTAGTGATGGTAGGCCTAATAATATTCTTGCCTCCAGTGTGTTTCCTCATGAGACTCAAAACCAGTGTATGATTTTAGATAAATTTTGTTATGCTTTTGGCATGATCTACAGTATTTTTACCCAATCTAATTTTCCAATATCCTCAAGCATGAGGTCTATGCAATATGCAGCGCATGGGGTCCAAAAGATGGTCTTGTGTTTTTCCTCTAACAGTTTACCAGCAAGAACATAGTTAGAGGCATTACCTATGATGATTTGAACAACATTAGCCACCCCCACCTCCTGAACAACCTGATCCAATAGCTGAAACAACAAGTGGCCATCTTTTACCTTATCAGATGCATCAACTGATTTTAAAAACATGGTTCCCTGTGGGCAGAAGACAAGAAAGTTTATGATGGTATGGTTTCTTTGATCAGTCCATCCATCTGACATGATGGTACACCCTGTTCTTGCCCATGAGTCCCTGAACTCTTGCAAATACTCATTAATGGATTGAATTTCTTTCTGCAAACGAAACCCCCTTAGCTCATGCATAGTAGGGCCTTTGAAGCCTTTTCCAGCAGCATGTATGGCATCAAACATAGGCTCATAATATGGTGAACGAGCAGCATTAAAGGGGATATCAGCATCATACCACCATCTAGCTATGTACTCACAAGCAATCTCCCTCAATTCTTTCTTCATAATTTACACCCAGTGACATTGAGCTCATCCTAAGAGAAACCAGGTGATTGTAGTGTTACGTAACTATGTTATGTTGACAGGTAGATCCTCTCATTTTATCCCAAACCCACATGCACCTCTTTTAGGCCATTATAATAAGTGTGAATACTTGCCTCCTATTTATATAGCATGAAGGGCTTCACAAGTCAACCAACCTCAGTTTGACAATTAAAATAGACTGTGTAGCCTAAACCGATACTAGAATCATTAAACATAGTAATACATCATCGAATTTGTTTTCATGAATATTCCATGTGCAATGATTTAGGTTCATCATACATTATGTAGTGCCCACTCTAGTTTCCTGACCCTAATATAGTATTATCTTAGACATTTTATTCTTCGAGGACCTCAAATTGAGGATCTGGACCCATGACACTATTATTAGCGATTGAGATATTCATGGTTGAGATGTTTATGAATGCTTTCCATTGATATTATGGTATCATGAATGGTTATGTATCTTATTCATCAGTATTCTGATGATTGCAATATTAAATAGTTAAGTTGGTCTCTATTTGAAATTATGATGAGGGTAGTAAAGAATATGTATGCGCTCTACTAAAAGCATAATGAGGATAAATTTTATGGATAGGTACATTTCTACGATGTTACGATGTTGATAGCTTAATGAACATGTATGTTTCCATTGATGATAGCATGAGGGATGTGTCCCCTATGTTACCTACTTCCTTTAGTTCAGACTTACAATGGACAATGATGTGAATGACCAAGAATTGTTAATGATGCTATTATGATAATGACTAACATTGAGAAACCTTGTTACTGATGATTATTGAGTATGGCGGGAAACCATCAGAGGCACTCGCATATGACATGTCGATGACACTTGGTTTGATCAAAATTCATATTATTTTATCTTTTAAAGTCTAAGTCGATCTTGAAATCTGCCATATATGTTTAACTATATTCTGATGATATGTTAATGGTTGCAGGCACAAACTAGTTGCTTGACCGAATGACCCACATATGGGTGATGGGGTTGTACAGGTGGATGGAATTACATGGGAGGGGTGGGACAGAGTCCCTGATCTCACCCACTAGCACTCTCGCCATGACTTGGGTTGGAAGGGTTGAAACACCTTCGCCTTGAAGATCATGATGCCATGAGGGCAGGTCCCAAAGTTGGGTCGCTCATGAGGACTTTACCGGGGGGCGCGCATCGAGGCGGATCCCTTGATCCCCGACACCATTAGTCTCACTATAGCAGGCAACATAAGAGATGATAGTAGTCTATGACGTTGCACTATACTTTCCCCTCGTAGTCACTGGATGCTTGAAGGGCAAGTGGTGTGGCACCCTTGGAACTTCAAGGGAATTTCTTGAAGGGCACGACCAACTTGGCACCCTTGGCATCACAAATAAACTATTAGGTGTGGCACCCTTGGAACTTCTAGGGAAGTTCTTGAACACAACCAAACTGGCACCCTTGACATCACAAATAAGCTATTAGGTGTGGCACCCTTGGAACTTCTAGGGAAGTTCTTGAAGGGCACAACCAAACTTGGCATCCTTGGAATCATTAAAAATAAATAATAATAAATAAATAAAAGCAAAGAATGAAAACTAGGTAAATTTACATCAAGGGTAAATGATGATTAGAAACCAATGTAATTAAATCAAAAATAAAACTTGGAATAAGGAGGATCATAGGAAGAATTAAAATAGAGTACCTTAAAAACTCTACCCTTCCCATTTTGGAAAATACTAGGAAGATTATGTGGTTTAATTAGGAAAAAGGGGAAAGACAAACATAATGGTAAGGATAAAGATTAATCCTAAACTAATTTAAACCTAATTAAGAAAAGAGGAAGGTGAATTAAAATGAGAATAATAAATTAAATTTAGAGAAATGTAGAGAAGTTCCATGTGTCAACAACCAACATAAGAATATCCATCTAGGAGATAACCTAAGTTAAATTAGGGAGTGGATTGGGGATAAAATCTTGACTCATTAATTGACTTCAAGTAATGAACACAAATTAAGGAATAAAATGGGGGAATAAAGAGACAACTAGGAGAAGAAATAGGAATCTTGTTGAGGTGAGGAAAATATTAGTTTTAAATAAAAATTTAAGTAAATAATTTTGGGAGACCCTTGATGTGAGAATGACACATGGGTGGGTGAATAATCAAGCTATTGAATTATAAAAAAATAATTAATTATGCATGACATGACAAGTGTCACCTATGAGGACTCTTATAAAAGAAGGGGCAAGCCATGGGAGAAGGGACTTTTGGGGGAACCCTATTGTTGGATGGATGAGATGATTTCAGAGCAGTGATTACGAAGCTATAGTGAGTTTGGTGAGGTAGAGGATTTTAGAGAGGGGACTCTTGAGCCAAGGTGTGCTCGCCTCTACCAGCTAGTGCTTTCCTCCATTGTACAACCCCATTTCAGCTCGGGGGTCCGTGGGGAAGAAGAGTACCCAAGGAGTAGGATGGGAGGTTAATCGGTGGGTCTTCGCATTCGGATCAAGTGCGTCATCATTCACTCGCGGAGGTGACCAGCTACAAGGGAATACCAGCAACAGCAGAGCAAGTGGAGTCTCGCCTTCTGGTGAACGGTACATATGTATTTCATTACTATTGACCTTAGTTAAAAGTATGAAAATGGTATGATATGTTTCCTGAAATGAGTGGCAGGAATGTGTGTGCTAAATAAATTTGAATTTCAATGCGTTCCTTTTTTGTTGTATCAGCTGTAAATAAAAAAAAATAAAAAAATGTGTATATAGTCTGGATATGGTCCTCACACTTATATAGTCTGGATTTGGTCCTCACACTTGGTATCAAAGCTATGTTGAACCCTTGAGGCCTATGGGCCCATACATGTATGGCTAGTTTTGTTAAATAATATGATGAAAATCTCTAACTAATGTGACAACCTCCGACTTCCTCCTTCGTTTATCCTTTGCAATTTCGTCTGGCGGGGAATTTCAAATAATCTCTGCTCACAAATTCGTCAGGGAACAGAAAATCCTTCACTGCATTCCTCAATCCACCAGTCTTGCTCTCATCAACAAGCCGATCATTCATAGTCACTTCGCCGAACGTTGCTGGTTTCTCCAGATCTTCAGTATTTGTTCTATGCTCACTTATTATTTCCATCATGCTCTTTTAATGCTAATAACCTGTGGGTGAAAACCCTGCTCAACATCAGACATAACTATTTTACGAGTCACAACACCAGATATGACTATTTCAGTAACAATATGGATTTCTAAATACAATTGGAAAAGCAAATTGTTTACCCAAACTATTCAGATTCTTCGCACAATACTACTTCAGTTACAATATAAATTTTCATGGGAAAGAGAAATCATCAATCACGTCTCTCCGTGATTTGCAGAATGGGGAATTGAATCGAAAAAAAAAACCCAGTTCCGCACTAATATTTAAGATGACCTGAATTTTCATTATATTTAGCTTCAATTATTGGGGGGTGTTCGATCTGAATTTTCATTAGATTTTGCTTCATTTATTGGGTGGAATTGAGGCGAATCAACCCAATTACAGATAATTTATTGAACAGAATTTTCTGGATTTAAGATCTACTCTTGGAAAGTATGAGGAACATTATGTAACACGTAACAGTTAAGAAGTGGCCGAATCTATAAAAAATGGAGACAGTTTATTTCTCGACATCAAATTTGAAGAGAAAGAGGAAGTGAAAAAGCTTTTGGAAAGTAGACTGTAGGTGACAAACTTGTAAACAAAATGACCCTACAAAAAAATCTAGATGGTACATTGGATTTTTATCAAAATTAAACGGATTTGATAGAGTTGGTGAGTTTGATGGGAAATAAACAATACAGCTTTGTTGACAGGTGATGGTAGGACGGCAGAGAAGGTATCGTAATTGAAACTTTTGGTCGTACGCGAAGGCAAGAGCTTGATGTGTGTTTGGCCATGGGCACTACATAATACCCATGCATTCCGTGCCATAAATCCCTGCCGGAAGCTCACATTTCACCTTCAAAATTTCTTCTGCATTTAGCCCTCTTTTTCTTAAAAACAGATCCCAATTAATTTGTGCCTCAACAAAGCCAACCCGTTTTTGTGCATAAGGCTCTATATTGAATTCATAACACAATTTCTTGATGCTCCATTCTTTCAGAAGCTATGGAATGACATCGATGGGATTTCCTTTGAACAAGAGCAAACGAGATCCTCTTTGTCTCAAACTGCCATCAAGATCAACAATGCACTAGGAACTGAATTCTATTGATACCCACATGGGCAGAACCAAGAGAAGGTGAATTTGGGTCAGGTTCCAAGAACCATGGATCCAAAACAAACACGGGAAACACATGCGTGGCATCCTTGCATGCATATTCCAAAGCTGGGCTATCATGAATTCTCAGACCTTTTCTAAACCATATTAGAGAATTCCCCTGCATTATTTTCCTGTTAGCAATGCTGGTAGCGCTGTATAGGGCAACGGTATTTTGAAGATGAAGAATCTTGTTTGCTGCTATGGATTTGAGTATAATGGAGATGGGCATGTGCCAAAAACTTCGATGGCTTTATGTATATTGAAAATTCACTCTCAGACGAACAACATTGTTGAAATAACGAGCTGAAGAGGCCATTTTTCTAAAAAAAATTATGTAGTGCCCTTTCTCCGACTTTCTGCTCTAATCCGTGGGTAATAGGTGGATCCATCTCCATTGAAAACACCTCCATATCTCCACACATGTTGGCCGGACAGATTCCCATGTGCTCCACTTGCATCGATTACCGGTTTCTTACAACGTGTTAATTCCCCGTGTCAGCTTCAGAGTTTTAGCCATTTCTGGACGTTGTATTGATGGTGCGCTGCTATCTCGATTGTTTATGGTTTATCTTGTACACGAGTTTTCTCCCTCGGTTAACATTCCTTCCGTTGTTTGCAATGGCTCACGTGTCAACACTTTTATTTGATATGAATCAAACAATGGCTTGCTTTAACAAAAAGTGGCTCCTATGACTTCTGGAAAAACTCGCTCTTGTGGCCGCCTATAATATGACATGACTCACATTAGTATGGCTCATTGCTTTATATGGAATGACTATACATCCTAAAGAGCCGAGACATTGCTTTTGACATCATACATGATTGAATGTGATTATCACCTCGCTGTAAAGCATCTAAAATTATATAGACAGTGAAAATGCAAATCGTGTAACTTTGACCGCGAGTCTCGGATAATCTTAACGACAAGGACATGTGACTTGACTGTAGCCCCTACTGCAGCAGTTTAAGAGAAACAGTAATGTACAACTGTAGACTTAAATGACCAAGGTGTTTATGATGATGATGGTTAAGGAATGCATATGTCATATATCAATTATGAAGATCGGTATCATAAAAGCCAACCTGTTTTACCTGAAGCACATCGTTGAATATATCAAGTTTGATACAATTCATTTTAAGGAGATTGATATTATCTGTGAAGCATAAAAATGATAAAGTCGACCTATATAATAACATCATCGCTAGAGCATCAACCGTAGCATTGACTTCTGTGGCATCATCTCTATTGCAAAAATATAGCATTAAGATTTAACCATTGAAGATCTCATCTTTGCAGTTAGACAAGAGAATGATGGAAAGTCTGCATACACATATAAAGGAAGATAAAGATGACACACGTGTAGGACAAAAGATTTTGAAACTAGATGAACTTCAAATACCTCTTTGCTATGGCTCCGGAAAGGCAAGGTACATAGTATTTGTTTATGATGTATGTATAATTGCGGGTTTATTTAATTTCTGGAGAAAGTGATGATGTGATGTTTATGTATGAGGGTTTTTTGTGATAAGGAGGTTGAGGATGAATAAAAAAAAATTATGTCTCTCTTAATAATAATAAGATGCAATTTTACCTAGTGTTATAGGGAGTTATATTCTATCTTATTTCTCCCTATGTTTTCAAAATAATTTGGCACAGTGCCCTCCATGTCATTGGGTGGTTCTACTAGGGTGTTGAGGCTGTGATTTTAAATCCCAGTAACTTTCTCAATATTGATCAGGTTCACTATTATTGACCCCAATTTGGAAGTGGCATTGCTGTTTTGCTTCTAATGGCTCCTATCTTGCTGCAATCGGGTTCATAACCAAAGAGATAATCTTGCTGCAATAATTTCTCATGAGGGTTTGGTGTCAAACTTAAAATACTTGTAACTTACATGATACCTCTTAGAATTGTTATTATATAACCCCAACTCTGAAATGCCATTGCCACTCTGCTTCTATGGAACAGGTCCTGCTTCAATTTGGTACATAGACAGATAGAAAGGTGCATGACAAGAATTTCCTGGAGGATTTTGTGTCACAACCTAAAAGAGTTGTAACTTCCATTATTTTTCTTAAAATCTCTATTATAACTTCAATTTTGAAATGCCATGGCCAATTTACTTCTAATGGCACTATGGTCTGGCAGTTGGTTGTGATCTCGTGAAGAGACTAAGAGAAAAGCCTGCCACAAGAAAAAAAAAAAAAGGGGGGGGAATTTCTTGCTTCCACTTGGTCTCATGACCACTACAGCATAAAACAGTGACAGTTTATCGTCATTATGCTTCAGTGGTCATCCTGTCTCTTCTGGAGGCCGGTTTAAGGTCATATGGTCCCATCCTGCATCTGTATCTTGCTGCATCCTGTAATTGACCAAATAATAATTATTTACATTAAATTTTGTTAGCAAGAGTTATCTACATAAGGTAGACACGTCTCTTATGCCTTGTATATTAGAGAACCTTCATTATTGCATATCACTATACCTTTGTAACTGTTACATTTAATATATTTATATGTAACTGCTATATCCAATATATTTATTTGTCTACTGGGCTACAGCCTACATGGCTTTGTGCCTTTATCTATGAATACATAAGATACATTATAATTTATGATTACATTAAGATACACCACAAGTGGTAAACATAGCTTAAGGTAGTCACAGTATGTCATAGGCATTCACAGGAAAAGGTACGAGGGCATGTGGTCCAATAGGCAGAACATAATATTAAATGTAAGTCAATCTCTTTATTTTTCTCGTCAATGTTTCTCATCATTTTTGTGATTTTCGGCTATCATTTAATACACTGGTGATGCACACGGCTGATAGGAATCCTGCTTTCAATGCTGTATATCCTCCATGTTATTTTGATATAATAACTAACTAAGAACAAGTGATGGATTCATAGAAGATTCTTATAGGTTTGGACATCCTAATAGTCCCAAATGATGAGAGGTAAATATAACCCTGCAAATAATGCACATTGCACGCAGGACCCTGTCAAGAAGATCTACACACAATGGGAGATAGAGCAAGACACAGTGTCTAAGAAATGAGAGATTGAGAGAGTTGAAACTGCAAGTGCATTCACTGATAAACATATAGAATATTAGCGATTGAGTGGAAAGCCCTTTTACAGGCCTAGGGTTACCCTCCTTAAAGAGATTATCCTAGAATGAATTGTAATTCCTCTATTGCCTCTAGGTTGCTATAAATCCAAATCATTTATACAATGGATTGACTCATTTTTAACCACAAATAAGCCTGTGATTATTTCCTCAATCATTTAATTACTTATCCAACTTTCCTTTGTCATAACTACTTATATCATATAATGGCTCAATATAACATATAAGCCACACTATTAAACATGATAATACCTCGTGACTATGCAACTGAAAACATTTGGCCCGCTTGCTCCTTGTTTTGGTATGGAAAACCATTCTGGTTTGGAATACCTAGCAAACCTAGCAAGAGCATTTCCTTCGATTTTTGGTTCAGAATTGTTGTTCCTCTACTTAAAAAAGTCAAGAAAACAATTAAGAAAAAGATAGTCTCTACTGCAAAAAATAGTGTTATCATACAACAATGCTAGTTTTATTAATAATAAATACTAAAAAAAAATGATATTTCTTTTTCTCTTGAAAACCTTGTGGGGGAATCCAAGGGATGTCTCCCCACATTTGTGGATGTCATTCCTAGTGAACCCATTTGCATAGTCATTGTATCACCCAAAGGATTCAAACCGGACACCTGCTGGCACAGAATTAGACAAATGCCCAGTGACATTGACGACAACCAGTTGAGTTGACTTCTTGGGCTTTATATACTAAAATATCTTATATGCATGCATGTTTGTATATATTGGTTCCCATATCCTGAAAGTTTGAAAGTACCGTGCCAGTTTCCTTATTCCCAATGACAGAAGTTTATGATATATCATATTACATTATTGGCTTGTAACATTTGGATGTCAGAACTGTTCATGCTTACAAGTGGGTATTGTAAAGTTGTAGGATGTATTTGAACTTCCCTGCAGTTGCAACTGAATTCGTTCTCGTGACTACAGCTAGACTTGGTCATTATAACTAATTGGTTCCCAATTGCAACTAGCTTCTCTTGCCTCTTTTTAAGTTTGTATGTAATAAACCTTCCATTGCATATATCTTTGTGGATGTAATTTCTGATTGTGCTCACTAAATATCTTTAGGTAGATTTGTAACTAGCTAAGAGCCCTTTTATGTTCACTGTGCCACTTTTTGTATGTGATTGGTAGCAAGGATATTCTTCAAACTTTATCTGTATTAGAGAAGTTGTATGTATTTGTTGTTGTTAGACTACGTGCATTATTACTTTTATGTTAGGAAATGAGAATCCCTTTATACATTTTGTTTGACCATCATAGCTTTATCTTCTTGTATACTCACTTCACTGTGGTATTTGAGTTATGTTACGAAATGTCGAAGATCGTGTGTCTTAAAAGGTTTTATGTTGACGACTAAATTTATTAGAGGGATTGAAGTAGGAGATTGTTTGTGTAAGTATTACATTATTTCGCTCCTCTGTGGGCAACCATCTGCAACCAATTTCCTTTTCTAATGTTGGGCAGGACTCCATTGTCTTAGAGTCTCTCTGGGATGCCTAAAAACTATTGGAAACGATAATCTTTTATGGATCAGGCCCAGATTCAGGGTTGAGATAGTTGAGAATAGCTCTTGAAAATATGCTTACGCTGGACCTGAATGTATCTAATGCAATTTTTCCCATGAGAGGTATTGGCAGAAAAGGAAGTAGCTATACGTTTGAAAATTCTGAAGTAATTCAAGAATGGTGTTGAAGGTATGGATAATGGAATTTTTTTGAGATGAGACTATTAATGTGCTTGTGAAGGACTCTGTATTTTATGTTACATTTTGCAAATTGAGAACATAGGAAGAACATACTCGTGCTTCTTTTGAAATGATCTGTGTCAGCATGGACTTGTATAGTAAGTAAGAGGTGTAATGCGATGATAATTCAGTTAGTTGTAAATTCAAAGCAATTAGTTTGTGTGGACCTTGATATCATGGTTCCTAGATATATGACAGTCTAATATGTTTTGATCTAGTGAGAACTAAGGCATGTTATTCTCTTCATTAGTGCTTTGTTATTTGCATTTTTGTGCTAGTAAATCCACATATTGACATTTTACTTAAAGTTAAATTATGCAACAAAAAAAAAATGTGATTAATTTAAAAATCAAAGATACCTGTTACCAGAAGGTTAGCAAGAGTTTCAGGAAGGATTCCTAAGATATGTGTCGTCGTTCTCCTTTATGTTCTAAGGACTTCAGGACAAATTCCATCGTTAAGAGGGGGTGTATGTAGTGCCCACTCTAGTTTCCTGACCCTAATACGACATTGTCTTAGACATTTTATTCTTCAAGGACCTCAGATTGAGGATCTGGACCCATGACACTATTATTAGCGATTGAGATATTCATGGTTGAGATGTTTATGAATGTTTCCATTGATATTATGGTAGCATGAATGGTTATGTATTTTATTCATCAGTATTCTGATGATTGCAATATTAAATAGTTAAGTTGGTCTCTATTTGAAATTATGATGAGGGTAGTAAAGAATATGTATGCGCTCTACTAAAAGCATAATGAGGATAAATTTTATGGATAGGTACATTTCTACGATGTTACGATGTTGATAGCTTAATGAACATGTATGTTTCCATTGATGATTATTGATGATAGCCATGAGGGATGTGTCCCCTATGTTACCTACTTCCTTTAGTTCAGACTTACAATGGACAATGATGTGAATGACCATGAATTGTTAATGATGCTATTATGATAATTGACTAACATTGAGAAACCTTGTTACTGATGATTATTGAGTATGGCAGGAAACCATCAGAGGCACTCGCATATGACATGTCGATGACACCTGGTTTGATGAAAATTCATATTATTTTATCTTTTAAAGTCTAAGTCGATCTTGAAATCTGCCATATATGTTTAACTATATTCTGATGATATGTTAATGGTTGCAGAAACAGATTAGTTGCTTGACCGAATGACCCACATATGGGTGATGGGGTTGTACAAGTGGATGGAACTACATGGGAGGGGTGGGACAGAGTCCCTGATCTCACCCACTAGCACTCCCGCCGTGACTTGGGCTGGAAGGGTTGAAACACCTTCGCCTTGAAGATCACGATGCCATGAGGACAGGTTCCAAAGTTGGGTCGCTCATGAGGACTTTACCGGGGGGCCCGCATCAAGGCGGATTCCTTGATCCCCGACACCATTAGTCTCACTATAGCAGGCAACATAAGAGATGATAGTGGTCTAAGACGCTACACTATACTTTCCCCTCGTAATCACTGGATGCTTGAAGGGAAAGTGGTGTGGCACCCTTGGAACTTCAAGGGAATTTCTTGAAGGGCACGACCAACTTGGCACCCTTGGCATCACAAATAAAACTATTAGGTGTGGCACCCTTGGAACTTCTAGGGAAGTTCTTAAAGGGCACAACCAAACTGGCACCCTTGACATCACAAATAAGCTAGTAGGTGTGGCACCCTTGGAACTTCTAGGGAAGTTCTTGAAGGGCACAACCAAACTTGGCATCCTTGGAATCATTAAAAATAAATAATAATAAATAAATATAAGCAAAGAATGAAAACTAGGTAAATTTACATCAAGGGTAAATGATGATTAGAAACCAATGTAATTAAATCAAAAATAAAACTTGGAATAAGGAGGATCATAGGAAGAATTAAAATAGAGTACCTTAAAAACTCTACCCTTCCCATTTTGGAAAATACTAGGAAGATTATGTGGTTTAATTAGGAAAAAGGGGAAAGACAAACATAATGGTAAGGATAAAGATTAATCCTAAACTAATTTAAACCTAATTAAGAAAAGAGGAAGGTGAATTAAAATGAGAATAATAAATTAAATTTAGAGAAATGTAGAGAAGCTCCATGTGTCAACAACCAACATAAGAATATCCATCTAGGAGATAACCTGAGTTAAATTAGGGAGTGGATTGGGGATAAAATATTGATTCATTAATTGACTTCAAGTAATGAACACAAATTAAGGAATAAAAGGGGGGAATAAAGAGACAACTAGGAGAAGAAATAGGAATCTTGTTGAGGTGAGGAAAATATTAGTTTTAAATAAAAATTTAAGTAAATAATTTTGGGAGACCCTTGATGTGAGAATGACACATGGGTGGGTGAATAATCAAGCTATTGAATTATAAAAAAATAATTAACTATGCATGACATGACAAGTGTCACCTATGAGGACTCCTATAAAAGAAGGGGCAAGCCATGTGAGAAGGGACTTTTGGGGGAACCCTATTGTTGGATGGATGAGATGATGTCAGAGCAGTGATTACGAAGCTATAGTGAGTTTGGTGAGGTAGAGGATTTTAGAGAGGGGACTCTTGAGCCAAGGTGTGCTCTCCTATACCAGCTAGTGCTTTCCTCCATTGTACAACCCCATTGCAACTCGGGGGTCCGTGGGGAAGAAGAGTACCCAAGGAGTAGGCTGGGAGGTTAACCGGTGGGTCTTCGCATTCGGATCAAGTGCGTCATCATTCACTCGCGGAGGTGACCAGCTACAAGGGAATACCAGCAACAACAGAGCAATTGGAGTCTCGCCTTCTGGTGAACGGTACATATGTATTTCATTACTATTGATCTTAGTTAAAAGTATGAAAATGGTATGATATGTTTCCTGAAATGAGTGGCAGGAATGTGTGTGCTAAATAAATTTGAATTTCAATGCGTTCCTTTTTTATTGTATTAGTTGTAAAAAAAAAAAAAAAAAAAATGCGTATATTGTCTGGATATGGTCCTCACACTTATATAGTCTGGATTTGGTCCTCACACATTAGTACGAAAAAATAATGTGTCTAAAAGTACAATCGATTGAATAGACGTGTATGTTATTATAATTTTTAAAAAAGGTAATATTTTTCCTTTTCCTTTTTTCATTTTCAATTGGGATAGGAAAGGTTCACTTTCCAAATATATATCAAATTTCAACACCACTATATAATATAAATCATAACCCAATGGCTTAGGAGTATAGTTTCAGTCGATATATATCAATTTTTATATGCCAATTTAAACAAAGGTAATGTAAATGCACATCTGGATTTGCTTTTAGTTAGAATTTGATAACAAATTTTTTTATACCATTGTAATTTTTATAGTTTATATTCCATTTTAGATAGTAGAAATGAATTCCACATGTTAAAACATTTTGCAAATAATTTCTGAGAAAAAAAGGATAAGACATGCCTACCACATAGATTTTGACCTATTGGGATATTAAATGCTGTCCAACGAGACAACTTAGAAATAACCACATCACATAGCTTTTGGTAAATTGGGAGATTGAATGGTCTCAAACGAGATGCCTTTGAATTAACTATGCAAAGCATAGAGATATAGTCACGGTTCAAGGAAACATGCATTCTACAACCAAAGACAAAACCCTATAGAATAATATTCATGTTAGGGTCTAAGCCAAATTTAAGGCACTCTTTTATTATTTTGATATTTTTAGATGAAATTTCGCAATACAATTTTGTGTGTGATTGTATTTTTTCATTATTTAAAATACCTAAACACATAACTGGATTCAACACCTTGAAAAATATTTGAGGCATTTTAGCATTGCATATTAAACAAATTAAACATTTGGCTTCGACAGATAAGAGCCAAAACTTAATAGAGTTGTACTTGGCATAAGTCTAACTCTTCTCCATTTTTTAAATTTTTGGTTGGAATCTAATGATATAATTTTGAGTGAGAGTGTGATCTTTCATTTCTTAAAATGATTTTTTGAATGCATGAATGAATTCAACACCATATTTAAGGGTGCACAAGTCAAAGTGGTGATTCTAACAAATCCCTAAAGAATTTTAGGAATGATTAACCTAGAAGTATGGTCGTAAAAGAGCCAAAAATCATGATTGTAAGAAATCCCTATTGTATTTTAGATTAATGCAAAAGATCCAAAATGTAGAAGACTTCAACTAATACATTATGAAACAACACAAATATCACCATCTCACCAAAATTTTAGGCCAAGAAATCAAAATGTAAGAAGACTTAGACAAAGTCCTTTCTCTTCAAATACATTCAATGTGTTTACTAAATTTATGAAATTTAGAAATGAATTTTAATTTAATTATCCATAATTGTTACGTGGATGGTAGGGATTTAATTTCTTCAAAATAATGTAAAATAGTTGTAGTAATGTAAGACTTTTATAATGTTTATCATGGATTGAGGACTAATTACATTTACCAACCATTTAATTTTTATGGTTGAAGTACTTTATGTTAGTTATTAATAATATAAACCTTATTTTATATATTTTATAATATAATAGTTTATAATAATCTCTATTAAACATAATATTAATTTATTAAATATTTAAAAAAACAAATGGCAGTTTCGCTTATTTAAAATTTTATTTTCATTTTCAAATAACTCTTAATATGTACTTAAATCATCATTGTTTTGATGAGTTAAACGGTTAAGAAAGTTGGTAGTATATTGAATATTTTGAAATTGGTATTTAATGTGTGTATATACAATGTGTTTTAAAGGTATATGCAAGTGTCATATGAAATGAGCTATGGTCTTTTAGGCATGTAGTATTTATAAGTCATGGTATTGTCCATGATATTTTATCAAAACCTATTTATAAATTATCAATCTCCATGGTAAAGTAGGAGTTATGCATAGTTAAGAATCTTGTTGCATGTTTTTGATTCATGGTATTGTAACAAAGCCTATTTACAAATTAACAATCTCTAGGATAAAATAAGGGTGAATAAAAATAGTTAAGAATCATTTTACATGTTTTTTTAAATGTATATAGATTAAGTTATATATAAATTATTTTTATAATTAATATTAATAATTTAAATTAGAATTTTAAGTTAGCTAATTATTATGTTTGTTTGTTTGTTTTTTATTTTTAACAATATGAAATGTATCATGAAGTAAGTGTTTTCATGTTTGTCATGGATTGATTCATATTGACATCTATCATTAATTTAATATATATGGTTATGCTAGTTTTAGTAATTGTATTTTTTCTATATATTAGTTAAAACACAGATATTTTTGACTTTCTAAATTGGGTTATCATCTTCTTATAATATATTACTTCTCTTATCTTATAATTTCCTTACTACATCAATTTCTCTTTAAATTTAGATATAAATACTATTGATGTTTTTGACTTTTTCAATTAGCTTATCATATCCATATAATATATTAGTTTTCTTTCATTTTTTATTTATTTTTTATGTTAGAATTTCTCTTTAAAATAGGCATAAGCCAATGTAGATCTATTTTAACCATAAATTTATCAAGCATCAAGAAATATAGAATATTTCCAAGTGCAAGCCTCTTTTTTAGAATGCAAAACATGTAAACCTCCAAAGACTTGATACCTCTTAGAACTAAATAGATATATAGTTAAAAATTATTGATAAGATATTTATACTAGTTACACAGGTCATGTGTGAGTTTTCATTGTTTAAATCACATTTTTGTATGCATATATGGATTCCACACCTTGAAAATCCCCTTCGGAAATTGTATAGTGTAGTCCATGTGACTTAAATTTACAAGTACAACAAATATTTACTAGATTTTAGACAAATTGACCAAAATCTATACCCTAAATAGTTATAAAATGTAAAATAATAATACTACTAAAATGTTATAACTATAAGATTTTTTTTCAATATATATGTGTGTGTGTGTGTGAAATATTTTACTTATGATTAGCGTTGTATTTTTTATTATTAATAATATTTTTTAAATGTTATATTTTAATTTCATATTAAAAAATAAATAAATTTATATACATATATATGAAGTTGATATTGAAATAAATTAATTGATATGGATATTCAAATATATTTAAGTCATGTATTGAAATAGTTTTAGAAGGCATTGTACATCTTCCTCGCGCTCAAAAGTTAAAATATAAGATTTTTTTCACTTTTAATTATTTTATCCATCTCTAAAGTTGATATAACATTATATTATTTCATGTGGAATTGATTTTGTAGATGGATGTGTAGACCCATATACTTGAGGAATATGCTTGGGATCACTGGGGATATACCTAGCATTATGGTCGTCTTTCTAAACTCTATGACCAATGTACTTCTATACAATCAACCCTTGCTCTTACCTAAAGTAATGCCACTAGATCCATTGGTTGTCTACATACTCGATAAGGTAAAAATTGTGATTTTATGATGGTTTTAAAGTACTCTCACATAGTCACTAGAGGATATCCCTTCAAACTCAAGGAATCTATGTCGTGTTCTTACATAGTTAGGGTATATTATGTGGAGTTGTAGGGTGTCCATATTAGTTAAGATGAAAGTCACAAAACTATAGTTGTGGCTGATAAATTAGTTAATAGCCCTCTTGATCTTGTAGAGGAGAGGTTTTCGTGGCTAGAAGAACACTTTGCACATATAAAACATAATGTTAGCCTCTTCATGGTGGCCCTAACTGATAATGGTTCTAACATAAAGGTTTTTTCAAAGGTGATATCAGGAGACCGAGAAGAAAAAGAGGACCAAAAGGAAGAACCCAAAAAATATAAACACAATTCAAATGTCATGAAGCATTCATAGTCCTTGTTCAAAATAGAACAAAAGTTGACATCAAGCCATATCATGGTGATATTGACTCTCTTAAACAAAATTAGAAGTTAATTTTAGTGTCTAACATATAGAGGAAGAACAAAATATTTAGTTTTTTTGG
Organism: Pinus tabuliformis; assembly: GCA_031772625.1. Lineage (NCBI taxonomy): Eukaryota > Viridiplantae > Streptophyta > Pinopsida > Pinales > Pinaceae > Pinus > Pinus tabuliformis. Next base: position 1,570,746,902 of record CM062816.1, read on the forward strand.
CTAAAATTAGAGGGCCATGCTCGAACCTAGTGGGAAAGCCACATGTAGACCTTGAGGTTAGAGATATATCATCAAGTGACTAAGTGGGAGGACTTTAAAACCCAGATAAATTCATAATTTTACCCCATTGGTTATGTAGAGGACCAACAAATCTAGTGGTATTACTTTAGGAAGAATTAATGGTAGAGTATACATGAGTACACCATATAGTTAAAAAAGATGACCATAATATTGGATATTTCCCCAAAGAATCCACATGTACTACTAAATTATTTGTGGGGTATACATCGCCATATATGGAAGAAAGTGATGTTGGTCAAACTACATCAGTGGACAAAGCTTGTGTACAATAACAATACCTAGAGTACATATGCCAGAAGAAGGGGAAATAAAGTTTGTCAAAGCAAAAGAAGCACCAAAACACTTGTAAGGAGGGAAAAAAGAAGTAGAAATGGGGAAAGATATAAGATAGTAGCCACAACACACTAGTTCAAATATCCCAACAACCAATGCAACCATTGTAACATAATGATCATATAGAGGAGGAGTGTTGGAAGTTACATCCAGAGCTTAACGCAAAGAAGAAAAGGAAAGATAATAAGAAGAAGAATCTCATGACCATTGATTTGAGAAATTAGGTTGAAAGTATGTTTTACATGGATGAGAATATCTTATGTATATCATTGTAAAAGGATGTGAACCTGAATAGATTTTATCAATAAGAAGAGAACAAAAATACCAGACTCCTCCATATAAATATACAAGCTAAAAATTCCAAGATTGATGCTTTGTTGGAATAAGGATCACGGGTGAATCTCATTATTATAGAGTTGGTCAATAAATTGGGATTAGAATTTTGTGATAATCCAAACCCATATCCATTGGGATGGGTAAATAAGGATACATAAATAAAGGTAACAAAATTGTGAAAAATTAGATTTGTTATCAATAGATATTTTACTAATGAAGTAGAACAAGATGGGTTCCCATTGATGTATGTGGAGTGGTGTTTGAAAGTCTCTATATGTACATGAAAGATGAAATCGTCATGCATAGAGAAACCAATATCACCTCATCAAGGATGCAAATTCTTTCACTATTAACATGGATAAGGGAAAGTCCAAAATTTCATTGTTAAGTTCTAACCAAGCCAAGAAATTGATTAGTTCAAGAAAGAAGTATGTTTTACTATTTTTAAGAGAAAAATAGTATGTATGAGAGTTATTAGGAGCAAGAGCATCCTTGGAGGCATGTACTTAGAAATGGAAACAATAACTAGGTGAGTTGCTACATGTGTAAAGGTATGTGTTCTGGGAGACTAAAGGGCCACCACCCAAGAGGGAAGTGGAGGATAAGCTCCATCCATTTCCAAACTCCCCATTCCAAAACATTGAGTTGTACAGGTAGTTTTTTATAAAATCAAGTGAGGTGAAGAAACAGTTTTAGTAGCTACTGGAATAAGGTATCATTCAACCGAGTACATCACCTTGTGGGTCACCCATCATCATTGTGCCAAATAAGGATGGGACTTAGTGGATGTGTATAGGTTACAGAGTGTTAAATAATATTATGCTCAAGAATAGGTAACCCCTACCGAGGATATATAATTTTCTATATCGATTGTAACAACTAAAATACTTCACCAAACTAGTTTTAATGTTTGGATAACACCAAGTTTGAGTTAAATAAGAAAATACCTAGAAGATCACTTTCAAAACAAGGAAAGGTTTGTATGAGTGGTTAGTCATGTCATTTGGCCTATGCAATGCACCACATAGAATTAAGAGGTTAATGAATGATACATTTTCCCGTTTTATAGAATCATTTGTTATTTCCTATCTAGTTGATATAGTAGTATATAGTGCTACCTAGGAGGAGCACATCTCACATTGGACGCAAGTGCTATAGAATTGAAAGAAGCACCAACTTCTATAAAATCTCAAGAAGTGTGGGTTTTCACAACAATATTTGGTGTAACTAGAATACGTGATAGGCGGAGGAGAGGTGAAGATAGATCTAGCCAATATGGAGGCCATCACGAAATGGCTAGTTCCTAGTAATGTTTCTAACGTTAAGAGTTTCATTAGGGAAATGGACTAAGGAAATTCATAGCCTTGTTTTCATCTGTAACAGCACCACTCCATGCCATAACAACAAGTGACAAGAGTTTTTATTAGGGAAAGCATAAAAGAAATGCCTTTGAAGAGTTAAAGAAGAAGAATAATGAAGCAGTAGTTCTAGTGTTACCAAACTCATAACGATCCTTTGAAATGGAAACAAATTTGAGTGGGTATTTTATGTGAGTAGTATTGATGTAGGAAAGAAGGCATGTATGCTACAATTCTAAAGCATTCCATGGGGAAATTCTCAACTACCCTACCTATGACAAGGAGCTCTATGCCTTGGTGTAAGCCGTGAAGAATTGGAAACACTATTTGGTGGGAGAAGAGACAATAATCTACACATCACCGGCTACTACAGTACTTATAGGCCTATAATAAGCTACAAAAGACAAAGAATTACGAGTGGATGCAGGTTTTATAGCACATTCACTTAGTGTTCAAGTATAAGAATGGAAACACAAGAAAATTTGCCAACACAATTTTAAGGAAACCCACATCAAAGATCACAACTTTAAGAAATCTAATGTACATGAAGTCATTCACTCATGATGCGTACAAAAAGAAATACTTAGAGGATGAAGACGTCAAGGAGATATTTCAGCAATTATAGAGATAGGCTCATGTAGATGACAATGACAATGTCGTTGACTACCATCTCTAAGACAAGTTACTATACAGGTTGGATAAGTTATGTGTTCCTAAAATTGAACGATTACATCTAATTAGACAACTTCAAACCTCGAAGTTTGTGGGTACTTTGGTGTAGGGAAGAAAGTGGCCAACTTCTATAGGTTTGTTTATTCGCCTAAGATGCAAGAGCAGGTAGCTAGGTTCATAATGGGATGCAAGCATTGTTGTACCAATAAGGCTAGTAATAGGAAACAAGGTCTATATCAATTATCACCCATATCCACTCGTCCTCAAAAAAGAAGTTCCATGGAATTTGTGGGAGGCTTAAAAATAGCCAGGAAGGGACATGACTACCTATTCATGGTACTTGACAAATTCAACAAGATGTTTATTATTACTTCCTTTAAAACAACCATTAGTGGGAAAGAAGAAATGAAATTGTTCCTTCGATAGATGTAGGTGCACTTTCATATACCAAGGAGAAATATTTTAGTGAGGTACATAAGATTTATCAATGCATTTTAGAGTACATTGTCAAAAAAGATGAACACAAAGTTAAAGATGTCTACAACATTCCATGCATAAATAGATAGGAAGATAAAAGTAGTAAAAAATACTTTGGTGCAACTTTTGAGGGTTTACAATTAAAAGCATTTGAAGACCTCAAGTGAAAATATTGTATATAAACTATACTATTTTATTAGCAGTCCAAACCTCTATTAGTTAGTCTCCATTTGAAACTTATTTTGGATATTTTCCACCCTTACCTTTGGATAGTGCAAATGAGCAACAATGGAGAGTGAGGAAGGATTTTCCAGGGGATGCCTTAAGGGTAGAAAAGGTTATTGAGAAGATAAGGAAGATTCATATATAGGTGCAAGAGAAATTGTAGAATTCATATGGAAAATACCATATAATGCATGATTAACATAGAATAGAGAATTCCTTCAAGTTGGGAGAAACCTTCCATGCTAGATCAAGAAGAGGAATAAGTTCTACACTCTATAAATGATTTCACAGGAGATGCTCAGGTAAAGTTGAAAGAGGATACAATTTCAGAGAAGAAACTTAGAACTACAAGATAGGGAAAGCACGACCTTTGGTAGATTGGGTTGAAAGGATAGCTTATGGTAAGATTAAATGGTGCACCTATGAGAAGTTGGAGGGACATTTTCCTTGCCTCATTTAGTAGAAGCATTCAGGGACCAAAATCCTTCCAAAATTAGGTGTCATACTAATTGGATCATTATATTGTTTCTAATCTATGTCACTTCTTTCCAAGTGGAAGAATCAACTCACAACACCATTTTTATAGACATGACCGAGTTTGGCATATTAGAGCTTGAAACATTTTGGGAGTAGTTTGAAGCATTAGATGACATTTTTTGTGTTAAAATTTTCCACTATATAGCTGCATCCTTTTGATATATTCTACACACAGATATCTTCCCAATGACATGAAAATTTCCCCAATTAGAGTCTGTATTCAAAAGTCATGCCACTCAAAATTTAACCTTACTATTTTTACCACTATAATTCAAGAGGATGCCACATCAAACTCCAATAATCGTGGAGAAGGGGTTGTCTACATGATCATGGTGAAGAAGTCTCTAGAATAATCAATAATGTAATTTAATTAACAATTGGAGTCAAACTTAATCACTAGTACACTATCAAGTTGTATGATAGCTCGGCGAGTAGGGCTAAAAGGGATTCCATTCTTTTCAAGTGCATTTTGTTTCATAAAAGAGTAAAATATATGAGAGAGATAGGGAGTGAGTACATAGAGAGGATTTGTGCAATGTAGTATAGCATTGGTCACAAAACTTACTTTTGTTTCTATTTTCTATTAAGAGAAAAAGTACAGTCTCACCTTCCAACTAGGTTTTCCCCAAAAAGGATTTCAATGATATTTATTGTGTCAATTGTGGATTTTGTGTATTTATTCGATTGTTCTCTATTTTCTATATAATTAGGATTCAACAAGCATGTCCAATAAACAATAGTTTAGTGGATTATATAAGACACTTTACACATCGTAGACTTCCAAATATTTTATTTATTGTTAGTGAAATGTTTATACCACATCTTGTTCATATTGGATTGTTGATAACACACCCAGAGTGGACTTATTGACCATTGTTTTTTTTCTTTATAGATTTTTTCTTTTAATTTCAAAAAAGTCACATGTGACTCCACATTGACCATGGAAAGAATTACACTTCCCCATCGTATGGGTTGTAATCCAATTATATATATATATATATATATATATGGAGAGAGAGAAATGAGGTTCATTCAATATTTACCCATTAAAATATCAAAATAAAAATTTGATTGATTTTATCTTCATTATATTTATAATTATTTTTAACTATGTCTAACTATTTCAAATTTAAAGTTTATTTTAAGTATATTTTTCAATCAAATTTATCTAGAATTTAGTAAGAATTTATTAGAATTACAAATTTGAGTTATTAACACTACATAATAAGATTTGAAGCATAAATTATTACCCTACATATATGAACCTATTATATTATTTAATCTCGCGGATTCATAGAACAAAAACACTAAACTGATTTGTAATACTTGACATACTAACTACAATTTGGAAACCAACTTTGAACCTAATCAAAAAATTTCTTTTAATTAATAAAATAAAAATAAAAAACATTAAATGTATGACGCATGACATTATTAATATACATATATTAACTTATTTTAGGAGTTGTCAATTTTGATTTTATTTCTGATTTAATTATGTTCGTTAATGGTATTCATTACATCTCTGATAACGTGTCATGGATCGATGCTGAAAAATAAGCTCAGCAGCTCGTGTTTGAGCCATAAAGTTCAAGCTCCGTCCAACCTTAGAAACGTGATAGACCTGTAAATTCAATAGTGAGTAAGGAGAAAAATTAGCGGATTCGGCGCCTTTTAGGGATGCAGTTTAGGCATGTGAACCCTTTAAAATTTCCCTTAGTCATGGCGAGAGTAATATTCTCACACTCGGCATGACACCATCTGTCACAAGCATCGGAGAATAACCACACATCGTCCTCTTTAAGTCTTCCTCGTCCGCACACAACACAAGTAGCGCCTTTAGCGCAGAGAGAGATAGTACATTTACAACAAAAGTCAACACTTTGACTTATAGCATAGATCATCTCTAAGAAGATGATACATGAGGTAGCTGAACTCAGTTGAAGACATGTTGATTCAATTGATTCTCCAAAGTGACTCCATCACCTATCATTGTGCCGCACCTCGTTTTCATGTTGCACCTCACTGTGCTGCATCGTGCTACACCCATCATCACTATGCTGGACCTCATTATGCTTCACTAATCATGACTGTACTGCATCTCATTATAGCATTTAGTATCATTGTCCTATACTAGCAAGTGTTGCACACAACATGCTACACTTTACTTTGTCATGATGCCCACCATTGTGCTGTAGCATTTCACATCACGATGCCCCTTATCACAATGTTGTCACTGCTCATACTGCTATACCATGATTGCTTGTTGTCCCATGCAAGCACCATGTCCTTGTTGTCCCATCTACCTTTTCTGCACAATGTGACCTTGCTATCCCATCTTCCTTTGTTGCACCATGATACCTTGCTGTCCCATCTTCTTTTGCAGCACCATGAGACTTTGCTGTCCCATTTATCTTTACTGCCAACACACCATACAAACACGGTTGTTTGTCACTTCATTCTATTGTAATTTCTAGGACTAGTTAGGGCACACAATAGTCCCTAACCGTCCTCAAATTTGGCCCAGAATTTCCCTTATGAAATGCGGCCCAAGCAAGTGTAAACCCTCTACCTCAATGCTGAAGATGAGGGTATAACATGACCCCAAAACAGCTCACATTGTCCCATGTATCTTTGTTGTAGCTTACAGCCCACACATCAAACCAAAACAACCCTCCTCTGCTTCAGCCCTCTAGGAAGATATCTCGGCCCTCCTAACAGCAACTCGACCTTCACATATGACCATGAAATAGCCTCCAAAAACCCATAGTGTTCAGTCTTCCTTACTGCGGCTAGGGCATGATAGATCTGCGTATTTGGGCAGTGTGAATAGGCCTTTTTCACCATGCTATGTCTCTCCTTTAGGCAACGTAGAGGGCAGGTTGGGCAGCGTATAGAATCAAGGGTCTTCTCTCTTGGACTACGGCTAGATCTTTCACTTTAGGACTATGACTAGGGCATCCTTTAGGACTACGTTTGGGCATCCTTCTCCTAGATTTCTCTTCCACTAAAACCAAAAGCGAGTGGAGAGAAAATCAAGAGAGAAGTGTGTGTGAAATGACTCTCAAGTCATCTCCTTTTATACTAAAACGTTGAGCACATGTGGGGGTTATTTGGTTGCTGGCCGACCTTTGATGAATTGTTTTATAACACAAATAAATTCATAACTCCATGAATACTTATCAGAATCAGATGATCTTTAGATCAATCCTACACCTCTCGATGAGAGGAGTCCAAGAAAAATATCAGCTGCCATAAATAAAATGACCCACATGGAGTTTGGCCTTGGTTGCCAATTGTAACACTCCTTAATTAGTGAGAACTCCATCCACTGATCCATCTGCCAGACTGTATTATCTCTACTAACAGTGCCATGCACTGCTCTGCGTTGCTCTACTGAACCATGAAGAAGAAGAATTGATCGAGAATGTCTCATACCATTCTCTATTGAGCCGAAGTCAATTACATATGAAGAGAGTGTGTCATACCACTCTTACTGATCCCAGATCAGTTCCAAAAAAGAGTGAGTTATGTCACTCTTATTGACCCGAAGTCAGTTTCATTAATCCCATATCAATATCAAAAGAGAGTGTCTCAAACCACTCATATTGATCCCAGATCAGTTTCATAGATCCCAAATGAATGGAGGTCATCCTAGCATAAGGAGTACGATAGATACAACGATGCATCCATCAATAGTACTACTATGGTCCCTAACCCCATTTCCTTGCTCATTGGCCAGATGAGAGGTACTTCCCATGAGTCCCAGACTGGATGGGTAGGATGCCTCAACAGGAGAACCACTCATCCTGTCCCTAAGTTGCCATGGGGTATCACAGGGGAAGGCTGAACCATTCACCTTGTACACAACACACCATTAGGGGAGGGTGAGTTGCCCTATGGTCGCTTGTTGCTCCAAGAAGTACCCCAAGGCCCCCCGGATCTCCCAGAGCTCAATGCATGCATCATGCAGCACCCTCATAAGAGGGTTTCTCAACAACTCCAAGTCGTTTGGGAAATTCACAAATTTGACCTTTCCCCAGGGCTTCGACAGAATGTCTGTGACCTGTACATAAGTCTCAATGCGATGGAGCCTCCTTGCTCATCGATGTACCATATCCCAAATAAGGTAGTATCTGATGTCTATATGCTGGAGCAATCATAGAATACGAGATTCCTCAACAATCAAATCCCCCCCTGGTTGACCACAGTGGTAACCATCATGTGTACAAACAACAAACTGAAGATCTTTTGCAACCAAGCAGCTTCACACGAGGTCCTACACATAGCTATTTATTCGGTCTCAGTGGTGCTTAGAGCAACTGTCTTCTGCTTCTTGCTCATCCAAGATATCGAGCATAACCCAAAGAGAATCAACACTCAAAAGTGCTCTTGAGATCCTCCACACTCCCTGCTTTGTCAGCATTCGAATAATCATGCAGCTTCACATTTCCGATAGTGTATCTCAATCTATGAGAGATTGTGCCCTGATGATATCTCAAAATATTCTTGGCACCAATCCAGTGAGGCTCAACCAAATATGAGCCCAACATGCTAATTGCAAAAAATATATCCGGATGGAGTTCCCCAAGAACATCAAAGCGAATGAGTTTATGAAACTTAGAGGCATTTCCCAAATCTGGTTCGGCATCACTACCACATAACTTCTGAAAGTTAAGCTCCATCGAGGTAGTCATGGGCTTGCAGTTCACCATTCCAAATCCGGAATCCAAATCCCTCTTACTTTTGCAAATGAGAGGATCAACACCTGTTAGAAAGAGGTCATCCTCATAAGGTGTCGGTATGAGAGGTCTATCATCCACAACCTTCGAGCAATAGTTTGGATCGGCTTTACTCCTAGTGAATCTCAGCTTCATCAGACAACTATCAATCCTCTCATACTAAGCCTGGGGTGTTTTGCTTCAAACCATAAAGGGCTTTCTTCCACCCGCATACATGAGATTCTCGATCATGAATCTCAAACCCCTTGGGTTGTTCCAAACCTATGGACCTGCTACATAAGGGGAATGGTCCCCTTGTAATTTTTTCCTTCCTCAGACATGTACCTTCATGCTCTTCTTGAATTCAGGCATCCCTGTCACCATTTGACTCACATTGGGTAGGGCCCCATAAGTAGACCTCCGGTGCTATAAATGAAATATGTCAATTGACATGATCCCCAATGGACCATCTGCAACTTGATACAAATTTCCAACCTTGAACCCATGAGTAAAAGCATCTTTGAAAAATCTATTTTCAAACACGTACGTTTCCATCAATGAATGCCACCCTGAAACCTTTGACTTCCATTGCAAAAATGGACACCAGTTTCTTCTTGTGATCAGGTACATAAAGAGATTCTCGTAAATGAATCGAGTTACCCTCATTCAATTGAGGGGTAACATTCCCTACACCCTTTCAGGAATAGGTGGCATCGACTCCAAGTATAATCCCACGATTGTTTCCATCTCTACCAAATTAGAGAGAGCACCCTTCTATCCGATGAAGTTCCTTGAAGCACTACAATCAATAAGCCAAATTCCCAAAGAGTATGAAGGAGAGGGCCAATACAAGATAATGCTTCTGTATCTTATCAGACTTCATACGTGGGGTTCCTTGCTTTCTTGAAGAGTCGGCCGTTTTCTTGATGACCTGCATTACTTGTCATTCCTCTGACCATTGAAGATGTCCCTGGAATGATTGCTATCGTCATCAAGTGATGTGTCCCTACCATTCAGACACTCCTTTGCATAATGGTTGAACTTATTACAAACAAGGCATTTGCCTTCCCTTCCACCCTTAGATCCGGACTTCCCATTGAAGTGATCTTTAGGTAGGCCATCAAAAGCTTCCGTTGCGCCATTATGATAATATAATCTGCGATTTCACCCTAGGTGAATTTGAAGAGGGATGAGGGATCCATTGATCCTATTGTCCTTTCCCAACTGTCTTCAGTGATTGCTCTTTCACTCTTGCTTGGGATTTGTCTTCACCTCAACTCTAATACCATGTTAGGTTTAGGTATGTTCTATACTTAGAGCAATTTATTTCAATTTTCACAGTTAGCTCAATATCTCTTCAACATCTTTTCCAGAATAGCAATCACATCAACATTAAAGTAAACTACAGCTAGAACATAAACATAAATCATAGAAGACAAGCCAAGACAAGAAGACTCAAGATGTGGCGCTAGCCAAGGACAAACCACAATGTGGGGAAACCCTTGATCAATTCTTCTTATATGTTCTTCAATAGTTCAACAGAGAGAGAGAGAGAGTACATTTACAACAAAATTCAACATTTCGACTTATAATAGCACAGATCATCTCTAAGAAGATGATACATGAGGTAGCTGAACTTAGTTGAAGACATGCTGCTTCAACTGATTCTCCAAGGTGACTCCATCACCTATCATTGTACTACACCTCGTCATCATGCTGCACCTCACTATGCTGCATTGTGTTGCACCCATCATCACTATGATGGACCTCATTATGCTTCACTAATCATGACTATACCCATCATTGTACTGCATCTCGTTGTAGCATTTAATATCATTGTACTATACTAGCAAGTGCTGCACACAACATGCTACACTTTACTTTGTCATGATGCCCATCATTGCGCTGTAGCATTTCACATCTTGCTGCCCCTTATCACAATGTTGTCACTGCTCATATTGCTGCACCGTGATTACTTGTTGTCCCATGCAAGCACCATGTCCTTGTTGTCCCATCTACCTTTGCTGCACCATGTGACCTTGCTGTCCCATCTTCCTTTGTAGCACCATGAGACCTTGCCGTCCCATCTTCTTTTGTTGCACCATGAGGCCTTGTTGTCCCATCTATCTTTTGTTGCCAACACACCATACAAACACCGGTGTTTGTCACTTCATTACTGCTGTAATTTATGGGACTGGTTAGGGCACACAACAAGCCCTGTCGTCCTCAAATCTGGCCCACAATTGCCGTTATGAAATGCGGCCTAGGCAAGTGTAAACCCTTTGCCTCCACATTGAAGATGAGGGTATAACATGACCCCAAAACAGCTCACGTTGTCCCATGTATCTTTGTTGTAGCTTACGGCCCACACATCAAACCAAAACAACCCTCCTCTACTTCGCCCCTCCTAACAGCAACTCGGCCTTCACATATGACCCTGAAATAGCCTCCAAAAACCCACGTTGTTCAGTCTTCCTTACTATGGCTAGGGCATGATATATTTGCGTATTTGGGCAGCGTGAATAGGTCTTCTTCACCGTGCTATGTCTCTCCTTTAGGCAGTGTAGAGGGCAGGTTGGGCAGTGTATAGAATCAGGGGTCTTCTCCCTTGGACTGTGGCTAGATCTTCCACTTTAGCATTGTGGCTAGGGCATCCTTTAGGACTGCAGTTAGGGTATCCTCCTCCTAGATTTCTCTTCCACTGAAACCCGAAGCAAGTGGAGAGAAAATCAAGAGAGAAGTGTGTGTGGAATGACTCTCAAGTCATCTCCTTTTATACTAAAACGTTGAGCACATGTGGGGGTTATTTGGTTGTTGGCCGACCTTGACAAATTGCCTTATAACACAAATAAATTCATAACTCCATGAATACTTATCGAAATCGGATGATCTTTAGATCAATCCTACACCTCTCGATGAGAGGAGTTTAAGAAAAATATCAGCTACCATAAACAAGATGACTCACATGGAGTTTGGCCCTAGTTGCCAATTTTAACAAAGTATCCAAGCATAAGAGGGGATTGTTGAACTATATACATTCTGTTGTTGTGTTAGATTATATAGGAGTAAAAGACTAGAGAGTGTGGTCATCTTTGACCAAGTCTCTGAAATGTACAAATAATAAATATAAAATAAAAGTGAGGTGAGTCATCCTTTGAGACCAGTCACTTATAAAAAAACAAAAAGTTAAATGGAATACGTACAAGAGGGACATCATAAATATGATAAATGTCTGAACACATCCACTAGACTACATCTCATCACAGTCCAAACAATCATAGCTAAGTTTTATACCTTTCGATACACTTTTATTTAAATCTGATTGAATCGTCTTTCCTCGTTTAATCAAGAACAATAGATTATAGAAATGAAAAGCAAACAACTTCCATCATGAAAACCATACCTTGAGGAGTTCTATATGAAAACTTATGATGGAATTGTGATTATATTTGCTTAATATTTTTAACTGGTTCCTCACTGGACCATGGGCAGATGAATTTTACAAACTATCATACATACTATTGTTGAAGACTGGTTAGAAGGTGCCATCAATTTCAGATCTTGGAACACCAGGATACTCCTTATCTTGGAAGAGAATGAGCTTCAAGATCATGTGGAGAAAGCTATTCTAGAGTCAAATGGAGCTGAGGAGAAAGTCCTTGTTTCTGTGCTTTCAAATAGTGATATTTGGTTGGTGGACAGATGTGCTTCTAGACACATGACAAGTTTTCAAGATTATTTCACCTATTTGACCAAGAGGGATTCAACATGGGAAATGAAACTTGGAGACAATGCCAAGTATGTTGTGAAAGGAGTTGGGACAACCTCAGTTTAGTTGGAGTCCAGAGATTTTATACATATGAGTGATGTATTGTTTGTACCAGGTTGAAAAATAACCTACTGTCTATTTTAGAGTTGGAGAATAACGGTTATAGAGTTTCATTTGTAGATAGTCAAGTTCTTGTATGTCCTAAGGGCTCTAGCATAGACTCAGTAGGAGTGATTGGTATTCAAGAGGGAGGACTATACAAATTATTAGGACAACCAACCCAAGCATTGGTACCCAAAGAAAAATAGAAGGATATGTCAAAGGTCAAGTGCTTTATTTGTCATGATTTTGGACACTATGCCTCCAAGTGTCTTGAGAAGAAAAGGAAGAGAAAGCAACATGCATTAGTAATCAATGTTGATGATAATGAGCATCCACCTCAGAGGAAGTCACGGATTTGTCAAAGAGGGATTTGACAATCCTCAATAGTTTCTTCCTTAATCAAGAGATAAGTACTTCTAATGATATTTTTCTCCCTTGATTATTATTATTACTTTAATTTTTTTGTTTAGCCTCTTGTCCTTGTATTTTTGGCTTAGTTATAAGTTTTGTTCCATGGCCTCCTAAATGGAGTTTACATAATGGAAAAATAGATCCATTGTGGAGACTGCGAAAAGCGATGATTCATTCAGTAGATGGTGTTGAGAAATCCAGTGTAATAATCTATGAGAGTTAATATAAGCTTGTTTCTCCTTCTAAATTCCTTTTTTCCTTGCAAGATAATGTGTTATTCACTATATATATATATATATATATATATATATATATATATATATATATATATATATATATACATACATATATATATATATATATATACATACATATATATATATATACATATATATATACATACATATATATACATACATATATATACATACATATATATATACATATATATATATACATACATATATATACATACATATATATATACATATATATATACATATATATATATACATATACATATATACATATACATATATACATATACATATATACATATACATATATACATATATATATATATATATACATATATATATATATATATACATATATATACATATATATATATATAGATATATATAGATATATACATATATCTACATATATATATATATATACATATATATATATACATATCTCATATATATATATATATACATATATATATATACATATAGAGATATATATCTATATATCTATATATATATATATATATATGTATATATATATGTATATGTATATATATGTATATATGTATATATATATATATATATATATATATATGAGAGTTAATATAGGCTTGTTTCTCCTTCTAAATTCCCTTTTTCCTTGCAAGATAATGTGTTATTCACTTATATATATACATATGGCATTTTGGCCAACGTTTCCATTTTTGGGAGGTGATGTTTCTAAACATACCTGTTTCAGAAACTCAACTTAGCTTGGCACCTTGATTTTCACTGTTGATACTTTCAGATACCATTTGTATTTGATAGAACACCTATAATAGAAATAGGACCTTACCCTGGAAGGTTATATCATTCCTAGCTAACCCTACTGTCCAACAAATAGTAATAGGGAAAGTCTAGTGTTCTGCTCCAGTCCTGTCATCCATCCACTTCTACAAAGCTTCCTCAACCAACTCTTCCCAAAGACCCTACCCATTTGAGAGGACCTTGAAAACTCATCATACTTCCTAAGTAAAATGACAACATACCTAAAAATAGTAGGTAGTTTCAATACAGTTTCTACACAAGGCACAGTGGGCCTTGCCATCCTCTGCTTAGTAAAACTTCCCAGATAAGAATGGTGTTTGATAAGAATAACCATATGAACACCCTGGTCTTGAGAGGGACCTTAACATTCAAAAGCTTGGATTACCAGCATTATGCATCTTTCCCCTGCCCTTCCAAAAACATGGCAATGTAAACAACTCAAGCAGTATATCTGCCTCCCAGGTTAGGACCAATGTCTATCAAATGATAACTGAATTTGCAAATTTGTGAAGGGATCCATATCCATTCTTCTGTTGTTGAGTGGATTAATATATTTTTGGTCCATTACCTCCTACCACAAGTCTTTACCAGGGATGAATCTCCAAAGACTCTTCATTTCCAACACCTTACCAAAATGATATATGTTCTTTAGCTCCCATCTCCCCATCTTCCTGGGCTTGGCCAATGTATACCACCTAAAAAAAGGCATGCTTTCCTTTCTTTTTTTACCAAACCAGAAAAAATTGGATACCTTCTTTCAAATTTTGTTTAGGATACTTTTGGAATGTACAAAGGGAATGCCAACAAACTGGTGTGGCTTCCAAAAGAGCTTTTATCATTGTCGATCTCCCTCCCATTGACAGCTATCTCGTGCAACATGAGGAGGTTCCCTTATATATCTTGTTATAGAGCCAAATTCAATCCTTATACCCATACTCATTAGCTTTTATCTCAAATTCTAGATATAGAAGGCTCTTACTGAAATCATTGATCTGAAAAAAAAAGTAATGCATGAATGGTTCTTTCCTAATGCAGTACTACCTTATGAAAGGAGATGGAGCATTTATGGTTATTAATTTCCATCCCTATTGCTTTCCCATACACCTTTAGAACCCCATGAAAGATCTATGCATCACTAACAGAATCATTACCAAACAAAAGTACATAATCAACAAAAATTGAGTTGGTTATAGTATGAGGTTCCTCCAGTCCTTATTCCTTTTAGACTTCCATGGGCTCTTTCATGAACAAAGAACTTCTGATACCAATAGGAATAGGAATAGAAGGGGAGACAAGGAGCAGCCCTGCCTTAAATCCCTTGTGGGTTTTGAAAAATTCTGATGATAAACCATTGATGAGTAGGCAAAAGGACACATATAAGAAACATCCTTCTGTCCAATTCACAAATTCCAATTTACATTCAACATGAAGGAGAATCAATCTAATAAAAAACTAGTTTAGCTTATCATATTCCTTCAAGAGATCCTGGATGATGATAAAAGATGGTATTTTCCTTACCTTAACAAAGAGAAGACCTTCTCGGGCTATGCTAAATTCTAATAGGCTAATAGCATTATGGATTTGTCAATTTCCCAAGAATCCAAGCCCCTCCTTAGAAATAGAAGGGCGGGTGGCGGGGGGGTTAAACATTCTTGAGTCTCAACCTTCGAAAAAATCTTATAAACAATATTGCACAAAAAAATGGATTAAAAACTTTTAAATGTGTTGGAGATGTCCTTTTTGAGAATCACTGTCAGGAAAGTGGAGTTTAATGCTTCCAATATCTACCTTGACTTCTTGTATTCTTTGACTGATAAATCATTTTATGTCTCCACTGGACTCATCCCATTCCAACAACTCTTTCTTGGTGCCTTCTAATTTTTAATATCAAACTCTCCCTCAAAAAAGACAAAAGTGGAGTTGCTGCTACACACTAGATATTTCCTCTTCAACTCCAAGAATTCGACTCTAAGAAACTTTATATTTCTTTAGCCCATTCAATGGATATGGATTTCAATCTTTTCAAGTTATCATTGAATTGGAACCGAACATCATCTTCACTCTGTTCATCAAAATTCCTTCATTCTCTGGACATTGTATCTCTAAATTCCAGATCTTTGAGCCAATGAGAATTAAATTTTAAAAGTCACGGGGAATTTCATCCAACTTTTCCACTTGAAGGAATTTTGGAACATGACCCAAGATCCCCCCTTCACATACCTAGGACCTAGATTTATCTATATCCTCCAACAAACTAAATATCATGAAAAAAATATTCAATATATTAGCAACACTCTCACCCCCTGCTCTATAGTTCCTCCATGTTGGAACTATTTCCAAGCATTCCATGTCATAAATCTTGCACTCCTCTATTTTGTTTAGAAGAAACTCCACAAGAAGGTCCATTCTACCCCTATCTCCCCAAATGTCTCCTTGTCTGAGAGCAAAATTCATAACCATGCCCCCCCAACAAACATAATTACATTATTCTTCCTAGTTTCTTCAAAAGCTGAAATATTCTCCCATAACTCTTTCCTTTGCTGAAAGGGGCCATATACATTAATTAAAGTGAAGAATTTGCCTACCTTTCCTCAGAAAATTTCTATACAGATAGCTGAAGGGAAAAAGTATTGCTTCTTGACTGTCCAGTGTTCTTCCACCCAATAGCTAGGTCTCTTGACTTCCCTTCAACACTTTTAGGCACAAACTTCAACTCTGGGAAGGCGGCCAATAGAATATCTATAGCCTTCTCACTCTCTAACATAGTCTCTTGCAGGAATAATATATCTAGGTTTATGTACACTCACAAATCTTGTTATGGTGTTTCTTTTGTGGTTAGCACCCAAACCCCTTAAATTGTAGGACATAATGATCATCTTCAACCTTTAAGGAAGGCCTTCCCTAATCTAAGGACCCCTGTGATAGTTGCTTGCCTGCTTGAACCTCTCTATCTACGTGTTCTTTTGCAAATTCAAAAAGAATTTTCTCCCTCAAGTTTCCTGTGAACCTACCTAATCTTGTCCCAGTCCCCCTTCCAAACTAATCTCGTATACCTACTCAAGCTACTTCTTTAGAGACCTCAAGTAAAAAAAAAATCTTTGAGAAAGGGCATAGTCCCATAAAGCATTCAAAGTTCTCTATCTATCAACATTATGTAGGTCCAAATGTTGCTTCCTATGACTTGATTCCATTCCCCATGATAAATAGTGTTGTTCCATCTCCTTTAATTCCTTGAGAGCATTTTTTCTAACCTGATGTTGTTGATATGCTTGACCAACAAATGAGGGAGATGCATGTCTTTTATGAGTACAGCCTCCTCCTTTTCTCTCAACTACAACCTTTTTCTTCAAATAAATTATGGAAGGAGTTTGTTTTTTGCTTACCTTTGACCCGATATGCTCTGTTATATTAGTCTAAATTTTTTCCATGAAAGCAGGGCTTTTAACCACAGGGTTTGACTTAAGAGATGGCTAAATATAATCTTCTCCTCCTAAGAAGTATCAAAACTTATGTCATTTACTCCTAGATGGACTACGAGAATATTTTGGAGAATTCTTGTTGTAATGTAACAGATAGATTCCTCAACAACATTAGAGGTATTATCTTGGGCTCTTGTAAATGGAACAAATCTGGTTCTATCTTCAACCTCTTGGTCGGATCCCTGCTCACCTATGCCTCTTCATCAAGAGTATTTTTCTTAGGGCATGCCATATGAAGATGACCACATAATTGGCAAATACTACATCAGAAGGGGATTTTAACGTAGCCCAACTCCTACATGTTGGACCAACCCCCAATCTTGACATCAATGCGTTTGGGAAGCCCATCCCCTAAATTCATCTCTATGTCAAAATCTCGTCCTCTCATCTCCCAAATCTGGTGGTGCATTCCAAATTTCTCGTCCTCTCATCTCCCAAAATCTCGTGGTGCATTCCAAATTTCTTGTCCTCTCATCTATGTCAAAATCTCCCCAATTTATCCCCAGAGTTAGGGCTCCTTCTATCTAGTGTTCAAACAGCGGCAATTGTAGTTTGATCCACATAAGCTAAATCTTTACACTATCCTTCACTAAATAAAAAAGAGGGATCCATTTCTTTAGTGATAATATGGACCTATCCCAATACCACTTACCTTGCTGAATGGTTTCTCTATCCTTCCCAGCTCTGAAGACGAACACGATCCATTGCATTGCTAGCCTCTAGGTTGTGACAAACCAATGCATACCCCAACTATTGCTTCTAGACTCTAAGGATCCACTGGCCCATTATTTTGTCAAAAATCAATGAAACTTTCCCACCAGATAAACTAGGACTTGGTCCATCACCACATTGACTCCCATTACCAACTCCATCCTTTTCTTCTTACGCTTGACACACTTCACCTTTTTCCTCGTCTCACTAGCTCAATAAATGATTTGCCTTTCTATCCTCCATGGTGCCCTTGGCTTCCTCCAGCATGTTCCTCAATAGACAAAGGAGCCCCTTCCATATGCAATACCATTGAATCATTTCAAACACTCCCTTGGCCTATACCTGCATTGTAATGTGAACCCTCCCAACCAGCCATTTATTCCGATGAGACCTGGTATCGATTATTGCTTCATAAGGTCAAGGATTTATCAATCCTTTGGGATCACTCTCCCATGTGGTTACCAAAAGTACAACCCCATAACTGCAGTCCTTCTGATTGCTTGACCTGACAAGAAGATGGGGATCCTCTTGCCCTCCTTTGAAGCCAGCCAAAACCCCTTTCCACGAAGGACTTGGAAAGGTTTAACCTTTAATGTGACATAGACCTCAGCGAAAAAACACAAGGACTACCATTTTTACCCACCTTCCTATGATGTTAGAGTGGTATGAGTAGAACTTGCCTTATAAGCTACCTTGGATCTCCTAGTTTGACCCTCACTTCGTTGTCCATTTTGCAGAAAACCCTCCTCCACTGCCAGTCCCTTCCTTCTCCATTCCTCCTCCGTATCCATGCACCCATTGAAATGTGGTCATGTTATTTTGTGCCATTATTATTTTGGCGTCAATTCCATAATTAGCATCGAGGCTAATGTCATCAGGTCGCCAGGCTACACTAGCAGTCGAAGTGACGACGCCATGACTTAAGGGAACAATCAGCCACCCACCAACTCAGGGCAGGGCGTGCACACTCGCCGCCCACCACGGAGGGTGTCAGGCAAGCCGACCGGGAATTGAACCTGACTGTTGCGGCAATCACTTCAAGTGCCACTAAGCCACGACATGTTGGACAGTATGTGTATATATATCTTATTGACAAATTGATTTGCATTGAACTCTGACTATCAAATCTGTTAAGATAAATTATAATATAATGTATAGCTTTGATTGCTTCGTCCGCAGGTCTGTTCAGGTTTTTGTTCCAGTTAATTTTGACTAAATCCCATTACGTTCATTGCTGATGCTTTTTCAATAATTCCCAAGTACCTAGGCAGGTCTTTTCAAAAATTTCTTGCATTTCAATTTAACTCGTTAAAAAATATTTATATTTTGTTGGTTCAAGATCAGCCTATGGCACGTGGCCCAAATATTTATGCATTTTCTTCTTTTGCAAAACATCTAGTATTCAAATGTTTTGGAAATTGCAACCTTAATTTAATTAACATGAAAATAATCAATGCAGTTCACAATGAGATATAGATTCGTGCGAAGCGACCCTAGATGACCAGTAAACACCTGGGAACTTTTTAAAGAAGATCATCGCTTACCGCTTACCTACAGTTAAAAAGCGAATTTGATTCAACTCAAGCTAAGCTCAATCGTCTAAAGACTTGACCAAACCCTAACAATCTGATAACAAAGATATGTCGTAACATAAGAGCTGGCGGCTATTGTCCGCTGAAGAATTGAATAAATAAAAGGTTACCTTCTTGAGTGCAGAGAATCATAGGAAAGTATTTGGTGATAATGGCGATGCAGATATCTTTCTGTCTCTCCCACGAATTCGGTCCATCTGCCGATTTGTCACCGTGCAAATTCAAGGTCATTACAGTGAGGGAGACGCTCATCCTTCTCCACCTCTGCTCGCTCACAGCTTCAAATGATTGAAATAAAAATGCCGCGGCCACATATGCATATGCATAGACTGGGATTTAAAGGAATTCTAACCCTCGCAGACTGAAAATTTCAGGTTTTGGATGTTGTAACGTCTACACCTTATTAATTTATGGAAATTGCATATCTCATAAAAAAAGAAATTTACTGCGACTATAAAGTTTCTCCACATTATGTAATCTTGGTAAATACACAGCTCTAGATTTTGGTTTAATCATTATTGTACTAGCATCATTTATAAGTAATTTAATTCTAAGGATTGGTTTCATGCCGAAGAGTCCACGCGGCTTGCATATATATACTCCATTCTGCACTTTATGCTAGGCCATCACGTGGCTTTCCATGCCTGCTGCGAATGTTATTAACTCTGCCTGCTCCGTCCTGTACGTGGTCGGGCAGGCTATTTGGTCTCATCTGCCATCTAGAAACTCACCTTCATCAATGGTGCAAAACATTTCCCGCAATCTGACGGCGGCGATCTTCTCGGAACTCACCTCATCTTTGGCATGCAATGAGAATGACCTCATTTGCTGGGCAACACTCCTGCAGAGCCTGCTCTAGTTTGGCTCTTCCACTAGCAGCTTCAATGTGCTAGACGCACAGGATTTTGATCAATCTGCCGGTTTTGTTCAGACTCAGGGTTTGGCAGCGTTCAAGACTCTTCAGGTAATATGTGTTTCTCACTGAGCTATTCATGCTACCCTCGTAAACTTACATAGCTGGAAACGCTTCTCGTATACAGTTGATCTAAATATGTTTTCATTTATGTGGAACTCATGCTGCTCGCAAGATGTTCCGGGTTCAGCTATGGCTCTAAGCTATACCAAAAGAAGGGATGCTCCTTCAATGGCGGCTTCGACAACTCCCGGGTAAGTCATATTTAGACTGGAAGCTTTCTGGCGTTTTCCGCTTACTTTTTTTTTCTTGTCTGTCTCAGTTGTTATGTATTAGTTTTTATCAATTGCATTATTCTAATACCATGTGGCTATGGCTCCATGTAGGATGCCTGTTAACTGCCTCAAATCTTTTCGCTGCATCTGGTTGGAAGGCGCTCCTCCAACGTTGGGCTCTAAGGGTTTCCAGGTATGATTTCGTCCCAGCCTGGTGCCCTCGGGCTGAAGGAATAAGACTTAGGGTGATATCTGGGTCATGGTTCTCAGCAAATTTTATGACTTCTCAGTGTTAATGACCGCACCCAGAATCATTTGGCTAGGATTTTCGAGGGGTTTTTCCCAAGTTCGGCGAAGGGACTTTCTTTCTAGGGTTTTCTTCTGTATATGTTTTCGTTAATTAAGAGCGTTGTTCCTATTACGGATTCGGTGCTTTCTGCTGCACAAGATTATCCGGTCTCTGGCTAATTTATTATTTTGTATTTATATCAAGATTCCAAGTTGAAGAACTGTTTAAAATTCTCTCAGTTAAATGTGAATGACCGGGTGCATAGCTGGGGCTTCGCCTGCATGCATTGAACCCTTTTTCCTGTTATTAATATATCACATTTGTTTGGCCTATCTATAAACTCGCGTGATTATTTGTTGGGTCTGTTCTATTTTTCATGGAAATATTCTCGTGGCAACTATGTGTTTTTAAGTTGAGATGTGGCCTTCGGCCAGCACAAAATTTTGTTCATTACTTATAAAATTGAATGACAGTTACATAGTTTTTTTTTATAACCGCATTTGGGTTTTGGCTTTACTCTTACTGAGCGTAAATATGGTTTGTCAATATCAGAGCCTGTACATTACAGGATCATTGTGTTTTTACTTTCCCTCGGAAACCAATTTCTTTTATAAGATTGCCTTCTGTTTTGCAATTCCTATGGCTTTATAATCATGAGGGTTCTCATCCCTCGAATAGTTCCATTACGACCCGATAGGTTCGTTGTTGCTCCGGATTCAGGGATTCTTGGACCCTTTTGTGGTTCGTAGCCTTGACCATGGGGCAAAGCGACCCATCTTCGCATACCCCGAACTTGTTATCTGCTAAAAAACTTGGTTATTCTACTTCTGCATTTATCTTTAGGGTCCTTCCAATGAGACACTTATTAACAGTTCCTCATTTATTCTGCTTCTACATTTGCCTTTAGGTTACGTATTAATGAGACATCTAATATCAATTCTTTATTAGTCATGCGTCAGAAAAAAATTTTCCGCTTCCATGGTTTTCTTTAAGAACTAAACAAGGTCCTAGGGTTCTTATTTTATCATGCAATTCTAATATTTGAAATTATAAAAGCTCAGGTGGCCTATCTTGCTTTTCCTCACTAGGGTCTTAACTTTCATTTCCGTTTTGAATGGAATTGTAAGAGAATTATAATCTTTCTTTGTTACATAATTATATCTCTCTTTGTTACATAATTTTTCTACCAGCATTCTATAGACTGTTGGAATGGAGTTTTTCAATAAAGTAGAAATTTAACTTTCTAGTCTGAACAGAGTTTTGAAACAGAGAATATAACCAATTTCTTAAATGGGAATGTCGCACCTAGATAGTGGCACTTACAACTGGTATCTTTCGGAAATAGTAACTCTATTTATACATAAACTTGCTATATTTATTTTGGTTATAGCTATAGGAACCTATTGCTTGCAGAAAAATAACACTTCTAACTCAGTTCTGATAATAGCACAGAATTCGGTTGGTACCTCATACCTGGGTTGCTTCCAAGTGAGTAACTCCAAAAGAAGAGGTCACCTCTGACTCTATAGCTATTCAAACCACCCGACCATAAGATTGTCTTTCGAGACCAAATCTCCCCCCTAGCTTGCTCAAAGACGTACTGTCTTTTGCAGGTTGCTTGCGCTCTACGGCCTTGCTAACTAATCATCCCCATACATAGCAAGCTTTCTCCATTTTTTCCACTGCCTATCCCTACAACGCAGTTTTTCCTTCCCCCCTCTTCCTTTTTCCTGGAAGCCCTCCACGGTTAGGGGAGGTAGTTAGGGTTCAGCGACTGTTTCTTTTTAACTTCCCTCCTCAGAAGTTACTTGATATCCTCTTCACTAGGAAATCATTTCTCATTTTTTTTCAATAAAATAAAAACATTAATTAATTAAAACAGATAGTAACCACAATCCTTTAGTTTGTTTTCACTACGATAAATAAAATATTTACAACATTCTGGGGATATTACATCTCCCCCTCCTAAAATTGGACATCGTCCCGATGTCTTTCAACCATGAACAGCCCTGGGTAAGCCTTTTTCATGAGCTCTTCATCTTCCCAGGTGGCCTCATCAGGCCCAAAGTGCTGCCACTACACTTTAACTTGGGTAATAGCTCGTTTCTGCAGCATTACTTCTCTCCGGTCGAGGATGCTCAATGGCTCGACCAAGATTTCTCCTTCCGGTTCGACCTGAAACATGCAACATCTTTAATCAATTAAAAAAAAAAACATTTAGATTGATCTACCAGAGATAATTCTTACCTGTATATCCTGCCATCTGATTACATACTTAGGATCATAAACATATTTTTTAACATGGAAACACGGAAGACATTGTGGACCCGTATGTGACTCGACAGAGTGGGCTGGTATGCTACCGGCCCAATTCTTGCTAAGCCCTGAAACGGTCCACAAAATTGGGGTACCAACTTAGCGCACCCGCTCCATTGTAATGTGCTATTTTTTACTCCAATTCTCACATACACATGATCACCCACTTGATACTCCTTAAACTTCCTTTTCCGATCAGAAAAGTTCTCTTGCCTATCCTGAGCTGCCTTTAGATTGGACCGTACCTTCTTAACCATTTCCTTAAGCATTTCGGGACCTAACATCAATCTGTCTTCCGGTCCACCCTAGCTTGAGGGAGTGCGACACTTCCGCCCGTACAATACTTCAAATGGGCTCATTTGCAATGATTATGATAGCCATTATTGTACGCGAATTTGACCAAGTGCAAATAATCTTCCCACTTGGTTGGCTGCTGCATTACTTATGCTCTTAACATGTCTTCCACCACCTCGTTCACTCTTTCTATTTGTCCATCAGTCTGAGAGTGATAAGCTGTACTGAAATTCAGCTGAGTCCCCAATTCTTCAAACAACATTTTTCAAAAGACCGATGTAAATTTTACATCACGGTCTGAAATTATTGTTTTTAGTAACCCATGCAGCCTAAATATATTCTACATAAAAACATGGATGATCTACACAACTCTATAAGTAAATTACACAGGTATAAAATGCGCTGATTTACTTAACTTGTCCACCACCACCATGATGGAATCGTTATTTTTCTTTGACTTGGGCAAGCCCGTTATGAAGTCCATGGAGATGGTTTCCCACTTCCATTCTGGAATGGGTAATGGTTGTAATAACTCCGCAGGATGTTGGTGTTCTGCTTTAATTTGTTGGCACTTCAGACAACGTGCCAAGTATTCAGCGACATCTTTCTTCATACCCTGCCAATAATATTCTTTTCGGAGCGCAGTGATCATTTTCTGATACCCCGGGTGTCCAGCATAGTGACTTCTATGAAATTCATCCAAAATCAGGTTTTTAATGCTGTTTTGATTGGGCACATACAACCTTTTCTTATAATACAGCATTCCAGCAACATCCATAGCATAACCTTGCTGATTTTCCTTGTTGGTTGAGTGTTGCGCTTGCTGTTTTATTTGCTGATATGCGGTGTCTTATTCTGTTGCCCTCTTAATCATTCTTCGGAGGTGCTTTTCCCTTTACTACAAGAAATCTCATATATACATTGTAATTTTCGACTTAAATCGTCTGCCACCCGGTTCTCTTTCCCTTTCAAATGCTTGATCTCGAAATCAAAGCCACTTAAAAAATCCACCCACCGTGCTTGCCTATCGTTTAAGGTGGGCTGGCTAAAATAATTGGTCAGACTATGGTAGTCTGTCAATAATAAAAATTTTCTTCCCATAAGATAATGTTGCCACATTTTTAAGGTGTGAATGACCACTGCCAACTCCAGATCATAAGCGAAATATTTCTACTCATGTTCTTTTAATTTTCTTGACTCGTAAGCAATCCCTTCCCTTCTTGCATCAACACGCCTCCTACCCCTTCCTTACTTGCGTCCGTGCACCACATAATCTTTACTAGGATTGGCTATGTTTAGAATGGGTGCGGTGGTGAGCAGATGCTTAAATTGCTCAAAACTCTTTTGGCATTCTGGGGTCCACCTAAAGGTTTTTCCCTTTTTCTGTAAGGAAGTGATAGGATAAGCTACTCTCAAAAATCCTTCTACAAACTGTCTGTAATAACTTGCTAATCCCATGAAGGATCTGATGTCTGCCACATCCTTTGGTACCGGCAATTCCATTATGGTCCTTATCTTTTCGGGATCCACCGCGATCCTTTCTTTAGTGATTGTATGTCCCAAATATTGTATTTGTTCCTTAAATAAATCACACGTGCTGAACTTGGAATATAACTGGTGTTTTTGGAGGGTTTGCAGTACCAATCTGAGGTGCTCCTTATGCTCCTCCATAGTTCGGGAATATATCAATATATTATCAATAAAAATCAGCACAAACTTATCCAAATACTGATGAAATATGATGTTCATTAAACACATAAAGGTTGCGGGGGCGTTGGTTAACCCAAAGGGTAACACCACAAACTCATAATGACCATATCGTGTTCTAAAAGTAGTGCTAGCGATGTCGTCTTCCTTAATCCTGATTTGGTTTACTCTGATTGCAAATCAATCTTGGAGAATACCGTTGCCCCTTTTATTTGATCAAAAATTTCATCAATACGAGGTAGAGGATACTTATTTTCGATGGTCAATTTATTCAATTAACGATAATCCATACACATGCGAAGGGTCCTGTCTTTCTTCTTAACAAACAATACCGGGGCTCCCTAGGGGGACACACTGGGGCAAATGTAATTTTTGTCTAACAGCTCCTATAATTGCATTTTTAAATCTGTCAATTCTGGTATGCTCATTCTGTAGGGTGCTCGGGATACCGGCGCTACCCCTGGCACCAATTCGATGGTAAAATCTATGTCTCTCTTGGGTGGCAGTCCGGGAATCTCTTCTAGAAACACATCATCGAATTCTTGTATCATAGGAATGCTTTCCAATGCAGCTGTTTTATTTTTTGAGTTGGCATAACCCACTTGGATGGCATAAATCTGACATCTTTTCCTAATGCATTTTGCTAACTGAGAGGCAGTTATTGGCTGAATCTGCACTGGCTACTTAATTCCTTGCATCTCTTGCCTTGCTCCAAGCTCATTTTTGTAACAGATAGTCTTTGTTTTACAGTTAATGATGGACCAGTGTTTTTCTAACCAGTCCATATCAATTAGTACATCATACGAACCGAGGGGAAGCACGTTTAAATCTGCCATCACTGGATGTCCTGCTATCTTTAAAGGGCAGTTATTTACCATAGCAAGCACTCGTCTCTTTGCCCCTGTTGCCAGCTGTACTAGCCAAGGATCCTTAAATTTAACAGGTTGCAATTTACAATGTTCCACAACCTTGGGACTAATATAACTTAACGTAGCTCCAGGATCAATTAAAACAGTTACAGCAAGGTCTAAAATCTTACCTTCAATTCCACCATGGCCGGCTGGTACTCTGCCTGACGATCTTCTAGAGCAGCATTAATCCTTGGTAAACTACGTCCTACATCGCTGACTGTAGATGCTTCATGGATCTGGGAAACCTGTTCGGTTCCCTTTCGTTGAGGACAGTTTTTAACGTAATGAGGCCCATTGTAGTCCCAACATTTCACTGGAGGCCTTGTTGTCCCTACATTGTCTTATTTTCCAGGTTGTTCATTGATTCTGGACTCATTGGTTGGCTTTGACTTGAGCGGATTCTTCTGTATATTTTTGTTGTTTTGTCCTTTGGCAAATCCTTTGTAACCACCACCTCGATTTCCTTTATTATTTCCAGCCAACTTGTTGCTTCTCTTATCAATCCACTTTTTACCCGGAATTTCTCCCTTCTATTTACTTCGCTAGTAACAAATCCTGGCTTTACGTATTACCTCATCCATCGTCTTTGGGTTGTCAAATTCAATTCTTTCCCTCATGTTCAGAGGTAAACTGCTAACGAACCTCTGTACTTTAGCCTTTTCCTCTCGAATATAAGGCACATAACGGAGCAATGAAGTAAAATGAGTGATAAACTTATCAATAGTTTGTTGTTCCAGTCATAGGTCATGGAATTCTCTTGCTTTTTCGTCATAAAAACGTTCGGTCAAGTATCTTTCCTTAAAGTATTTTTGAAATTTTTCCCAAGTTATATTCTTCTCGCTTACTTCTCTTACATTCTTAGCTTCTTCCCACCATAGGGTGGTTTTTCCTTGTAATTGGAAAATGGCCAACCGTGCCTTGAGGTTGTGATCGTATTCATATAGCTGAAAGTATTTGTTCATATTAATCAACCATGCCTCAGCTGCAGCCTCCAATTCTCCATCAAAGTGTGGCGGTTTGATCTTATGAAACTCCCCTTGCAACTCTATCTGTTGCCTTTTTGATGTCTGTTGCTCGGAAGCATTATCAGATCGTTCTTCTCATTCTTCCTCCCTCCCTTTTGACTATTCTGGTTATGTGTGGCGATTTTGCTCCTCAAACACCCTTTGCTGCTCAGCACTGGGATTCAGGGGTTGTTGATTATGCTTGTCCGATAGACTTTTTATAATCCTTTCATGTTGCATGGTTAGCCTCACATTATCCTCCCGCAATCGGGCCATTTCATTTTTCAACTCCTGCACTGTCTCTAATATGGCAGGGTTTGTATTATGAGCCTCCTCTCCAAGTTGTACCCATAACTTTGGGTTATTTTCAGGGCCTGTTGCAGGTCCCTGACCTACCAAAAACCTATGTAAAACACTGTCTGCTCTTCTCATATTGGCAGTCTTCTGTTTTCATGTACTTAACATAAGAAGAGTAACAGAAGAAGGGTTAACGCATTAACTGTTTTTCTTTAAATACACAATAGAAATGGAAATAAAATGAATGCACTTTATCTTCTTCTTCTTCTTCTTCTTTTTTTTTTTTTCCAGAGGCCACAATTTTTTAAACTTGGCTCTGATACCACTTGTAAAGTCTCCACCTTATTAATTTACAAAAATTACATATCTCATAAAAAAAATTACCGTGACTATAAAGTTTCTCCACATTATGTAATCTTGGTAAATACGTAGCTCTAGATTTTGGTTTAATCATTATTCTACTAGCATCATTTATACGTAATTTAATTTTGAGGATTGGTTTCATGCCGGAGAGTCCACGCGGATTGCATATATATACTCCATTCTGCACTTTATGCTAGGCCATCACGTGGATTGCCATGCTTGCTGTGAATGTTATTAACTCTGCCTGCTCCGCCCTGTACGTGGCCGGGCAGGCTATCCGGTCTCATCTGCCATCTGGAAACTCGCCCTCATCAATGGTGCAAAACATCTCCCGCGATCTGACGGCGGCGATCTTCTCGGAACTCACCTCATCTTTGGCATGCAATGAGAATGACCTCATTTGTTGGGCAACACTCCCGCGGAGCCTGCTCTGGTTTGGCTCTTCCATTAGCAGCTTCAATGTGCTAGACGCACAGGATTTCGATCAATCTGCTGGTTTTGTTTAGACTCAGGATTTGGCAGCGTTCAAGACTCTTCAGGTAATATGTGTTTCTCGCTGAGCTATTCATGCTACCCTCGTAAACTTACATAGCTGGAAATGCTTCTCGTATGCAGTTGATCTAAATATGTTTTCATTTATGTGGAACTCATGCTGCTCGCAAGATGTTCCGGGTACAGCTATGGCTCTAAGCTATACCAGAAGAAGTGATTCTCCTTCAGTGGCAGCTTTGACAACTCCCGGGTAAGTCATATTTAGACTGGAAGCTTTCTCGTGTTTTCCCCTTACATTTTTTTCCTGTCTGTCTCAGTTGTTATGTATTAGTTTTTATTAGTCGCATTATTCTAATACCATGTGGCTATGGCTCCATGCAGGATGCCTATTGACCGCCTCAAATCTTTTGGCTGCATCTGGTGGGAAGGCACTCCTCCAGCGTTGGGCTCTAAGGGTTTCCAGGTATGAGTTCATCCCGGCCTGGTGCCCTCAGGCTGAAGGAATAAGACTTAGGGTGATATTTGGGTCACGGTTCTTAGCAAATTTTATGAATTCTCGGTCTTAATGACCGCACCCAGAATCATTTGGCTAGGATTTTCAAGGGGTTTTTCCCAAGTTCGGCGAAGGGACTTTCCTTCTGGGGTTTTCTTCACATAATTCTGTTCATTATTTATAAAATTGAATGACAGTTACAGAGTTATTTTTTTTATAACCGCATTTGGGTTTTGGCTTTACTCTTACTGTGCGTAAATTTGATTTGTCAATATCAGAGCCTGTACATTACAGGATCATTGTGTTTTTACTTTCCCTCAGAAACCAATTTATTTTATAAGATTGCCCTCTGTTTTACAATTCCTATGGCTTTATAATCATGAGGGTTCTCATCCCTCGAACAGTTCCATTACGACCCGATAGGTTCGTTGTTGCTCCGGATTCAGGGATTCTTGGACCCTTTTGCGGTTCGTAGCCTTGACCATGGGGCAGAGCGACCCATCTTCCCATACCCCGGACTTGTTATCTGCTACAAAACTTGGTTATTCTGCTTCTGCATTTATCTTTAGGGTTCTTCCAACGAGACACTTATTAACAGTTCCTCATTTATTCTGCTTCTACATTTGCCTTTAGGTTATGTACTAATGAGACATCTAATATCAATTCTTTATTAGTCATGCATCCGAGAAAGCTTTTCCGCTTCCATGGTTTTATTTAAGAACTAAACAAGGTCCTAGGGTTCTTATTTTATCATGTATTTCTGATATTTGAAATTACAAAAGCCTAGGTGGCCTATCTTGCTTTTCCTCACTAGGGTCTTAACTTTCATTTCCGTTTTGAATGGAACTGTAAGAGAATTATAATTTTTCTTTGTTACAGAATTATATCTCTCTTTGTTACATAATTTTTCTACCAGGGTGATGCTCACCCTTGTGAGCATCACCCGATGCAATGAGTGCTAAGTGAACAATTCAAAAATCATGAGAAATTAGTCAATTACGACTACCTCTCATGGAAATGGTCATACGTTAATGACTTACTTAATGCAGTTGAATCCAAAAAAAAAACGATATCTAATATAATGCACTGCGTAAACCCCTAATACTTAAGTTCTATAGACTGTCGGAATGGAGTTTTTCAATAAAGTAGAAATTTAACTTTCCAGTCTGAACAGAGTTTTGAAACATAGAATATAACCAATTTCTTAAGTGGGAATGTCCCACCTAGACAACGGCACTTACAACTAGTATCTTTCAGAAATAGTAACTTTGTTTATAAAGAAACTCGCTATATTTATTTTGGTTATAGCTCTAGGAACTTGTTGCTTGAAATAACACTTCTAACTCAGTTCAGATAATAGCTAGTCAAACCACCCGACTATGAGATTGTCTTTCGAGATCAAATCTCCCCCCTAGCTTGCTCAAAGACCTACTGTCTTTTGCAGGTTGCTTGCACTTTGCGCCCTTGCTATCTGATCATCACCAGACATAGCAAGCTTTCTCCCTTTTTTCCACTGCTTGTCCCTACAGCGCAATTTTTCCTTCCCCCTCTTCCTTTTTCTTGGAAGACCTCCACGGCCAAGGGAAGTAGTTAGAGTTCAGCAACTGTTTCTTTTTAACTTCCCTCCTCAGAAATTATTTGATCTCCTCTTCACTAGAAAATCATTTCTCATTTCTTTTCAATAAAATAAAAACATTAATTAATTCAAACAGATAATAATCACAATCCTTCACTTTATTTACAGCATTTTGATAATATTACAGATGCGCAGCTGCGATTGTTGCAGAGAAAAATCAGCACTTATTTCATTATTCTGCAAGAATATAAACGGACGCTGCCGGTGACCGTTATGCAATAGCGTTATTGAATACCACGGCCGAGAATTCCTCAAGGCTGTCCATTTTGCGTGAAGTGACGGGCAATTTGTTTTCTGTAAAGGGCCCTCTCATATTCAAGCCGCCTAAATTATTCGAATTAAGTCGCTTCAAAGTTTTCAAAAGATGAAATAATAATAAACTAACCGTGGTGCTCATTGAATTATTGCCATCTTTAAACCATAAAATGTGTTTGCTTCTTCTCAAATTTAAGTAATCAAAAAATGGTTTGGACGCATGGAAACCTTCGGGACTCTCTCTGACAATGGGGCACTCTGCGAACGTGACATCATTTAAAAATATTTTGCAAGGGAGCAGACAGTTTTAAAAAAATTGTTGAAGATGTGCTAGGTTTTTTTTGGTAGTTGGGTCAGAGGTTTGTTTGTGTTTTTTTTAATAAAGATTTTAGATATATAGAGTTATATCCAATAATCGTACTCTTTTAATTTTAGTACTTAATCATTTAATTACTAACGAGAGTTGAGGAATAAATGTTTATATATTTTAGTTCACTGATATTATTATTAATTCATAATTTTGTGAATTATAAAATATTTATTTATCATTTTCATATAAAAAAAAATTAATTATTATTTTTTTAATTAGGGAATATCTGCGAGAGATTAATGTGTAAATAAATATTTATTTAAAATTAAATTTATTTTTCGGGATCTGGGTGTTTGACGACAGTACAGGTACGTGGATTGCTGTTTGGATGGGTGCGTGGTTGATCTTCACCGCCACTCAACCTCTCACAGCTCCGGTCATAACTTCCCCTGCGCTCCAGATTAATGATGCTTTAATGATGCCAGTACATCCTCTTTTGCCGGTTAATTTCTTGATCATGGCGCTTTCAGCTAGCCACAATTGCGTTCCTCCCTTTTGCTTTGGCTCCTCCTTCGCAAATGCAGCGGTTTGCTCTCGAACTTTCTCAGGAGTAAACTGGGCTTTGGTTCGTTGGAGGAACTTCTGGCTTTGCCCTCAAGCTACCCTCTGTTTTCCTTGCTCTCTCGCTAGCCACTCGTTTGTTGCTCTCCCTTTCAGCGTCTTGAGCGCTGAAGCCAAGTTTGTTTACCAAGTAGCCCGGATCACCTTGCTCCTCCAACTATGCCGAAACTTCGACAGCGAATGAGCTGCAGAAGAGGCAGCTCCCGAGGGCAAATTGGACGCCAGGCCTTCTCTTCCACATCGGACTCCTCAACTTTCTACTCGGACTTCCGCACAGATAGGTACCCAGCTACTCGGAGTGGCCGGGGTAGAGGCAGAGGACTGCAAATTGTAGCACCGAGCTCCTTCCAATCCATGACTAACGCCGCTTGGTTACAATTCCCCTGTAGTCATGGCACTTTCTCCTTTATGGCCACAGTCACCATCGAGCTCAATTCAGGTCAAGAGGCTGGTTCCCTCAGGGCGACTACGGACAGGCCGGCGGAAGACAGACTAGGCTCCAACCAGACAAACTTCGAACAAAGCAAAGCTTCAGGCTCTGGCAAAAGCAAAGCTTCTCAAAGCATGAAGAATCAGGCGGGCTCCTCTGATGACGACGATGATTACAAGTATGGATGCCGCATCATCGAGGAACCGCTTGATCCCTCTCTTGATGTTTAAACAGGTTGGTTCTTTTTTGTTTTCTTGGAATTCAGCAAGCTTGAGAAGGTTCACTTATCACCTTCCTAGATATCATGATATATGCACTAGCTCAAATTGCCAGATTCTCATGCGAAAGCGGCATTCTGCCAGCCTTCAGTTTTCAGTTTTGGTTGCAGTCACAATTACTTTTGTTATCAGTTATCGGTTGTTTCATAGTTGGTCACAACTATTTGGTCTAGTTCTAATGTTTTGGTTGTCGCATAGCCCCGGTTTAATTCTCAGATCCATGAACAACTATAGGGTTTTCTGGATTTTTGTTCTAGTCATGATCAAACTCTCTACAGCTCTTAAGGGCAATACTCAGCTGGGTTTTCGCATACTAATCAGCTATGCTTCTAGTCATGCTGCATCTTTGGGCTAGCTCTATGAGGCCATGGCCTGGGTGTAAATTATCTTTTTCATACAATTATAATGTAATGTAAGTGAAAATTTTCACCTAATTTTTTCATACAATAATAATGAAATATAAGTGAACATTTTCATCTACCTAATTTTTTCATACAACTATAATGTAATGTAAGTGAAATTTTTCACCTAATTTTTTCATACAATTATAATGTAATGTAAGTGAACATTTTCATCTAACTTAAATCTATTTTCTATTTACATTTATTATGAAGTCAATTGTGATTTTTTAATTAATTATTGATTTTTTGTGATTTTTAAATTAAATATTGATTTTTTAATGTAGGTAGGTGATGTAAATATAAACTCCTATTTAATAATATTTTGTATTTATGAGTTTTTTTTAATGTAGTCCAAATTTCTGGGTTTTTTTTGGCATATTTTCCAATAGATTTTGTTGAAAATCTAATTATTTTTGAATTTCTATATTTATGTTGGTGAGTTAATATAGTTTGAATATCTTAAAAAAATTAACTAGATTCATTTATGCATTCACAATATCAATTTAAATAATAAAAATTTGTAATTTAAAGAAGAAAAAAATATCCTCAAATTCTAATCAAAAATCAAAATATAAAAGATTTGCATTCCATTTTTTAAATCTAAAATTGATGATGATTCATTTATATATACACAAATTGAATGATAATATAAATATTAGATATCATTTTTGGGATTCAACTGCGTTAAGTAAGTCATTCAAACGTATGACCATTTCCATGAGAGGTAGTCGTAACTGACTAATTTCTCATTATTTTTGAATAGTTCACTTAGCACTCATTGCATCGGGTGATGCTCACAGGGGTGAAGAAGTGGGATTGAAACTAGTGAAATGTGGAGAACGAATCACATAGCATCAATCATCACTTCCGGGGCTTGCACCCGGTAACCAGGACTTCCCATGAGGTCACCCATCCCAGAACTCCTCTGGCTCAAGCGCGCTTAACTGTGGAGTTTTTCCCCACAATCAAGCCCACTTAGCTTGCTACCCCATTTGCAAAACCTTAGCAAGTATTGTGCCTCATGAACCATTGAAGTAGAGATCCCTTGACTCTTTTTGAATTTAAGTATGGGGGATTTACGCAGTGCATTATATTAGATATCATTTTTGGGATTCAACTGCGTTAAGTAAGTCATTCAAACTTATGACCATTTCCATGAGAGGTAGTCGTAACTGACTAATTTCTCATTATTTTTGAATAGTTCACTTTACACTCATTGCATCGGGTGATGCTCACAGGGGTGAAGAAGTGGGATTGAAACTAGTGAAATGTAGAGAACGAATCACATAGCATCAATCATCACTTCGGGGGCTTGCACCCGGTAACCAGGAATTCCCAAGAGGTCACCCATCCCAGAACTCCTCTGGCTCAAGTGCGCTTAACTGTGGAGTTTTTCCCCACAAAAAAAAAATATAAATATTGAAATATTATTAATTTTTTATTTTGCAAATAAAAGTAAATGCAAAATTCTACATTAAAACTAAGTTATATAATAATAATTTTTAAAATTAAATATATTAATTATAAAAATCAGCCTAGATTCATCTTAACTGAAGATCCGGAGTTAAGATGGATTTAGGCTAGTCTAATTCCCCTTTAAATAGGTCATATTCCACATGAATATTATGAACTAATACTATAAGTTCTCATAAACGTGAAGCTCAAAAACTACTAGTAACTTAACCAAGTCAAATTTAATTTAACTATCCAACAAAAATCAATAACACAATAAAAAATAAAACATAAACAAAAACTATTTTCACTCCTAAAAACAACGAAAACAAAAACAAAAATACAATCATAAATGTACACACATTTATATCTACCCATGAAAAAATACCATAAATAATGTTGAATCTTTTAGAAATGAATGGTCTGAAATATATTTATTATTCCTTTTCCGAGAGTTTACCACTGGAAACTTCGAGAATAAATTTTTAATGTTTAATCTTTTAGAAATGAATGGTCTAAAATATATTTATTATTCCCTTTTTCAAGAATTTACCAGTCGAAACTTTAAGAATATTTTTTCTACATAAAATTAATTTCCAAAAGATTGAACATATGATTAACTGTAACAATCTACACACTCTAAGATCTGATAATGTGTGAAATGTCTTAAACTATTAAATTGATTGAATAAAAAATATCCTTTCGCTCATAGGAAAGGGTGCATATTTAAGTCTAACATTGAAAATAGTTGGGAGAAAAACAAGGATGAGTGTTCTTGACAACCTGAATTAAAAATCTTTAATTCCACTGGAATTTGTAATTTTTTAATTTTCAGGAAGAAAACTATTAGGCACGTCACTCGCTACCACATGTGTGATCCCGTTTCTCATTTCTAGGTTAATGGAAATATTCTACGATTACAAAAGAGATTTTTAAAACGAAAAAGTAGGTTAAAATGTAAATTAGATTGAAATTTCAAAAGATGAATATGATTAAATTCATTCAATGATTAAAAAATGTATATACTTTTCTTGAAGTCATAGGTAAACCAATGTTCAAAGCAACGTACTATTTGTTATTAAAGTGGATGTTGTGCTTAAAAAGATGTTATGTTTTTAAAAAGATTTGTGGTAGTATAATTGTTGAATTTATTTGTTTGGGAAAGCTTATTTTGATTGTTATGTTGTTTTAAATATATGAAGAAAATATTATTATTTTTTATATCTTTAAAAATGATATATAAAATAAATAAAAAATGTTTATGTTCAAATATGAAAAGTTTTTATCTTTTAATTGTTTATTAAAGGATACAGTATTTTTTAATTGTTTATTAAAGGATAAGGGATAAGGACTTTTATAAATTTATAGTAAGTAGTAACTATTACTAAGTTTGCACATTTACACTTTTACTCGTACATGTTAAATAATGGTAAGTAGTAACTCTTGGTAGGTATATTTATTTCCATCTTGTTCCTATTTATTTTTTATGTAAATGCTTTCTTAAATTATAGTGGGCAATAACTGATGCTAAATAGGTTATTTACGTGAGTATGAGCTATTTTCAAGGATTTTGATTTTAGGTGGTTTTTGTATGAAACTTAACAATGAAAAATCATTGAACATATATTTAAAAATAATGGCATAAATATTGCAACTACATCCACAAATTAGGGGAAAAAATTGAGGCGGTTATCTACATGGCACAAAGGCTAGACATTCAAAAATATGGTCCAATCAAATATTTGAAAATAATTATTTCAATAATATTGAAAAATAAATATATTTTTTTCAAAGTTAAACATTATAACTCGCATTTGTTAATGCTAAACTAATAATAGTCAGAAGGCAAATCAATTGGTAGAATCCTAAGTTTGTAGAGACTAATAAAATTGCTAATCTTCTTTTCCTAGGAACTAATAAAATTGGTAAAAAAAGTTATGAGAATGTATATAGTAATCTAATATTCTTTCCATCATGAAAC
Source organism: Pinus tabuliformis (assembly GCA_031772625.1). Classification (NCBI taxonomy): domain Eukaryota; kingdom Viridiplantae; phylum Streptophyta; class Pinopsida; order Pinales; family Pinaceae; genus Pinus; species Pinus tabuliformis. Next base: position 1,570,783,482 of record CM062816.1, read on the forward strand.
ATTATTAATTACCGTGTTAAATTACCAAATTTAATGTTGATAAAACCGTTGATAGCAAGAAATATTTCTTAGGTAAATAAATTAATAAATCTTCTTGTCTTGATTATCGGTTCTGAATAACGATCTTGTCATTTCTTATTTATTAGAGATCTATTTTACGGAGGGTTCAGTTAGAGGGAGGAAGTTACCTTGTCATTTCTTATTTATTGGAGATTTATTTTAAGGAGGGTTTAGTTACAGGGAGGAAGTTCGTTATGAAATAACACGCAGAATATTTCTTACCCAAAAAAATGGAGCGGTTCTTCACTGCGTTCTTCAGGCTTGCAGTTTGTTTAATTGGTGTAACTCTGGAAAGATTTTTTAGAAAAATATATATACATAATCGGATGCAGCGAGGAATGTGGAAAAATATATGAATATACGTCATTTTTTTTAAGAGTTTATATATATTATATAGAGAGGATTTTAATAATGTTATTTTTTGAAAAAAAATGTTTAGAATTTTATAAAAAAAATTATATGGAAAATTATGGATATGTTATTAGTATTTGCATTGTTTTTCTATAATATATTTGTGGTAATAAAACATATATATATATTAAAACACGATAGAAAAATTGTGTTGCATGTAAAGATAGATAATTATTGTTCTATCATTTGAAAAATAATGTGTTGTTTGGTATTTAGTTATGATAAAATATTTCCAATGGGTTGGTAAAGATTACTTAATAAATCCATGGAAAAGATTTACATGGATTTCATGTGTAAGAGATCATGGATTCTATGAGAAAAGATAATAACCTATGCACAAATCAAATGCATATGAATCTTCTTGGGAAAGAATATGTTTTTATTGTGCGTGAAATATAAGTCAATTGTATTAATTTCCTTGCATGAGTTTGCAAAAGTTACATGTTTTGGTGGGTAATAAGATAAATTATTTGTGTGTTGTATATTGTATAGTTTGATTTAATTGAATGGTTTAATGCATAAAAGGGTTAACATTGTTATTATTTGGAAAAGGCTTTCCTAGTTCTTATGCCCAAAAAAAGGGTTGAATATGATAATTTCTCCAAAACAAATGCACCAGAACTTTGTACATAAAAGATAGAGAAACTATTTTGGGTTCTTAAAAATAAGTTGTGTAACCATAGAAACAATAGTTAATTGTACACAAAAGATAGAGAAACTATATTGGGTTCTTGAAAATAAGTATGTGTTATTTGCACAAATAAACAATCATTTTATTTGGAAAGAACACATATTCATAACCATAGAAACAATAGTTAGTTGCATCAGTTTTTTTTGAAGAGGGAAAGTATTCAAATATATAACATAAATAGGTAGACCCTCTTGATATGTGTTGCATACATTACAAAGGGATTATGATAAGCTCTTACATACACAAAGAATGGTCATGTTATAGAGATATGTTTTTTTGCATGGATAGAATTGTCGAGCTATATTTCTTTAAAAAAAAATATGTGATCATTTTTATGCTATCGTAACTATTACGTTAGTTTCTTTTGGAATAAGATCATGTATATGCATGCATGATTTGTATTAGCTTTCATTTAGAAAAAACATGCATTTGTATGCGAGAAAAGATAGCATATTGTATTAGCTTACATTGGAAAATATTCTTTGGGAAAGAAGATGAATTTACATGCACAAAAACCATATTATTGTGTTGTTTTCCTTGGAATATATATATGGGTAATGTTGGTATGCTTTACTATGTTAGTTTTATGGATAAGAAAACATGTTTTTGTAAGCCCTATTGTGCTAGATTTCCTCAAAAAGGAAACATGTGTTTGGATGTTGTATTGTGTTATTCATTGTGTTAGCTTTCTTTACACATCTTCATTCACCAAAAGCAATAGTTGAAGGGCTAGTTCTCTTTATAAAATTTATGTAATTTGTATGCACGACATAATCGATGTGTTAGTTTCCTTTTAAAAGGAATGTCTCTTGCAAGAACGTGTGCTTGTGTAAAGGAAATATTAGTTAATGTGGTATTTATTTTATAGACATGCTTGGATGGTTACATGCTTATAACTAGTGCATATGCAATGTTGTTAAAGGAAGCATGTCGCGATATTTTGCTTACATTTCATGAATATATATGAATACATGGTGAAGCATCATTAGTATAGATTTATGAATTGGTTGATTAATACTTTATGTAATCATGATATCAACATATGCTGACGACAACAATGGCAGGAAAGGTTATGCTTAACATGGTGGCAGGTAAATAAATAATGGTCCATGCAAATGAGTGTGAGTTGCAGGATGGTCCACTGGAGGAACAACCAAGCCACAAAGATATGAAGATTGGATATTTGTGGGTAATGATATCATGGTGATTGTAATAGCTTTTAGCTAGATATGTTGTATTTGAATGATATTCTCTTTTAATATTGTATGACAATGGTTAAGGGATTGACTCCTTTATAAGCCATTGAGTGAGGGGTGAAAACCCTCATGAGCATTTAATAATAAAATTAAATGTTTGTTGATTTTCACCCTACGAGGTTTCCAGGGTATATCGGTGTTCAATGATGTGATTGCTTATTGTGTCAGTTTGAAGATGTTGATTCCTTGCATGATGCGATATTTATAATATCAAGTATGTGATTAATTAATCTGGTTAAAGGAATCAAGAAATGGATGCAATGTTCATCATACAATTTATGTTAATATACTACAATAGTGGTTGTTAATGGTTATGTGACTTACTATTCATCTACTGAAATTTACTCTATGTACTGATGAACATTCTATCTAATGGTTAATGAGGATGTGGAATAGTGATTTGGATAATTACCCGTGGGTAATTTGTATAAAAAAAAATTAACTCCTTCCATTTTCATGTGAGGTCACCGAGGATGTTACAAGTAATAATCTTACACTAAATAAATATTGATTGTTTGTTGTCTTCCTCCCCATCCTCCCCATCCAGGTTCAAATCTCATGCTATGACATGTTTGTCTATAACGTGATTATCGATACAATGAAACATGTAAAAAAAAACTAAAAATAAATAATTTAAACTCGGTGACCAAATTTATTAAGATATATTCAAACTTAAAATTATTATAAAACATGTATTATCCGTGACAGATACTATAATGTTATAACTCGAACAATTTCCAAGATTACTCATGTTCTACGTCAAAAGGTTTTAGCGATCAAAACACACATAGATTCAACTTGGCCTTAGTTACAAACATAGGCTCATAAAGAACGTATTAAGCCTTATGTGATTATATCTGTTGTGAGGAAATGATGGACAATGAAAACCAAATCAACCTTTCCCATGATTTGGAAGGATAAGGAATAGATGTAAAGCAATGTCGACCCAAACATTACCTGAATGTGGAAACATATTTGCTTTGGATGATACACTCGTGGATCAAGTCATGACGCTCTCATGTGGCATAATAAAACGACGTTGTCTACTGAGGCCACAATTTTGAGTGGATTATTAAATTTTCACTGGAATTCGGTAAAAAAAAATTCAAGAAATCCAATTCTTTGAATCGTTTTCTACATGGTGAAAATGGATTTAGCACCATCAAGAATCCTTGTGGCACCCAAAAATTTTAAGTTTTACTGTTGTAACTCAGATTTCCAAAATTTTCAACTAGATTTTCACAAAATCCTACTGGAATTTCTATAATTTTCTAAGCAAAATTGTTGCCTCATTAAATTACGGCTAATAGAACCAATGACACAAACATTTAGGGTTAGCTCACGATAAATGAAACAGTGGCATGTCAATATATGGCTTGTCATAGGCTAGCCTCAAGGTTCATGTTTAATTTCCAAATGGATATCGCAATAAGCCGAGGTGTTTCAAACTATAAAGAACCAGTCCAATATTCAAGGAGTCTTATATATTAAAGTAAGCATATAGGCTTGATATGCGTTGATTGAACATGAGTGATATCAAATAAGAACTTAGCATTGTGTTGATGAATGAGCATATAGTTATAGGCAACAAACCCTTGGTTAGACTAACCATAAAAGATTGAATCAATGAAGTTTCAAGCTAGTTAAAAGATTGGAATTTGGTCTTAGGATCTACATTTATTAATTAGGGGAGTTAAATTGTAGATTAGGTTAATGAAAATGAATGGGGTAAATGATTTAAAAAATGAAGTTTTTTAGTATTTTGATTTCATTTATTTCGTTGGTTTGAGAAGTGAAGGAGCAATGTGTTGAGGGTGATGGGGCTATACTAATTTTTTTAGTGATGTTAGGGTTTAGGATAAGGTGGTGTTGGCATATATTTAAAGGACTATCTACCAAGTTCTATCTAAGGATGATTTATGGTTCCCGAGATTTATTTGGGGGTGGTCTTATCTAGAATCACACCCAAATGCAACAATGTTATCTCAAAGGAGAAGAATGATAAGAGGGAAGAGTTAGAGACGTTTGACCTCAATGTGAAACTAAATTACCTCTGATGGTTGAAGAAGAAATGAGTGGAGACTTCACTCTATATTGTCCTTCTAGTGGATCCTGGTGATCTTATCAAGTATAGCTATAACATTTTCCTCGACAAACCTGTCAAAAACCTATACTAGCCTTGAACAAAACTAGTGTTCACAAAGAAAAGAAGCCTCATGCTTAAACTGACTTAGAGAAAGCTTTCATATATCTATGGAAAATTGCAATGAATGAGACTCCCTCCTTATATAGAATGTAGTTTCTCATCCTTTACAATGAATTACAAAAATATGGGCTCAAAACCATGAGCATTCAACCACACTCAAACCATGAGAAATATTATAATAATGGCAAGTCATCCTAAAAATGTTAAATGAGGGGGAGCTGTTAGAATAAAATAATCCAATTGTCCCTTTAAAAGGATTTACATTACAAATCATGGGCTATGGAAGCTTTTTACCCCAAATTATGGATTTAACAATCATACATGCAATTAGAAGCTGGGATAAATCCCAAACTCCACAATTTATTCAATGCTTATTGGGGTAACTTAAGACGTCTAAGTAGAGAGTTAATGTTGCATCCTTCCTTGTAGTGGAATCTACATTTGGAACGGTGATAAGGACCTCTTTGTGATCTGTGAGGTGGTACAAACCTAGTTGGGCTTCCCAAGAAAACATGGTAAAGTTAGTTTATTAATTTGCCTAAGTAGAAGACAAACAATAAATTCTTAGAATTGTTGATTCTGAGGACAAGTTTTGGTTCCCATGAGGCTATACAAAAGGTATGCTAAATTGGGAAACTTATGGAAATGAAATGGAAATAGATCCTTGATGTCATGACCCTATAGGTCAATTTTAGGTATAGGACTTTTATCATTTGCATGCCTAGCTTTGGAGCTAGGAATTATTTTTTCAATAGCCTTTTTCTAGAGGGACCTTGAAGCATTGAGTTTCCATTCCTTAGCATCATTTAAAATACCCCCTAGCTTCATTTAATTCAGTGTTCAAATCATTGAATACATCCCTTTCATTTTGATATTATTTTGACAAGCTAGGGTCTAAGGGAGAGCCTAATAATAAGGTAGCATTAGCTCAAGCTTCAATTTGTTTAATACTCACTCTCCACCTATTTACCCCTTTAGATATTCTATTGAAAATCATGGGCATTTTCATTCAATTAGGCTTTCCAATGATTTCATGCTTGTATAGACCAATTGAATAACGACTCTTGGGAAGCCAAACATAAAGGCCAACAACTCCTTTTTAATAGTAATATTTATGCCCCCCTCCCTAGGATGTAGATTAGTGGGTGATAGAATGTATTGTTAAGGCACTACTTGTGACATCATTGGTTCAAACCTTGCCTAGCCATGTGTCATGCTTGGGTGGTATGTGGTGCACATAGATGTTATAGTGGTACCAGTCATAATTGAGCTTGTGTAATGTGAGTACAAGCTTGGATTGCATATATATATATATATATATATATATATATATATATATATATATATATATATATATATATATATATATATATATATACACACACACACACGACGGGGGTGTTCCCTTTAACGACAATGGAACAAAAGTGTTCACATATGCATGGAGCGTAGGTGTATCTACCAATAACACAAAAGAAGCATATGCATTGCTTTAGGGTCTCAAACTAGCAACATCATCATAGCCTCTTAATTAATCATGTTAGGGGACTCATCCATCATTGTCAAGCTCCTTCATCTCTACTTGCATCATTGAAGCATCAACAATAATGCCATTATGGTGGATTCTCCCCTTTGGTCTGTAGTGAAGCTCATCCCCATGGGTTTCTTTATTTCCTTACACTCTTCAACTTGCAATTTAATTTTGGTCATCAACTAGAAGGTAGCAGTGGTTATTAGTCATTTGACAGAGTTAGTTCCTCCCCTCAACATGTACTATTTAGAACTACAACGCACAAGGAAGTTGTTACAAAGCCATGAAGAAAGAATTTAGGAATTGGAGTTACATTTGAGCATCAAAGCTGACAAAGACAAGTAATGTCATTCCCAATAATTGGAACTCATGATCCAAATTTATGAAGGGAATGAAATGAAATATATATTTATACCAAAACAAAAAGATACAACGAAACTTGACTTCAATTAATAAATGAAAAATGCTTAAACTTTATACATGTAGAATGAAAATGTACTAGCTCGAATGGTGGCAACTTAAATTTGAGAAGAGATTTGATGGCTACGCGTCTTCTTGAACTGTGTTACAATGAGACTCAGAAGCCTTTTTATCATAAAGAAGCAACGAGAAACCCTAAACGTCCAAAAACCTAACCCTATGAGATGAAGCGCCAAAGGCATATTGGGCCCGATGGGGTAAGTTGGAACATCAACTTCTCGGGGTTATAACTTTGGCATACGATCTTTCTTTGACGTGTATGATATCCCATTGGAAAGGTCTATCTGAGGAGTGCAATTTCCAACTGTCGACGATAGCTTGTGACTATCATCAACCCATTTCCCCGAAAAATGTCATTCATGGCCTCAAAACAACTTCTAAAGTTCATGACCTAAAAATTGCCAAAATAGAAAAATTATGTATAGCTTATGACTATCATCAACCCTTTTCCCCGAGAAAAGTCGTTCATGGCCTCAAAACGACTTCCGAAGTTCAGGACCTAAAAATTTCCAAAATAGGAAAATTATGTTGTGAGTCAGTGGAACAAATGGGTGGCCACCAATATCCACATGCATTAACTCATGACTAATGAATATGTCATGGGATCACTAGTGTTTCAAACACATAAATTTCCTCCCTCAAAAATAATGTCAAAGCTATATTGGTTCAACTGAGATACCTCTCCCTTGAAAATGATGTCAAAACTATCTATTTAGTTGGGATGCCTCTCCTCCCGCATATCAAATTCCCTTACTCCTAGATTGCTTCTTCTTAGCATCATTGAGACAAATTTAGAGAAAACCCTTGTAAAAGCTATCATCCAACCAAAAGAATGATCCCCTGGACACATTAGCACTTTCGGAAAGAAGAAGCTACAAATTAAAACAATGAAAAAAAATAGTCACGTGACCAAATCATCTCTCTTTTTTACATTTTTTAATGTATTAAAAAATCTATTTTCAATTAGAGATATTTTGTAGGACATAGGTAACAAGGTTGTTTTTTTTAAACTTAGGTATACTAAGAATATACTTCTAAAAAGAATAAAATTAACCCTGGACAATTATCTCTAGTGGAAAGAAAGGCTCTTCTCGTAAACTCTTCGCATCCATCTTTCACTATAGATTTCTTAATACACATCTTTACCCATCCTAATTTTCTTAATACACATCTTTACAAATCCTAATTTAAAAATGATAATAGTAGTTAATGTAATTAAATTTATTAATTTTATTTTAATATTAGTTTTCTCATTACATTTGAGAAAGAGAAATGGGAATGTTTAAAGCAATTTAAAAAATGGAAAAGACCAAAAATATAAAAAGAAAAACACTTTATGGGATAGCATATATGGCATGGAGGAAGGTTTGGTCTCCACATATTTATGTTCATTTTTTTTTAAGTTTTGGTCCCCATGGAAGAAGGTTTGATCTCCACATATTTATATTTATTTTATTTTTTAAAGTTTGGTCTCTATATATTTATGTTTATTTTTTTGTAAATAAGTGTTGTAGGATAATCTAGTCTTTGTCACTAGTTAAAATTATGTCAAAGGGAAAATTGCATAAAAATCTACCTTTGTCAATGTTAGGTAAATTAATAGTGGTTAAAATGGAATCCTATAGTGACCATTAATAATTCTATACATTTATAGTTTTACTCCTATTGAAATGACGAAGAAAGCATAAATAATGGTGAGAAATGACTCATGGTAATATATGTATTTACATTTTATTCCTATCCATTTTTTATGCAAAGACTTGCTTAAATTATAGTTGGAATTATTTGGTGATAAATATGTTATTTAAAGCCTTCAAAGCCTAAGAATAAATAACCACCCAAATATCTAAAAATAATGCATGAATATTGCAACTATATCCATAAATTATGGCATAAAATATGTGAGGCAACTAACCATGTGGCATTATCTTGTGCAAAAGGTGTAATAAGACCTCCAAAGTATTATCCAATAAAATGTTTGAAAATTAGTTCTTTTAATAATATTAAAAAATCAATATTTATTTTTCAAAGTTAAATTTTGTAAGTTGCTTCCGTAAATACTAAAGTAATAGTGGTCAAAAACAAATCCATATCTAAAGTATTACCTTGACAAGCACTAATAAGACTTACAGGGAAGTCCCTTAGTCCATTGTGTGTGGGGTTCAAAAAAGGTAATATTTTTTTAACATTTTAATTAGAGAAACAAAAAATAATATAATATATTAAAAGTGTGTAGTTTAATTAATAGACTGGACTAATAAGACTTACACTGGAGTCCCTTATTCCATTGTGTGTGGGGTTCAAAAAAAGTAATATTTTTTTAACATTTTAATTAGAGAAAAAAAAATATATATATATATATATAATATATTAAATCTATAATATATTAAAAGTGTGTAGTTTAATTAATATATTGAATGGCTTTTTTTTTTTACATTTTTTATGGTCAATTTTATCCAAAATTTGGTAGAGATTTTCAAGAGTCATAAGTTTGAGTTGTTTAATTCGTAAAGTTAAAGTGCCTCAGAGGTTTTTTAAAGTGCTAGATCCATTTATGTATTCAAAAGTGCATTTTAAATAATAAGAAATCACAATTTTTCTCAAAAATGTACTTCCAACACCTATTAAAATTACTTATAACAAAAAAAAAAATATCATCTATTTTAATTTTAATATTTACAAAGAATAAATTTAAATATTTTAAGTTTTTTATTTTTAAGTAATTATTATTAGAATTTGATTATATAATTTTGGATGAAATTGCACATTTATATTACTTAAATTATATTCTTAAATGTATAAAAATATACAATATCTTAAAATATTTCAAAAAAATTTGGATTGTGCAATTTTAACAATTAAAGTATGTAATGTAGAATATATTTATCAATTTATAAAAATATTTTGGATAAACATTTCTAAATCATTTGAAATATAAATAATTTTTATAAATTTATAATTAAATTTTGAATAAAATTGATAAAAATATATATATCAAAAATATAAAATATGTTTTTTCCAAAAAAAAAAAAAAGAAAGAAAGAAAGAAGTAGTTACATAACACATAATCATTTTGAATATTATATGTTCATCAGCTAAATATAAAGGTTTTATGAAGTTTTATGAGCAAATAAACCTAATCCAAAAAATATAAAATATTTACATTATATTATTTACAAAATATTTATTAATATATATGAAAATATAATTACTTTATTATTTACAAAATATTTATTAATCAAATATATATTTGTTTAGATAATCTTTGGCGAAATCACATAATTAATCTTTTGTCGACGCGTTTCGAACCAAGGTTTAATAAAAAATATATTATTATTTTATTAAAATTAAACTATATTATTTACAAAATATTTATTAGTCAAATATATAAATTATTATTTTATTAAAAAATAATTTAATTTATGTAAAAAAAATAAAATTATTTAATTTAAAAGTAAGGAAAATTTTAATAAAGTGCTGAAAGAAGCAATTAATGATTGTGTAATTAATAATAAAATGTAGAGAAATATTTATTAATAAAATTAACAACGTATTTATTTAATGTTTATTATTATAGATATATGGAGATGAATATTTTTTTCCAAGTTTAATTTGATTTATTTAACAAGTTGTAGAGTTCAGGCTTCTGTGATCCATATCAAGTTTACAAAAGATTTTTCGGGGAAGATCACATGAAACATCATTTGTCGATGCGTTTCGAACCAACCAATGTGGTTCATCGTCAGGACAAGTTGAAGAAACAGATCCAATTTAGCAAGTTAAATAGACAGAGCAGAGCCTCCAACGGCTAAAAAGACCAACAGCTACTTTGGACTAGGTACCGGGATCAAAACTCTTTTTTAATAATTTAAGGAAAAAGTTACCCCAGGGGACCAATTAAAATAAAATAAATAAAAATAATATTATGAAATAGTTAATTAAAAATATTAATAATTAAAATAATATGTAAAAAATTAATTCATGATAATAGTTAGCTAAAACTAAATAATTAAAAATTATATTTAAGGGAGAAAATTACCCTAGGGGACCAATCCCTAAAATAAATTAAATAAAAATAATTTTATGATAATAGTTAGTAAGAATTATTAATAAATAATTTTATGATGGTAGTTAGTTAAATAAATAATTGAAATGTTATGTTAAATTAGTAATTAAAATAATTCATTATAATAGTTAGTTAAAATAAATAATTAAAAATTATATTTAAGGGAAAAAAATTACCCTGGGGATCAATCCCTTAAAATAAAATAAATAAAAATAATTTAATGATAATAGTTAGTTAAAAATTATTAATAAATAATTAAAGTTTTATGTTAAATAAATAATTAAAATAGTAAGTTAAATTAGTATTAGAGGAATTAAAAACAAGACTATATAGATAAATGAATATAAAAGAAAGAGAAAGTATGAATGAAAAATTTTATTATATAAGTCAACTTAAAAATAATAAAGTAAGTTCAAATAAATAAATAAAAAAATAAAAAAATAATAATAATAATAATAAATAAATAAATAAATAAATAAAATAAAAATTAATAAATAACAATTAATAAATAAATAAAAATTAATAAATTAAAAAAAAAAGGACGACTAGGTCGAGAGTGCTGGGACCCAACACCAACTGATTTTCCAGCCATCATCTCTATTGAGATTATTCGGCCTCTTTTCAATCTCCAGCACCTCCTTAAATTTTCGATGATGGAAGTGCGAAACCTTAGCAATAACACTAGCTTCCTCAATACAAATGTAACATCCCTCGTGAAAAGTTAATGTTGGTAAATAGTAAAAGTAACTATGAACAAAGACTTTATTTGAAAAAGTATATAACTTTGTTATTAATTTTATGTTAATTAAAAACAATTGTGTTAGTACTATTTGAGCTGAGCATATGATTAATCATGGTTAGTAACTGTGGAAGCAGTTACAATGGAACCCTAACTACCTTCAGGAGGTAGTTGAGGCCCCAGAGGAAAAAGGGGAAAGATTGCCATGTCTGGTTAGGATCAGATGGCAGAGAAAAAAAAAAGAAAATGGTCATGATATGTCTGGTTAGGATCAGATGGCATAGGAGGAAAGGAATTTTCCTGTGTACGCTACGTCTGGTTAGGACCAGATAGCGATTACTGGCGAGACCAGTGGAATTGCAGTCGAGAGGACCTGCAAGTGCTTAGGGGTGGAAGATCAAAGAAGAATTCTTCCTACGGACAGGTGGATTGACAAGCATTACAAGTAGGTTTGCAGAAAAGCAGGTATGGCTTATAATGCATATATCTACTGAAATATTCCTTGTATTATTCTGTGCTGAGAAAATAGAAATAGATGAAAGACATCTGACTGTTCTTCTTTAACAGAAAACAAGAAAGAACACTAACTTTTGTATTATAGACAGAGATTGAAATAACATGCATTCGATAGGGAAAGAATATTAAAATTCCATACGAAAAAATTGCATTCCTTATTCGAAATAAGAACAGAAACAGAAATAAATAGTTCAATCATTTCGGTGACAGCAGAAAGTCATCAATAGAGAACACTATGGTAAAAACTAAATTTATATTCAAGAATCGAGGAAAAGAATTCTAGCAATCTTTGTGCACAGATAATCGAAACAGAAATATCTATACATTCTTTGCTAAGGACTGTATTATACATGTAACATCATGAAATATATTATAAGGCGAACCTGGTGTGTTCCTCCGACCAACTGAACCCGTAAACAAGATGTGTGATATATCATAAAAAGAGCGTTGTTATACATAGAACCCCCGGTCAAGTAGACCATGAGGAGAACACAGAAAGGGTTAGCAAAACCGGATCACACCGTAACAGTTCTATATTATCAGATAGTTGCGATGCGAGAACTGAATAAAAAGATTTATACATTCACTGTTCATAACATAACCAATAAGTATGGATGCCAAGGAAAGAGCAATGGTAACCAGGGTTACATGCTCCCTCAGCCAGATCTAGCCAGCAAAAAAAAAACCTGATTTGGTGAACCATTCGAGCCGAAGCCGAAGCTCGTGCTCAGCTAGTAGAGGCACCCAAGTCGGAATCGTATGGCAAACATATTACTCATTTAAACTGAAAGGAAACAACAGATATATATATATATATATATATATATATATATATATATATATATATTTAGACATCAAACAGTAAACTTGTAACAGTTCAATGAAAGCGAATGACCAGAAAGAAACAGGCCGAGTAAAGTTGAACCTACGGGGATTACCCGTGATACAAATTCTATATTTCAACAAGATTAGACAGATCAAACCCTTTCAGACTGAGGCACAGTTTAATAAAATAATTATGGTCTGCGTTCAAAAGGGAACCAGTACATAATCTGAAACGACAATTACATATGATAGATAAGTCACGGTTATACAGACAAACTCATAAAGAAGGGCCTCTTAACAGAGGAGTCCGTCTAACAGAGACTAAAAACCAAATGCCTTCAGGGAAGACCCTGAGCTGGTGCAGGGGACAGACCCGAGGTTTATTGCCCGGTATCCCTGCCAAGGGAATAAAAGAAAACTCAGCCATTGTTCGACAAAAATCTAGTATACACAGCTGTGAATGTTTTCGAAAACTTACCTGGCAATGGGTGAGACGGCTAAATAGAGAAACCCTTGTTCATTATGGTGTATCGATGAACCACCTGCACAGAAACATTAGCCGGGTTAGCAAATACGAAAAACCCTGGTGTAAATCCATGAAAGAATGCAAGGAACAAAGAAAAACATTAATACTAACCGTAGCCGAACCTGGTGTCGTGTAAACCAGAATGCCCGATAACTTCAAAGGGTGATGAGGCCGAACCGAATGGCAGGAGCTGCATGTCTTAGGCTAAAGGGCGGTGTAGCTGGATGCAGAAGGAATGTCGACAGAGTCAAGACTTAGAGTGTTGTGGCGATGCAATGAAATGAGAACTAAAGCTACCCGGAAGAATAAACAGACATATAAATAGCTTTATTGCATTACCGTTTCGTGGCACAGTTATAACCCTCGATCTGCAGTAAATCCCTGGTAGCCGTTCGATTGCCGGTGACCCTCAATGAAACTTCGGGCGCGAAAATGGCAAGCCCGAGGAGTCAGGCCATAGGCACTTAGAGTTCAGGGCGCACATGGCAGTTTGCCATCTGCCCTTCATCCTTCCAAATGGACGACGGTAAACCCTCCAGCTGGATCGAGGTTAAACGCCGGACAAACTATCACAATCCCAGACATCTCGGGATATGGAAACCTGAGTTTTATAGTTGTGTCCATAAATACGCCATTAACACTGACAGTGCCAACTATGCGATTAATTGGTTCTCAGGTTAACATTAAACAGAGGTGTGTTACCATTACAATGTTTATATGTACATATAGTTAGTCAACACATGAATATATCCGCGAGCTTTCAAGTGATATCTATTGATTATATTCCCTTATGTCTGTTGCGCAATTGGGATTTGCGTTAATAAATCAATGTTTATGATTAAGGTAACCATGCATATGTAATTATTAATATAGGAACCATATGTAAAAGAAGTTAATATTGCTGTAAAAAAAAAAAAAAATTATGTACAGCTAGGAAGTGTGACAAATTGGTATCAGAGCCCAAGGTTTACAACTCTGTGACCTTTGGGAAAATTTCAAAATTACAGTAACATAAATATAAACAGTATCATGATAAAAGTTCAGAATACGCTAAAAATAAATTATATATGTTTAATGAGTTATTCTTAAGCAGGTAGTAGCAGAATGAGGAGAGCAAATAGCGCTCCTCATGGAAATTTGGATCAACCTGATAATGTGGGACAACCTCAGGGACATCCTGAGTTTTGGGTGCAACTGGGAGCAGAAGGCCGCAATACTGATTCGACGCTAATGAGGACAGTTCAGGAACTAAAGGACGAAATGGCCCGGTTGCGTGCAGATAACGCAAGATTAAATGTGGAACAGGAGAGGATTCTGAAAAGTTTATCCGATAAGAAACATCAAAAGCAGTCACATCCGAGACCTGAACAGCCACAAGTAACAGATGAACACAGCTTTCACACTGAACAAGAGGAAGCAGAGGACAGAGTAGAGACGCGAGGAGAGAAGTCTGTCAATGCTTCTGATTATCAGACTCCAAAAAGACCACGGATGGAACTGCAAGGGGAGTTTCGGAAGATTAAACCACCTCATTTCGATGGGGAATCAGAAGAAGCTGCAGAGGTGTGGCTAATTAATATGAATAAGTATTTCCAAGTATACGAATATGATCATCATCTTAAAGCAAGGCTGGCTATATTCCAGCTGCAGGCTAAAGCCACGCTATGGTGGGAGGAGGTCAAGATGGTGCGAGGAGTGAGTGAACAGGATGTGACCTGGGAAATGTTTCAAAGATATTTCAAGGAGAAGTATCTGACAGAACGCTTTTATGATGAAAAAGCGCGAGAATTTCATGATCTGTGGCTTGGACAGCAGACCATTGACGAGTTCGTAACTAAATTCACATCCCTGCTTCGTTACGTGCCATATATTCGTGAGGAGAAGGCTAAGGTACAAAGATTTGTTAGTAGCCTACCTCTGGCAATGCGAGAAAGAATAGAGTTCGATAATCCGAAGACGATGGATGAAGCAATTCGGAAGGCAAGACTGTGTTATCAGCAAAACAAATCAAAAGGAGAAAATTCTGGGAAGCGTTGGACAGATAAGCGGGGCAGCAGAATGCCTATGGGAAGTAAGGGAGCACGCAGCAGTTTTCAAAAAGGATTCTCGAAAGGAGCCAATACTAGAAATCCAACTAAAAATCAGAACAGATTCAAGCCTCCTGCAGAATCCAAATATAGTGAACAGCAAGTTAGATTGGACAATGAAGGCTCAGCTCGGCCACCTGTTCAGTGTTGGGGTTGTGGTGGACCCCATTATATTAAAAATTGCCCTCATCGGAAGGACAGCGATCAGTTGTCCCAGATCTATGAAGCTTCGACAGTAGGAGATGTGGCTCGATCAATGCCCAGAATCAATGCAGCATTGGAGGATCGACAAGCTGATTACCAGCCAACAATGATAGAGTTTGAAGGTAAGATCTTTGATCGAACTGTTTCTATTTTAGTAGATCCAGGAGCTACTTTAAGCTATGTAAGTCCCAAAGTTGTGGAAAGCTGTGGTTTGCAAACTACTAAATTTAAAAGCCCTTGGTTAGTACAGCTGGCCACTGGGGCCAAAAGACGAGTACTAACTAAAGTCAGCAACTGTCCATTAAGGTTAGCTGGCCAAACAATAACGACTGAATTAAACGTACTCCCTCTCGGTTCCTATGACGTGCTGATAGGAATGGATTGGTTGGAACGACGATGGTCTGTAATTAATTGTAAAACAAAAACAGTC
The DNA here is from genome assembly GCA_031772625.1 of Pinus tabuliformis. Classification (NCBI taxonomy): domain Eukaryota; kingdom Viridiplantae; phylum Streptophyta; class Pinopsida; order Pinales; family Pinaceae; genus Pinus; species Pinus tabuliformis. Next base: position 1,570,799,510 of record CM062816.1, read on the forward strand.
TCTTACCGAGATGAACTGGGTGTGGGAAAAGAGATTCAAGGCATCCAGAAACCAGTACAGATTCGGCCGATCACGGCCTCACAGCTGGTTAAGTGTATCCGGAAGAAATGCCAGATTTATGCAGTACAAGTGGGGTTCGCAGATTCTGTGGATAAGGTTGCAACTGTTAAAAATATACCAGTAGTGAAAGATTTTGCAGATGTATTTCCTGAAGAAATTCCAGGGCTGCCGCCCAAAAGGGATTTAGACTTCACCATTGAGCTGATACCCGGAGCAGCCCCAGTGTCCCGAGCACCCTATCGGATGAGTGTGCCGGAGTTAACTGAGTTAAAAATGCAACTGCAAGAGCTGCTGGAAAAGAAGTATATCCACCCCAGTGTCTCTCCTTGGGGAGCTCCTGTGCTATTTGTAAGGAAAAAGGATGGAACTCTGCGTATGTGCATAGATTATAGGCAGCTGAACAAACTGACGGTTAAAAACAAATACCCCCTACCCCGCATTGATGAGCTGTTTGATCAGGTAAAGGGGGCGACAATCTTCTCAAAGATCGATTTAAGATCGGGTTACCATCAAATCAGAATCAAAGATGAGGACATAGCCAAGACAACTTTTCGTACTCGTTACGGACACTACGAGTTTGTGGTACTGCCTTTTGGATTAACTAATGCACCTGCAACATTCATGTGTTTGATGAACAGTGTATTTCATCAATACCTAGACAAATTTGTATTGATCTTCATTGATGATATACTTATATACTCCCGGAATATCAAGGAGCATGAGGAACATTTGAGGATAGTGTTACAGACATTACGGGAGCATCAGTTATATGGAAAATTCAGCAAATGTGATTTTTATAAAGAACAGATCCAATATTTGGGCCACATTATTACGAAGGAAGGTATAGCTGTAGACCCCGAAAAGATTAAAACTATAATGGAATGGCCTACACCCAAGGATGTAGCAGATATTCGATCCTTCATGGGGCTGGCTGGATATTACCGGCGGTTTGTAGAAGGTTTTTCTAGAGTTGCCTACCCTATTACCTCCTTGCAAAAGAAGGGAAAAGTGTTTAAATGGACAGCAGACTGTCAACGGAGTTTCGAACAACTCAAACATTTACTTACCACCGCACCTGTGTTGTGTGTGGCAGATCCCGAAAAGGAGTATGTAGTTTGTACAGATGCCAGTAAGGAGGGCGTGGGTGGAGTGCTAATGCAGGAAGGTAAAGTGATTGCATATGAATCCAGAAAGTTAAAAGAACATGAGCAGAAATATTCTGCCTATGATCTGGAATTAACTGTTGTGATCCATGCATTGAAGATGTGGCGCCATTATTTAGTAGGGAGAAAATTTTTGTTAATGACGGATCACCACAGCTTGACTAGTTACTTTAGTCAACCCACTTTAAACGCAAGACAAGCAAGCTGGGTGGACTTTTTGGGAAATTTCGATTTCGAAATTAAACACTTAAAGGGAAAGGAGAACATAGTAGCTGATGCACTGAGCCGAAAAGTGCATTGCATTTATGAGATTGGTATTAGTCAAGGATGGTCCACCCTTGACAAAGAGATTGAGGAGGTTGCGGCGCAAGATCAGATTTATTTGCGAAAGAAGCAATTGGTGCAGAATTCAGATACCCGTTCAATACAACAAGGTTACACCTTGAATGCAGCCGGAATTTTGTGCTACCAGAAGAAGATTTATATACCCAATCAGAGCGGTATTAAAGAAAAGATTCTGGATGAAAATCATAGAAGTCCTTATGCAGGACATCCTGGTTACCAGAAATTAATCACCTCGCTAAGGAAGGAGTATTACTGGCCAGGCATGAAAAAGGATGTTATAGAATACTTGGCGCGCTGTTTAGAGTGTCAACAGGTGAAGGTTGAACATCAGCACCCTGCCGGATTACTACAGCCATTACGCATACCAGAATGGAAATGGGAGACCATAACCATGGACTTTATTACCGGTTTGCCGAAATCCAAAAAGAACAATGATTCTATAATGGTGGTAGTAGATAAACTCAGCAAGTCAGCTCACTTCATACCGGTTCAATCCACTTATCGTGCAGCTCAAATCGCAAACATTTTCATGCAAAATATATTTAAACTTCATGGGCTGCCGAAAGTGATAATATCGGACCGTGATGTTAAGTTTACCTCAGCTTTTTGGAGGACCTTATTTGAAGGTCTAGGAACTCAATTGAGCTTCAGCACCGCATATCATCTGCAAACTGACGGACAGACTGAGCGAGTGAATCAAGTAGTGGAAGACATGTTGAGGTCTTATGTGATGCAGCAACCTACGCGATGGGAGGAGTATTTACACCTAGTGGAATTCGCCTATAACAATGGTTATCACGCATCCTTGAAGATGAGCCCATTCGAAGTACTTTACGGCCAGAAATGCCGCACACCCTCCAGTTGGGGTGGACCGGAGGACAAGTTCTTGCTGGGTCCTGAGATGTTGGAAGAAATGGAAGTTATGGTGAAAAATGTTCGAGCTAATCTAAAGATGGCACAGAACAGGCAGAAGAACTTTGCAGATCGGAAGAGAACATTCAAAGAGTACCAAGTGGGTGAGCATGTGTACATCAGAATACGAGCTAGGAAAAGTACCCTCCAATGGAATGCTTGTGCCAAACTGGCACCGCGTTTTTGTGGACCATTCCAAATTCTGGCACAAGTAGGGCCGGTAGCTTACCAGCTCGCCCTACCCAGCCATATTCGGGTTCATAATGTCTTCCATGTATCAGTTTTAAAGAGATATGTGTATGACCCTAGGCATATAATAAGTTGGCAGGACATTCAGGTAAGGGAAGACTGTTATATAATGTAAACTGAAATAGAATACTAGTAAGCAGCTGATCTGATTGTCATGTGTTTCAGGTGGAACCGGAAGGAGAGTTCCTGGTCGAACCAGTGAACATATTAGATCGGAGAAGAGTCGAGCTGCGGAAAAAGGTCATCAGCCAGGTTAAAGTGCAGTGGCGGCACTTTGGGCCTGAAGAGGCCACCTGGGAGGATGAACAAATGATGAGGGATACTTATCCCAGACTGTTTTTGAATGAACAGCAACATCGGGACGATGTAGACTTTCAGGAGGGGGAGATGTAACATCCCTCGTGAAAAGTTAATGTTGGTAAATAGTAAAAGTAACTATGAACAAAGACTTTATTTGAAAAAGTATATAACTCTGTTATTAATTTTATTAATTTTATGTTAATTAAAAACAATTGTGTTAGTACTATTTGAGCTGAGCATATGATTAATCATGGTTAGTAACTGTGGAAGCAGTTACAATGGAACCCTAACTACCTTCAGGAGGTAGTTGAGGCCCCAGAGGAAAAAGGGGAAAGATTGCCATGTCTGGTTAGGATCAGATGGCATAGGAGGAAAGGAATTTTCCTGTGTATGCTACGTCTGGTTAGGACCAGATAGCGATTACTGGCGAGACCAGTGGAATTGCAGTCGAGAGGACCTGCAAGTGCTTGGGGGTGGAAGATCAAAGAATAATTCTTCCTACGGACGGGTGGATTGACAAGAATTACAAGTAGGTTTGCAGAAAAGCAGGTATGGCTTATAATGCATATATCTACTGAAATATTACTTGTATTATTCTGTGCTGAGAAAATAGAAATAGATGAAAGACATCTGACTGTTCTTCTTTAACAGAAAACAAGAAAGAACACTAACTTCTGTATTATAGACAGAGATTGAAATAACATGCATTCGATAGGGAAAGAATATTAAAATTCCATACGAAAAACTTGCATTCCTTATTCGAAATAAGAACAGAAACAGAAATAAATAGTTCAATCATTTCGGTGACAACAGAAAGTCATCAATAGAGAACGCTATGGTAAACCCTAGATTTATATTCAACAATCGAGGAAAAGAATTCTAGCAATCTTTGTGCACAGATAATCGAAACAGAAATATCTATACATTCTTTGCTAAGGACTGTATTATACATGTAACATCATGACATATATTATAAGGCGAACCTGGTGTGTTCCTCCGACCAACTGAACCCGTAAACAAGATGTGTGATATATCATAAAAACAGCGTTGTTATACATAGAACCCCCGGTCAAGTAGACCGTGAGGAGAACACAGAAAGGGTTAGCAAAACCGGATCACACCGTAACAGTTCTATATTATCAGATAGTTGCAATGCGAGAACTGAATAAAAAGATTTATACATTCACTGTTCATAACATAACCAATAAGTATGGATGCCGAGGAAAGAGCAATGGTAACCAGGGTTACATGCTCCCTCAGCCAGATCTAGCCAGCAAAAAAAAAAAAAAAACCCGATTTGGTGAACCATTCGAGCCGAAGCCGAAGCTCGTGCTCAGCTAGTAGAGGCACCCAAGTCGGAATCGTATGGCAAACATATTACTCATTTAAACTGAAAGGAAACAACAGAAATTCGGTAAAAGATATATATATATATATATATATATATATATATATATATATATATATATATATATATATTTAGACATCAAACAGTAAACTTGTAACAGTTCAATGAAAGCGAATGACCAGAAAGAAACAGGCCGAGTAAAGTTGAACCTACGGGGATTACCCGTGATACAAATTCTATATTTCAACAAGATTAGACAGATCAAACCCTTTCAGACTGAGGCATAGTTTAATAAAATAATTATGGTCTGCGTTCAAAAGGGAACCAGTACATAATCTGAAACGACAATTACATATGATAGATAAGTCACGGCTATACAGACAAACTCATAAAGAAGGGCCTCTTAACATAGGAGTCCGTCTAACAGAGACTAAAAACCAAATGCCTTCAGGGAAGACCCTGAGCTGGTGCAGGGCACAGACCCGAGGTTTATTTCCCGGTATCCCTGCCAAGGGAATAAAAGAAAACTCAGCCATTGTTCGACAAAAATCCAGTATACACAGCTGTGAATGTTTTCGAAAACTTACCTGGCAATGGGCGAGACGGCTAAATAGAGAAACCCTTGTTCATTATGGTGTATCGATGAACCACCTGCACAGAAACATTAGCCGGGTTAGCAAACAGGAAAAACCCTGGTGTAAATCCATGAAAGAATGCAAGGAACAGAGAAAAACATTAATACTAACCGTAGCCGAACCTGGTGTCGTGTAAACCAGAATGCCCGATAACTTCAAAGGGTGATGAGGCCGAACCGAATGGCAGGAGCTGCATGTCTTAGGCTAAAGGGCGGTGTAGCCGGATGCAGAAGGAATGTTGACAGAGTCAAGACTTACAGTGCTGTGGCGATGCAGAAGGAATGTCGACAGAGTCAAGACTTACAGTGTTGTGGCGATGCAGAGGCAATGAAATGAGAACTAAAGCTACCCGAAAGAATAAACAGACATATAAATAGCTTTATTGCATTACCGTTTCGTGGCACAGTTATAACCCTCGATCTGCAGTAAATCCCTAGTAGCCGTTCGATTGCCGGTGACCCTCGATGAAACTTCGGGCATGAAAATGGCAAGCCCGAGGAGTCAGGCCGTAGGCACTTAGAGTTCAGGGCGCACATGGCAGTTTGCCATCTGCCCTTCATCCTTCCAAATGGACAACGGTAAATCCTCCAGCTAGATCGAGGTTAAACGCCAGACAAACTATCACAATCCCAGACATCTCGGGATATGGAAACCTGAGTTTTATAGTTGTGTCCATAAATACGCCATTAACACTGACAGTGCCAACTGTGCGATTAACTGGTTCTCAGGTTAACATTAAACAGATGTGTGTTACCATTACAATGTTTATATGTACATATAGTTAGTCAACGCATGAATATATCCGCGAGCTTTCAAGTGATATCTATTGATTATATTCCCTTATGTCTGTTGCGCAATTGGGATTTGCGTTAATAAATCAATGTTTGTGATTAAGGTAACCATGCATATGTAATTATTAATATAGGAACCATATGTAAAAGAAGTTAATATTGCTGTAAAAAAAAAAAAAAAAAATTATGTACAGCTAGGAAGTGTGACAACAAACATGATGATTGGTTTTCTCAGCATGCTCAGCTAAAGCGGAAGACTTAGTTCGCCTATGCTTAAGGTCTGCTGCATGCTCAACTAATCCTCTGATTAATGGAGCGACCAGTTTCCCCAATGTAGGGGGTCCCACAAGAACAGGGGATCAAGTACACACCTTTCATATCTTTAGGGTCGATTGGATCCTTCGCTGATCGGAGGGACATGCGAACAGTTTTTAGGGGCATAAAGGTCACAGGGACACTATGCATTCTGAGAATCCTACCAATCTTATCAGTAGTCCCCTGAACATACGGAAGATGGACACCAGGAACTCGCTCCTTTGGTTCTCATTGAGACAGCGAATTCTTGGAAGCTTTAAGGAAAGCCCTCTGACCCATGAATCTACTATAACCATTCTCAACAAAGACATCAAGGAGATGGGATTTTTCTTTCTCAAAACTCTTCTTATCCGAGATCCTTAGAGCCCGAGTAGCAAGGGTATTGAGAACACCCATCTTTTGAGCCGAGAAATGATGGGAACTGGCATGAAGATACTGCTCAGTATGCGTTTTCTTCCGAAAAACTTGGTGGCCGAGGGAATCATCACTATTCTTAGAAATAAGAATATCGAGGAATGGAAGGCAACCATCGACCTCCTGCTCCATAGTGAACTTAATAAAAAAATAAAAAAATGTTAAAGAGAAAACAATATAATTATCATATAGGTAATGGTGTAATCTAATTTAATCTAATTTATAGATTAAATGATATTTTTTCATAAAAAAAAAATTGGTTATTAATTTTAATCAAAATCTAGCAAAAAAAAATAAAAAAATAAAAACTTGAGTTTAAATTGTTTAATATGTAAAATTTATGTGTCCCAAAAATTTTCAAAGTGCTAAAAAATTGTTTCATTCATAAATTAAACCATGCTTTAGTTAATTTCATAATTAATAATTAATTAATTGATAAATAGTTTTTTTTATAGTAAATTATTAATATTATTAATAATATATTATATTTAAGATATTATTTATTATAATAAATCATTAATATTATTAATTTTAATTGCTTATATAAAAATAGAATAGTTAAAATTTATTATTATTATTATTTTAATATAAGATTGAAAGAGTGTTTTGCATGTTTTTATTTATTTAAGTAAACAAACAAACGATTTTATGTTCACACAAATAATGTGTCCCGAAGACAAGATTGAAGAATGTAATTGATGTTGAAATTTGGTTGTGGAATACTATTCGAATTTATTGTTATGGTAGGTGAACAACCAATCAATCGCGATGGTTTCACGGTGTATAACATCAAGTTGTACGGTTGACGCGTACCAAACCACTATGTGACCATTAGTGATCATATGGGTTTTGCAACAATAATCTTGTTTACACGTTAGATGGATTTTGGATTTGCATTTTATTCCTATATTTTTATTTTATATAGCATGAAAATTTTTCATAATTAAATTGTTAAACTAAAAGTGTGGGCAATCATTATTTGCAAACGCATGTTGATCCATTATTGTTATTCAACTAAAATCATACCATTTGAAATTACTCGCATGTGGTCTTTAAGGGGGTAAGTTTTTGCTCTTGCTAGATGTCTTTGGGTCTTGGGTTGTTAATCTATTTCCTTACGTCTTAGGAAGATGAGTTCTTAGCCAAGAAGATGCAGTTTTAGTGCATACTACAAGCCCATTATATCTTCTTTTTTTTAAATAGTGGGAAAATCTATCATAACTCAATTATCAAACCAACAATGGGGACAACCATCACTCGCTGTTATCCACGAATGCAAGTTGACTCATCATTGTTATTCAAGGAAAGTCACACCACCTAGAATTACTCGCTGATGGTTCATATGGGGGAGACTTTCAGTCCTACCAAATGCCTCTGGGTCTTGGGTGGTTACCCTATTTTCTTACATTCGAGGAAGACAATCTTTGTACTAAACATACACAGTTTTGGGGCATACTCCAAGCCCATTAAAACTTTTACTTATAATACTCTACCCTTTTTATATGAGTCTTGTAAATTGTTTATTAATAAGTTAAATTATCTCATTTTATCTTTTAAATTGTTTTCTTTTTCATAGTAAAAAAAATCATAATTTTTATTAGAGTTAATAAAAATTACATTTTTTTAGACAGATTGTTGTGTATATGCATAGTGGTCGATCCATCACAAAAATCAACATAAATATTTCAGTATGGGGTAATATACTACAGTTCTCCTAATACAAAATATCAAAAAGCCCATCCAACCACAGTGCATGCATAGTCCCATACAAAATAATTACATATAAGCAATTCTAGGTGTCGATACAGTTGCTTAAATCCTAAAAGATCCCGTCTGCCCAGTAGTCTAAAGGAAGACCCGGAAAATGAACCCAAACAAGCACCACATCTGACCTCTCCTTCATTGTTGGGGACAAATCTATGTGTCACACCTTCACCACAATAGCCTGAGCATCCCCAGCTGTTGCAAATTTTAGATGAATCCATCATTTTGTAAGAAGTTCCACCTTATGAGACGTCTGACCTAGTGGAGTTGTATCTTGAGCAACCCATGCCTTTAGGGTTTATATGGAAAAATGTTTGGCCTGAACCCTACCCACAAGATAGGATTCAACCAATATCTCAACTCATTCCATATGTACATCTCCTCTCAAAATCAGAGCCGCATGGGGCCAAAATTTCCTTTGAACACAACGAGGTTTCTTAGAGTCGGTTTTGATATAGTTCTAGTTCTTGATCTGGCGAAAACTGGAATTGGATTTCGCAGGAAAACCTATGGACTGTGCCAACGATGCCTAAGAGACTAGGGGATGAGAAAATTGATTCTGAAGAGGGCATGAAGCAGAAGGGTTTTGAAATTGAAAGTGATTTATATCTGGGGACGGAATACTGGCTTGCTAGAGAAAATCGGCCTAAAATTCCTTGAAAACCCCAAATCAAAATTGACACCCTCTGCGCTTGTGGATCCCGTCCAATAAACTATGAATTGTTGAAGAGAAAGTCTGATATGGAAACTGGTCGGGACGGTCTCAAACCCTATACGAACCCAATGAACTAAGACTCCAACCTTCAGATAAATGCTGAGTGTCCTCCCCCGAGAAAGGAACCAGCAAAGTAGTTGACACTGAAGAAACCTCGACAAAAGTAGGGGAACCTTGAGCCATGGCAGGAACAATGAGCACAGGTGAATAACAGAGATGTGAGTAGCGGGGACACAACAAGGTCAATAGAAGATTCCAAGCGCCCTAGAAAAGACACGAAAATCCTGGAAAGTGGTGAGTCTTCGGGCTCAAAATCAACAAGTTCTTCTTCATCCATGAAATTTTAAAAGTTCTTACTTACAAGTAAATGACATGGAGAAGAAGTACAAAGCCCAAGTACCCAAAACGTGCGAAAACCTCGACCATTAAACCATCGCATCTGACATTGATATACCCTCGAACTTAAAGCACTGGAAATATAAGATATGAACCAGAAATGTTGTTTTCGATCCACAAGGTTTACCCCAAGGGAGCCAAGGAGAGAAACCAGACAAAGAATGGAGATCCAGAGGTGTCGCCATTTCTAGAGTTTCCCTAGTTGTTCCTCTTCATTCAAAATTCTATACTCTTAAATTATTTTTATAACATAAATGTGTTTTTTATTTTTTATTTTTCTCCCTTGGTATCTTTCATGTATTATTTTCTCTTTTCTCCTTTTCCCTATAATAAAATTAACACGTATTAAGTTTTTAAATATTGAAATAATTACTAGAGAAAGATAACTAACATCTAGTGTAAGATGAAGTTGTTTTCTATTTAATTTATGGTGTATGATGCAACTTTTTGGTGTGTATAGTGGCATCATATTGGCAAGTCACTCTAGGGTGCTCTAGGGTGCACTATATGATCTGAATGTGTAAACTATAAGATTTTTTAACAATTTGCAAGTTAAATTTATATGTGTTTTGGGTAGAGGATCAACTTACTAAATACATAAACAAGTAAATTTAAACCAAATCTTACAATCAAACAAAGACAAAACCAACATATCTGAAACACATAACATAAGCATGATAAAGGAGTTCACCCCTTTCTTGGGCTACATCTCCTGGTCCAGCTTCCAATGCAGGGTTTCTTTCATTAAAAATGTTGAAAAGTGTGTTTACATGCTTTAAACTACTCAGATAGCAGAACTGATGTCTCTAATGGATCCAACACTGTAAAAAACATCCATTTTGGTTCTTTATGCACCTCATTTGGCCAAAAACTAAGAAAGTTATGCTTGTTTCTTCCTTTTCCCAATTCAATAGCTAACCATCCTACAATTTGGCCTCAATGTAGCTCGAGCACCCAAAATGCGGAACTGACGTAAAAAACCTGGCACTATTCCCACTCGATGGATGAAATTGTAGGACTGTTAAGAGTGCCATTAAGCCCCTAGTCCCAAAAGTCTTGGTCACATGGCACCATGCGACTACATAGGGGGGTGATATTTCAGGGCTTTGTCTCGCCCCCTCTGCTGGCGTGCCCTTTCTTCTATGCTGCACAAACGATCGTGGGTTGGCCCCCTCCTCCTACATGCATTGTTGGTTTTATGTAGGGTCATATGACTCTAGGGCTAACCCCCGACTCTGTTTTCCTATTGATCATGCATATGGGCATATGCATGTGGTAAGACTGCATTAAGCGTTTGGGTACATGGTTGTGTTGCGAGCCATGAGGGTTGGGTTAGGCCCTAGCCCTTGGGCCCCCACCTGCGATCTTGTGGCACAAGGGTGGCTAGGGGCTTGGTCTTAGCTTGACCCCTCCCCCAAATGCGCCAACACCCAAACTTTAATAATATTTTTCACCATATGCTTTAACAAGTAACAACGATGGCGTGGTGGTGTTGAATTTTTTTATTTGTTGTGAGGTCTTGGTTTCAAACCTCAAGGTGTTGTTCAACCTCCAAACAAAATTTTGGCCACCATGAGGAGGCCACATGGCAGCCACTCATTGGTCCACATGGCACTCCCTCATTGCACCACTTCACCAAAACCATAAACCAATAAAAATTCACCATGCAACCAACCAATCGCCTAATGCCAAGTGTCGACCAATCATGGTCGATGGAGGACCATTTAGCATGCCAATTTATGGCTGAGTCAGCATACGGACCGCTGATTGGGTGTACTTGCAATTTTTTTTCAAAATTTTTGGTTGTTTCCATAATCAATCAGAACATGATTCTAGGAGCATTTTATGTCAGATTTGAGTGAAAAAAATTGTGTTCGATTCAGATCACCGATATCTATCCAATCGTATAGGTTTCGATCTTTGTCACACACTTTCAATTTTGAGCATTATTTGATCCACTGGATCACTCCTCCCCATTGGAAGCTTTTGGACCTTCAAAAGTGCTTTATCAATGAAAAAATAGATGAGGGTACAACTCCCTCACCCTTCATGTCTCATTCCACTGAAATTTGCTTGAATTTGACATTTTGAGTTGTTCATGAAAATACATCATTTCCCCTGATTTTGGAGTCCTTGTCTTGTTGCCATAGATGACATCTTGCTGCAATTTCCCAGAATATGTAGAACAACAAAGTGCCTTTGAAGGAATAAACACATTCCCTCCTCGGTCTCCAATCAAAGGAAACTTAAGCAATCTCAAATTCTTCTCACCTTGAACATTGTCATCATGATGATGCTAATTACCATGTCTAGCCTCGTACTTGGCTCTATTCTTGACCAAATGTGATCGCCATCACCATGCACCATCCATTTTCAAAGCTAACACATTATGAAACCCATAATAATAAGTTTTGGAAACAATGTCCTCTCTGTAAATTTTCTTTTGCATTTTATTTTGGACCTCTTCACTCTCTAACACTGGCATCTTGTTCACACCAATGTTCAACAATGATGCATGCTACTGCAAATTTACTTCATTTTGTTTACCTCTTTTATGACGCAACATGTTAGACTCCTTAAACATCTTATCACATGAATTAGAAACATCAACGAAATTAAATTCCAAACTTGAATCATATCCTTGAAAGGATTTAAATTCTTCAACACCTTCATGTTTGATCATCAACAATGCAAAGTTCTGACTAGAATTAACAATCCTCTTCATTTATCCCACATTTACAAGAGATGCATTCAACTTCTTGGTGTTTTCTCTAACAATGTAATCAATCCCATTCTTGAAAAAATGATATTTGTTCTCATGGCGATGAAAAATATCTCTCCTATCATATAAATATGGGCTTCCCAAAACAATACCACATATATCAATTGGAATTACATCAAGCTCTACTTCATCTAAAAGGTTTGCAGTGATTGCAAATTTCAATTTACATCTTTTTGTCACATGCAATTTTGCATTGTCACATATCCAACCTAAAGGACATGGTTTAGGATGAGGAATGGTTTCTAAATTCAACTTCTTGACAATGTCTTTTGAGATAAGATTTGCTTGTGAACCACTATCAAACAATTTATCTATCTTGGTATCTTTTCAAATAACTCTAATATAGGAAAACTCTATTCTTGTTTTTTCATCTTGAGTTTCATTGAGACAATTTGAAGAACTAGTACTTTTTGCAATGTCCTTACATTTCAAATCCATGGCTATGATCTTTGTTTCATCTCCAAAATCTGAATGTAAATCATGTTGTGTAGTTGCAGCCGTCTTCTCCTTCTTGGGTCTCATTTTAGGATGAAGTTTCTGGCAATGATATTCATCATGGCCCTCTTTGGAACACTGTTTACATGTAAGTTTTTCTTTCTCCATCTTGATGGTAACATTCTTCTTCCATTTTCCTTTGAACTTACCTTTTCCTTTTTCTCTAGACTCAAAGGAACTCTCACTAGTTTCTTCAGAAACATTTTTCCCTATTTCCTCTAAATGAGTTGCTTGAACACAAACTTCATCTAGTTTTGTAGGGTTAAACATGAGAATGGTATGTCTCAAATAAATATGCAATCCTCCAATGTATTTGAGCAAAGTATCTTGTGAGGACAAATCAATACCAAAAATCAAAGATCTTTTCCTAAATTCTTGAGTATAAGATTGCACATTTTGCCCCTTAGCTTGCGTAAAGTTCTGCCAATCCATAATAACTTTTTGCATGTGTGCTAATGGATAAAATTTCCTTCTTATTGCAACAATATAATCATTCCAAGAGGATAAAACCTTATCATGTTTCTTCATGTCCTATTGAGTTTTGGCTTCCCACAAAATTAGTGTTGCACTTTCCAATCGAAGAGAAGCAAGTTGAATCTTGGTTTCATCATCCTTGATTCTTTGTATCCTACAATACACTTCAATCTAACGAATACAATTGTTTAATATTTTTGCATTTAGCTCTCCATTATACATAGGTAATTCAAACTTAATATCAAGCTTAAGCAAAGGAGTTTTACGATGACCCCTTGGGAAATTTGGATGTGTTTGTGAAAGGGTAGAAGAAGTTGAAGATGAGGATGATGATGGAGGTGAAGGTGGTGGTTGGTCACCATTCCCTCCATTCCCTTTTGGAGGCTTGTCTCCTTTTCCTCCATGAGGTTTTGAGCTTTGTCCATACAATCTATAATTCCTCTCCTTGCATAGAACCTTAACCATCTCTGACATCTCAAACAATGCTTTTATGAAAGTCTTCTCATCTTCAAACATCCCTTCAGGACCCTCTTCATGTGCCATGACTATTGAAGCTTGAGGAGTATTTGTTGTCCTTGAAACAATTTGAGATCTTGGCTCCATCAATTCTCCTCCTCTTTTGAGCTTCAACCTTGTAAGCATCATACAAACACTTGCAAACAAATCAAATCTTCACAAAACCTATTGCTTTGATACCAAAAATGATCTGAATGTGTAAAATTGAATATTTGTAAAGAATTTGCAAGTTAAAGGATCAGCTTACTAAACACATAAACAAGTAAATTTAAACCAAATTTTACAGCCAAACAGAGACAAAATGAGCATATCTAAAACACGCAACACAAGCATGGTAAAGGAGTTCACCCCTCTCTTGGGCTACATCTCCTAGTCCATATTCCAATGCAGGGCCTCTTTCATTAAAAATGATAAAAAGTGTTTTTACATTCTTTACACTTCTTAAATAGCATAAATGATGTCTCCAATGGATCCAACATTGTCAAAACCCTTATACTAGTTCTTTCTACACCTCATTTGCCCAAAAACTGAGAAATTTATGCTCGTTTCTTCCCTTTCCCAAATTTTGTAGCTAACCATCCCACAATTTGGCCTCAACCTAGCTCGAGCACCCCCAATGTGGAACAGGCACACAAAACCTTGCACTATTCTTGCATCCTAGCCATTAAGCCCCTAGTTCCAAAAATCCTAGCCACGTGGTGCCATGCAACCACATATGGGGTTGATATTTTAGGGCTTTGTCTGGCACCCTTCGTTGGCATTCCCTTGGTCCCATTTTGCACATGCGATTATGGGTTTGCCCCCAGCTCTGTTTTCCACTTGGTCATGCGTATGGGCATATGCCTGTGGTAAGACTGCGATAAGTGTTTGGTTATATGGTTGTGCCATTGGCCATGAGGGCTGGGCTAGGCCCTAGCCCTTGGCCCCCCACCCGCTGTCATGTGGCATAGGGGTGATCAGGGTGTTTGGTCAATTTAGTGTTGTCTAAATTGCTATCATTAATTGTCAACCCGGGGCTCGTAAGCTGATGAAGTGAGATGTACAGTATGTACTTAAGTAACCTTTCCTAGTTCTTTTTGTCATTTTTGGATGATGCTTGTGGTTGATTTAACTTCTTAAGATGGAGTGATGGATTTATAAACAAATGAGTGCGTGTGTGTGCATATGGTGGTTTCTAAATGCTTCTAGAACTTTTTAAAGAGAAAGCTTGAAAAGTGACTTGCAATGGAATTGAAACTTCAAATGAAAGCAAAGCATTAAACAAAGTGACTAATGGCACTAGTCCATTATCTATGCTGCTGATAAGAACAAAAATAGCATCTATGTTAACTCAATGGAAAGTGAAAAACACTACTTTAACCGCAAAAATTAAATGACAAATCATAACACTTCATTCTTTCTTAACACTCTGCCTCTAGCTGCAATTGTTCATGTGAAAAACAGTTAAGAAGGAATCAGTAATATGAGTCAAAAAGCTAATCAAAACAAGCTGCCACTCAATGATATTTTGGTCCAATAAAGGTTAGTCAATTATGATGAGAAGACCATCAAAAGGTTAGTAAGCAACTTGTCAAAAACTTGATAAAGTAAACTAGCAATGAAACTAAGTAAGCAAGGTAAAAATCAGCAGCTAAGACAAGACAACTTCAAATACCATCAGTGATAAAAAGAAATAAAAACACACTGTCCCGGGCTCCTAACACACCTGCATAAACAAACTGATCAGTTCTGAAAAGTGCTGGAAATGTAAAGGCATGAAATCAAACTGTACATTATTATACATGTTCAAAGAAATGAAAAACTGTAGAAATCAAACTATACATTATTGTACATGTGAAAATGAAAACAAAGAAAGGCAAGAAAGTAAAGTTAAATGCTACTGTACATAGGTTGTGGTAGATGGGGGCCCTCCATCCACTCAACCAGCTAAAGATCAGCTACGCAGAGATGAGCAGAAACAGTCTTCTTATATTAAATCAGCATGTCAAAATACAGTCAAAAAGTGCTGTAGAAACAGTCTTTAAAACAGAGTTTGATAACCAAAACAATTACAACAATTACAATATCAAAAAGCTAATCTCTAAGCGTTGGCAAACGCTTTATTTATAGGCACAGGGACAAACTGTCCTCTGCGTAAACTAAGCAACTACAGTCTTAACTAATTAACTACGCAACAACACGCAGGCAACTCCGTGCACGTTTGGAGGAAACGGGCATCATGGGGAGTAAATCTATGGTTAGATCCTATCCCTTGCTGTCTTCGTGGCGTGGAGGAAGTGCCAGCTGTGGTTCCGTGTCTCAGTTGCTCACGCAGAGCCGTGCCACCATCTGGAACTTAACTGTTTGACCGTGGGTACTCCTGCGTTGACCGGGGGCATACGTGACTGATTTGGCCCAACCAATAGCATACAAACCATGTATACATCCATACCAACGTGCCCATGTGGCCCGTTCCTGGAGAATACACGTGGAGTATAGTAAACAACAAAAAGGCTGTGGAATCTCTGAACAGCTGCGGAATTGTTGAGTAGCTGCGGAATTGCAGAACAGCTGTGGAATTGCTGAACATGTACCAAAATTCTAAACAAACAGTCAATCATTAGCACAGTCAACAAATCATGTTAAAAAGACATATAATGCAATGAATTGAACAAGTTGATGGAGGAAATGATGTCAGAAGAGAGAAGTGAATAGGGAAAAGCTGTTGGGAGGACAGGTAAATGAGTGCAAGGTTGAGGCTCAACATACCCCCACTGCGAGGGTGTTGCATGTCCTCATGCAACCAAAATTTTGTCATAATCTTTCAGTTCACATGTTCAGATGCCTTTGCCAAGACATCCAACCTTCTCCTTTTCCTTCCTGTTGCCAAATTTGTTCTTGGTTTCCTAACCAAGCACCTGAATTTCAAGTTGACCAAGGCCCTGCTTAATTTCTTGCATTTCCTCTTCAATTTCCTGTTGTTTCTTTGCCAAAGACCCAAATGAAGCATTGTGTTATCGTGGATCATTTTGTCCACGTTTCTCTGTTCTTTCAATGCTTCGTTTTCCTGTTTGATGTGGCGGTTTAGGACCTCTAGCTCAAATACTTCTTGCTTCAGAGATTGAACCTGTTGTTCAAGGGGCAAGACAGTACTAGGACCAGCAACAGATTGCTCTAATGTTTCCAAATAATCATATGCCTCCTGTTGGACAGGGTCAATGTCAGGTGTTTGTCTTGGCCTAAATTCAAATCCTTGAAAACTGCTTTCTCTCTCTTGCTGGAAAGGACTTTCTTCTCTTGGAGAACTTAGCTCAATATCTAGCTGCATTGGAGTCTTCTCAGGTGTGCCCAAATCAATGAAATGGGATTGTTTCTCTTTAGTCACATTCTTCTTCTCTATAAGTCTACTGCTTCTTCTTACTTGCAGGCTAGTACTTTTCGGTTCTTGCTGTTTTTGCTTTTGTTTCTTTTTGAAGATGGCAGTTTCATGAAGCTGAGCAAGCCTATGAGCTAATGTTTGGGTATCTTCTTCACTTGAGGGTTCAGGTGAAGGGTATGACTCTTGCAAAATGGCTTTCCCTTTATTCCCCTTTTGTCTTTTTGTTCTGCTTCCCTTTTTCTTTTCCTTTTGAATAGTTTCTTGAACAGTTTCTTGGGCAATTTCTTGAAGAGTTTTTTGTAACAGTTTCTTGGGCAGTTTCTTCAACTTCTACAGCAGTGTCTCGGGCAGCAGTCTCTTCTTGGGTAACCATTTCTTTCCCTTTTCTTCTACTTCTTTTTGGCACCCTAGGAGAGCTACTAGAGGCTTCTTCTGCCTCTTGAAAATGGTTTCTAACAAGGAATTTCTCCCATGTATCCTTTCTAATTTTTAACTGCTCCTCAATCAAGATTTGAATGAGTCCATGGTGATATAGGTGGGGCTCAATGTTTCCCACGTGTTTCTGAACAGTGGCACTCATTTTTCTTAGACTAGCTAGCAAGAAATAAGGAAGATTGATGGTATGTTCACCCATAAAATGCATCATTATCTTTGTATGATAAACATACATTATAACAAATCTGCCTTCACATGTTAAAAATTTCTGAACTAGCAAAAGTAAGGCAGTCCATTCCTTTTTAATGACACTTACAGGTATTCCTTTGGTGAAGATAGTGGTATCCATACCTGGATTTTTCAACATGTTCTTCCACTCTTGGCCTTCAACAGTTCGATTTTTGAACCAACGTTCCCCAGTACGAGGCAAAGCAGTTGCTTGAGCTAAGCTGCTCTCTGTGACAGTGAATTGTAGGTCTCCAATCTCCACAATATTTGTTTTTCCATTAAATGCTCGGGCAAACGCTTTTGTAACTTCTTTGTTATACCCCTTAAACTTCTGAATGAATTTCAACCACTTGGCCTTCTGCAGGGCATTCTTTGTTTGTGGGTAACCGTCTAGAAATTTAGAACCTTCCGGCTCTGCTCTTAATAACTTGCCCATTTCGGTTACCAGCTCTCTTGCTGCTCTGAAAGCGTTGTTTAAATACTGGAGAGAGAGCTATACGGGAAAAAAAGTGCTCAGCAGTGGGTATTACGGCTACAACAGAATGGTCATGATGCAATTACGAGACTGGTGGTCAGGGTTTTGAGCGGAAAGGTGAGGAAAATAGAACAGAGTATGTTCACGGTAAAACAGAGTAGTGAATGAAACCGAGAGTGAAATCGATGGAATCGAGGGAGTGAACAGCAATAGAAATGGGGTTATGCATGCGTAGAAGGGTGTTAAAGGATGAAACGGCCGAATCCCATGGACGTCGGGTGGCTGTGTACACCTGGTTGCGGAATGATTAATTGGAGAGCCGTGGTACAACAATACACGTCACTCTGGTACGAAGAATTAATGAGAGAGAGAAGGCCGTATTAAGTTCAAATCTATAGCAATTAGGGAACCGTTGGGAAGGTGGCGAGGTGGATTACACAGCATAATGGATGAGGAGTGGACGGGAGTCTTGTCAATCATTACATTACGTGCCTCCTACCATAATCCGAAAACCATACATAAATGATATAACTGTTAGTTAGAAATTTAGAACATACCTTCGTGTATTTGCATTTTGATCCCTTTGCTAATTATGATGCTAACCTTTGATTTATTGCTGCCTTTGTATATGCCATGTGTCCTTGCTCTTTTAAGGATGCTGGTGTTTTTGACTGCAGATTTTCTTTTTGAAACAGAGTTTGTTTTTGTTGCAGGAACAAAGTGTATTAGCTGTGGAATCTTGATATCAGCTACGGAATTGGCTCCTAGCTGTGGAAATTGCAGCAACACTTTTCTGCCTGCACAAAGAGGATTAAAACAACTTGACTGAATGGAATAGTCCTGAGAGGGACTTTATTTGGTGAAAATGAGATGGAATGAATGGACTGGAAGAAAATGAAGTGGAATGAAAATGATGAGATGGATGAGATGGATGAGATGGACAGAAAAAGAGAGAGATTTTTTTTTTTTTTTTGGAAAATATAAAGTGTCAGGTGACCCTGATTTTCACCTCATATTTTCTGCATAAGACCGCCAATCCAAGATTGGTTTTCAGGCTTATACAAGAGATTTTTTTCTTCTTTTTTTCCTTTTTTTTTTCTTTCTTTTTTTTTTTTCTTTTTTTTTTTTCAACTGAAAGAAACAAAGATCAGGCTGATGGAGGAGAAGAATTCTTCTCCACTAGCCTCATTGCAGAATCTTCTTGGAACAACTTAATAAATTCCTTCCTTGAGAGTGGCTTGTGGTAGACTTTCAATCTATGGCCATTCACAATGAGAGGAGTTTGAAGCTCATCAATGGTCTTCACTCGAACTGCTCCATTTTTAAAGACTTCATCAATCTCATATGGCCCAAGCCAATGAGTTTGAAATTTTCCTTTGAAGTCCTTAAACTTGGAATCAAACAATAGTGCCCAATATCCCTTCTGAAACTTTCTTTCTTTGATGTGTCGATCATGCCATTTAGTTCTTTGGTACTGAACTAGATCGGTCCTTAGAATTGCATCTTGTCTTATTTCATCTAGCTCATTTAGCTGGTCCATTCTGTGTTTTTGAGCTTCTGATAGGCTCATTCCCAATTGAACTGCCATCTTGAAGGTCTTGATTTGGAACTCAATGGGGAGCAGGACTTCTTTCCCATAAACAAGTTCATAGGGAGAATGTCCTGTTGTGTTCCTCCATGTAGTTCTATAGGCCCATAAGGCTTCAGGAAGCCTTTCCGCCCAATCTCTTCTATGAAGATGAACAGTCTTGGTGATAATGCCTTCAAGGACTTTATTTGTAGATTCCACTTGACCATTTGATTGCGGATGGTATGGAGTAGATGTTCTGTGCTTGATTTTGTATTCCTCCATCAGCTTCTCCATCAATTTAGATGTAAATTGGCTTCCCTGATCTGTCACAATTTCTCTTGGGACACCAAAACGAGTAAAAATATCCTCAAAAAGAAATTGAACAACTGAATTTTCAGTGGCAGAAGGAAATGCCTTGGCTTCTACCCACTTAGTAACATAATCAGTGCAAACTAATATGTACTTCTTTTGCTTAGATGGTGGATTAATAGGTCCAACGAAATCTAGAGCCCATTTCTCAAAGGGTTCGATGCATACCTGTGGCTGTAGTGGCATTTCATTTGAAGGAGTTGGTCTCCCAACTCTTTGGCAGCTGTCACACCTTCTAACATACTGCTTTGCATCTTTAAAGAGAGAAGGCCAATAATATCCTAAAGAAAGGATTTTATAGGTTGTCCTCTTGTCAGCAAAGTGTCCACCACACGGTTCATCATGACATGCCTTAAGGATGTCAGGCATTTCATCTTCCCGAACACATCTTCTGATCATACAATCTGGCCCTGTTTTGAACAATTCATTAGAAATCCAAGAATAATGTGAACTCTCCTGAATGATTTTCCTTTTCTCATTAGGAAATAAGTGTAGAGGTAGCTTCCCTGTAACTAGATAATTAGCAATATCTACATACCAAGGAGTCTTGGTAGTTACTGCAAACAAGTATTCATCTGGAAACTTATCCTCTACAGGAGAATCTTCGTTAGTGTTTTGGATTCTAGACAAGAAATCAGCTACTGTGTTTTGTTTTCCTGGTCTATCTAACACAGTAATGTTGAATTCTTGTAAAAGTAAAAGCCATCTTGTAACTCTGCCATTAGTAATAGGTTTGTTCATGAGATATCTAATTGCAGAGTGATCAGTATGGACAAAAGTTTCATAACCGGTTATGTAGTGTCTAAACTTGTTGATTGCATGAACAACGGCTAAGAATTCTTTTTTAGTCACAGTGTAATTTAACTCAGTGGGAGTCAAATTTTTACTGGTGTAATAAATGGCATAAGGGACCAAATCCTTTTGTCCCAAAACAGCTCCTAGAGCTGTATCTGAAGCATCAGTAGAAATGTGGAAAGGGAGTTTCCAATTTGGCCCTCTCAAAATGGGTGCTTCAGATATTCTAGTCTTTAAAGTTTCAAAGGCAGACTGACATTCAGGATCCCATTTGAACTCACAGTCTTTGGTAAGTAATTTGAAAAGAGGAGATGCTATCTTAGTGAAGTTTTCAATAAATCTTCTATAATATCCAGTAGACCCAAGAAAACTTCTAACATCTTTCTGGCAATTTGGAACAGGTAACTTGGAGATGACTTCAACTTTGGATCTATCAACTTTAATTCCATCTCCTGAAATATGATGTCCTAAAACAATCCCTTCAGTAAACATCATAAAACACTTTTCATGACTTAATGAAAGATTTGTTTCTTTACATCTAATTAGAACTTTTTCCAAATTTTCTAATGCTTCTTCAAATGTGTTACCATAAACTGTGAAATCATCCATGTAGACCTCTACACAATCATGAATTAGATCTGAAAAGATTCCTAGTATAGCCCTTTGAAATGTAGCGGGTGCATTGCATAATCCAAAAGGAAGTACTCGGTAAGAAAAAGTTCCCCATCGAAACCTGAATGTGGTTTTGTCCTGATCTTCAGGTGCTACCTGAATTTGATTGTAACCACTAAAACCATCCAAAAATGAGAAAAACTTTTTACCTGCTAAAGTATCTAATACTTGATCAATAAAGGGCAAAGGAAAGTGATCCTTCAAGGTTTCTTTGTTCAATTCTCTGTAATCAATGCAAACCCTCCATTTACCATTCTTTTTAGGTACTATAACCAAGGGAGAAACCCATTGGCTATCTGAAATAGGGTAAATGAAGTTTACATTGAGTAACTTCTGGAGCTCTTCTTTCACTATCTCCCTAAGATTTGGATTCATCCTTCTTTGAGGTTGTCTGATTGGTCTACTGTTTTCCTCAATGTAGATGTGATGAATGCAAGTCTTAGGGTCAATACCTTTCATGTCGGTATACTCCCATGCAAAAGCAGTAGAATGTCTTTGCAAGACTTTGGTTAGCTCTTCCTGTTGGGATTTTTCCAAGTTTTTTTTAATGTTTAATGTTTTTCCTGGAAAGATCTCAATGGCAGAACTACCAAATTCTTCCATAGAGAAAAGAGACATTTGTCTAGATGATAGACACTCTATGTCAGAATCCAACTGAAATTGTGTAGAGTCATATTCTGAAGATGGTTCAAAATTTTCTAATGTATTCAGAATTTGACTATCTTCACTAATCTCAAAAATGGTAAAGACAGGTTGTATAGTATCTTCATCATCAACCCACTCATTATCTCCTATTTCTGTAATTGCTTTCGCTGGAGGATACAGATTGAACTTCTTTGTTGAATTGCCATCAGAAATATACATATCCCCAGACCTACAACTTATGAAAGCATCAGTTGTGGCCAGCCAAGGTCTTCCTAAAATAAGAGGATGTCCTCCTAGATTGTTCTTGGGAGTTAAAATCATAAAATCAACTGGATATTCCCAAGAGTCTAGGGAGACTGGAATGTCTTCCAATACACCATCAGGTTTAATGATTGATCTATCTGCAAGCTGCAGTAAAGTAGGTGTAAAGAGAAGGTTAGGAAGTTTTAACTGGTCCATGGTCTGTCTACTCATAATGTTGATAGCAGCCCCTAAATCAATCAAAGTATTTGGTATTTCTACCCCATTGATATGTGTTTTGACAATTGGACTACCGGGATCTACATATTTCTGCATGGTAATCTTTCCCATCATAATGTCTGCAATTTTTCCTACCAGGTGGATCCTTCTGGTATCTCTTGGTTTCCTTCCTGGTCTTTTAAGGCTCAACTCCTTTATTGTTTTGGCTAGAATGGGAATTTCTTTAATGGCTTGTAACAAGGGGATCTTGATACAGACATTCTTCAATTCATCTAGAAAATTATAGTCAGGCAACCAAATTTGCTTTTCCACTCCTTTGTCGATTTGTAACCTTTCAGGAAAAGGAGGTGTGGATGAAGATGTAGGTTGCTCAACTATGGGAGTTGTGGGGGTTGATTCTTTTTCTTTTTCTTTTTCTTTTTGAGTGTTTGGGTGTTGAAGGGATGCTTCAGAACCCTTATTAGCTCTAAGAGATTCTTCCTCAGAAATGCTTGGTTGTTGAACATTTATAGAAGGTTGATCTAAGATTCTAACTGATCTGAGTTGTACTTCATTGAGAGGAACAATCATATAGGTAGGGAATGGTTGACCTTCCATCATGTAAGCATTTTGAGGGTTCCTATTATTGGGGTTTGGCAATGGCTGAGAAGGAAGTTGATTTTACTTTTGTTGGGATTGGAGCAAGAGTTGAGAATTTTGATTTTGTGGAGAAGGTTGTTGTTGTTGAGGGAATGGTAATGATAGTTGTTGACTTTGATTTGGAAGTTGTGGAGCTTGCTGATTCTGAAAAGATGGAGGATATTGATAGAATTGAGCAAATCTCCCATAAGGATTTTGCATGCTTTGCATCCATGATTGAAAAGGATTTTGAGGTTGAGGCCAAGGTTGTTGCCAAGGATTCCAATTTGGTTGGGGTTGAAAATTCATAGAGTTGTTAAACCCTTGATTTTGTTGCCCCTGCCAAGGTCTCCTTGCAACAAAACAGAGAGATTCAAGTGTATTTGGATCTTCTTGAAAGACTGCTTTGAGCCCAGGGATTGAAGGACAATCCTTGGTCTCATGGTTTTCTGAGCAAATTACACATGTTTCCACAACTTGTGCTTCCAAGGGACATTCCCTTAAAGCATGTTTCTTCCTACATTTCGGGCAAAAGATGGCCAAGGCCTCGCCTTCTGCTTTCTGTTTATTGTGGATCTTAAGGGTGTCTAATTGTTCACTCAGACTCCCTAAGATGTCAGTTTTGAATTCATCAAGCATATTGCCGATCTCAGCCCTACTTATTGATCCAGTTGCAGATTTATTTGCTCTGAGGAGAGAAGGATCTCTAGGCCCTTTTTGAGTTTTTGATTTGCCCCTTGAGAGATGGACACATAATTCTGCTATATCAGAAAGTGGAAGCTGAGATATATCTCCCTTACCCATCATATTCAAAAGATCTATCCATTCATCTCTAATGGCTTTTAGTAATAGGGCTTTCAAGGTCTCTTCATCCAAGTTACTCATTTTTGCTCTTTTCAAATTATACTGAAATCTTTCAATCAATTCCTCCAAATTCTCATCTTCTCTTTGTACCATTTTAAATACCTCATCCTTGTGATTGGTGGGCATACAATAGTCCAGGTACTTATCCAAAAATGTCTGTTTCATATCATTCCAAGACCTAATGGATTGAGTGACTAACCCCATGAACCATTTCAAAGCTTGTCCTTTCAATGTGGAAGGGAACAATTTGAGTTTTTGAGTGTCATCCAAATAGTCATAAGTTCTACATACGACTTAAAACTCAAATAAAAATGTTTCAGGGTCCTCATTCCTTGATCCATGAAAGTTCGGGAGGACAGATGGTGAGATGTTCTTCATGGTGGCTCGGGAATCCTCGTCAACTATAGGGAATCCGAATGAGTTATCCCCATCCCTATTTCCTCCAATATTACCTCTACCTCCTCCATTGTTTCCTCCTCCTCCTCTACCTCTACCTCTACCAAATCCAGGTGCTTCTTCCTCTGCCATGGTAGTTTCCCCAGAGACTTCAGAGTCTTCTGGTTCTTCTACTAAGGGTGTATGAGAAGGATTCCCTCCTTCTTCTTCAGGTGTTTCTACTTCTTCAATTATAATTTGCCTCTCTGGAGAAAGAAGGAAAGGATCTCTTTCAGACTCGATGGAAGGTATGGGAGAGTCGACTCCTGCTTCTTGAATTCCGGGAACCCTAGGGCTAGGAGTGTCAGTTGGAGATAAGGGAGGTGTCTCTTGTCTATCCCTTGAAGTAGATGGACTTGTAAAAATCGAACTCTTGGCTCTAGCTAAAAACCTTCCCCTAGAATCTCTAGCTCTATGCATGTCATTTTTTTATTTTTTCTTCAAGTCAGGCTAATAATTCTTTTTCTGATCTTCCAGGTTACTCTAGGTGCAAGAAGAGAACATACTTAAGAAACTATTAAACCAATAACTTTCTCTTTTTTGATCCTCCAGATCACTTTAGGTGCAAGAGGAGAGCATACTTTGAGAAGTTATCAATTTCCCTTTCTTGAATTTTTCTTAATTTTTTTTAGAATTGGCTACCTAATTTCACTTCCCCGCCAACGAAGCCAAAATGTTTGGTCAATTTAGTGTTGTCTAAATTGCTATCATTAATTGTCAACCCGGGGCTCGTAAGCTGATGAAGTGAGATGTACAGTATGTACTTAAGTAACCTTTCTTAGTTCTTTTTGTCGTTTTTGGATGATGCTTGTGGTTGATTTAACTTCTTAAGATGGAGTGATGGATTTATAAACAAATGAGTGCGTGTGTGTGCATATGGTGGTTTCTAAATGCTTCTAGAACTTTTTAAAGAGAAAGCTTGAAAAGTGACTTGCAATGGAATTGAAACTTCAAATGAAAGCAAAGCATTAAACAAAGTGACTAATGGCACTAGTCCACTATCTATGCTGCTGATAAGAACAAAAATAGCATCTATGTTAACTCAATGGAAAGTGAAAAACACTACTTTAACTGCAAAACTTAAATGACAAATCATAACACTTCATTCTTTCTTAACACTTTGCCTCTAGCTGCAATTGTTCATGTGAAAAACAGTTAAGAAGGAATCAGTAATATGAGTCAAAAAGCTAATCAAACCAAGCTGCCACTCAATGATATTTTGGTCCAATAAAGGTTAGTCAATTATGATGAGAAGACCATCAAAAGGTTAGTAAGCAACTTGTCAAAAACTTGATAAAGTAAACTAGCAATGAAACTAAGTAAGCAAGGTAAAAATCAGCAGCTAAGACAAGACAACTTCAAATACCATCAGTGATAAAAAGAAATAAAAACACACTGTCCCGAGCTCCTAACACACCTGCATAAACAAACTGATCAGTTCTGAAAAGTGCTGGAAATGTAAAGGCATGAAATCAAACTGTACATTATTATACATGTTCAAAGAAATGAAAAACTGCAGAAATCAAACTATACATTATTGTACATGTGAAAATGAAAACAAAGAAAGGCAGGAAAATAAAGTTAAATGCTACTGTACATAGGTTGTGGTAGATGGGGGCCCTCCATCCACTCAACCAGCTAAAGATCAGCTACGCAGAGATGAGCAGAAACAGTATTCTTATATTAAATCAGCATGTCAAAATACAGTCAAAAAGTGTTGTAGAAACAGTCTTTAAAACAGAGTTTGATAACCAAAACAATTACAGCAATTACAATATCAAAAAGCTAATCTCTAAGCGTTGGCAAACGCTTTATTTATAGGCACAGGGACAAACTGTCCTCTGCGTAAACTAAGCAACTACAGTCTTAACTAATTAACTACGCAGCAACACGCAGGCAACTTCGTGCACATTTGGAGGAAACATTCATCATGGGGAGTAAATATATGGTTAGATCCTGTCCCTTGCTGTCTTCGTGGCGTGGAGGAAGTGCCAGTTGTGGTTCCGTGTCTCAGTTGCTCACGCAGAGCCGTGCCACCGTCTGGAACTTAACTGTTTGACCGTGGGTACTCCTGCGTTGACCGGGGGCATACGTGACTGATTTGGCCCAACCAATAGCATACGAACCATGTATACATCCATACCAACGTGCCCATGTGGCCCGTTCCTGGAGAGTACACGTGGAGTATAGCAAACAACAAAAAGGCTGCGGAATCTCTGAACAGCTGCGGAATTGTTGAGTAGCTGCGGAATTGCAGAACAGCTGCGGAATTGCTGAACATGTACCAAAATTCTAAACAAACAGTCAATCATTAGCACAGTCAACAAATCATGTTAAAAAGACATATAATGCAATGAATTGAACAAGTTGATGGAGGAAATGATGTCACAAGAGAGAAGTGAATAGGAAAAAGCTGTTGGGAGGACAGGTAAATGAGTGCAAGGTTGAGGCTCAACATAGGGTTAGTGCTTAGACCGAGCCCTAGCTCAAATGCGCCAACACCCAAACCTTATTAATGTTTTTTCCCATATATTTTAACAAGTAACAATGATGGTGCAGTGGTGTTGGACTTGGTTGTTTGGCATGAGGTCTCGATTTCGAACCCCGTTGTGTTGTTTGATCTCCAAACAAAATTTTGTCCACCATGAGGAGACCACGTGGCAACCACTGGTTAGCCCACGTGGCACTCCTTCATTGGGCCACTTCACCAAAACCATAAACCAATAAAAATTCACTATGAAACCAACCAATCGCCTAATGCTAAGTGTAGTGATCCAGGTGGATGTTGGTGGCCTCCTGCCTATTCCACTTGGACCCCCACCACTATCTCTTTCAGTTTTTCAGTTTCCTTATTTGTAGCACAATTTACTATTTTTGGTAGTTTTTCAGGTCTTGAACTTTCGGACCCATTTTGAGGCCCTAAACGGTGTTTTTTGGGAAACTCGGGGCCAACATTGGTCATGGGTGAATGTTGGCCACTCAAAAGTTGTATTCCTCATATAGATCTTTCTAATGAGGTATTTTGCGCGTAAAACGAAGATCGTATGCCAAAGGTACGATCCTGGGAAGTTGATGTACCAATTTACCCAAACGGGGCCCATAGTTTGGCGCTTCATCTCCTAAGGTTAGGTTTTTGGATGTTTAGGGTTTTCCATTGTTTCTCAATAATAACTAGGACTTTGAGCCTCATTGTAACACATTTCAGAGGCAAGTAGCCGTCACATCTCTTCTTAGAGATAAACTACCAACGCCCGAGCAAGTCTTATGTCCATTATGTTTGTAAGAATATTTCAGTATTTGATTTTAATGAAATGAAGTGCTATTTATGCTGCATCTTTGTATTTATGGTTATATCTGTAATTTGTTGCGTTCCTGTTTAAATTCGGATCAGTGTTATCATAGGAGTATGCTCTTTCTCTGTTTTTCTTTGCATGTCCCCAATGGGGTCGGGATATAAGGAGTTAGGGCTTGAACTGGTCAAGCCTTTGCAAGACCAGCCTCGCAAATCTCGATGGCCTTCCATGGCGGAAGAAAAGAAATACGAGGGGGTAGGAGACCCTATCAAAATCTTGCTTGAAGAAGCCCTCAAGTGACAAAGGAACATGATGATGGACAACTTTTCCCAACTCCTTCAGTGGCTACCTAAGGGCGACACATCTACTTCCAGAAGCTACTCTAGAAACATCACACCCTTTAAGGTACAAGTTAACTTTGACATTCCCATATTTGAGGGTTAGATAGATGCAAACGTTGTAGATAAATGGTTAAATCTATTAGAATAATATTTTCATGTTCATGATTTATCCAGCCGAGAAAGGATTACTTTTTCTTTTCTCAAAGTTGTCCTCCACGTCAAGGACTAGTGGGAAACCTACTACGAGCAGAAGGATCCAAGTGCGCGCTCACTATTTTTGGCCGCACCCACTTGGGATTCATTTTAGGATGCCATCAATGAGCAGTACTACCATGTTGGAAGCTATGAGGATAAATACATAAAGTGGACCACACTCTGATAGGGAAGGGACTAATACATGCTGGAGTTTACCAATGTTTTTCATACCATTCACACGAAGTTGGGTATCAAGGATTTTGAGAAACATTTGGTACTCATGTACCACGGCTGCCTACATAGGTACATCTAGGAGTGACAGACATCTCCTCGCTTGGTGCGACATACCAATACACTGTCAAGATTGAGCATAAGCTTAAACAAAAATAGAGAGACTTTGGATCTGCGAATCCGAAGCAATGAAAGGCGCCCCCAAACTACAGAGAAAATGGAGAAGCGAAGGCGGGGAAACCCAGGATAACTCGCCAAAGCCGTAAGCAAATAACAACACCATAAAGACAAATAAGGAAATGGGAAAGTGGTGTGAGTTTCATAAGAGATCCACTCACAACACTGGTATGATGCATGTTCCGACTCTGATTCAGAACCCAAAAAGGGGAATGGGGATGGGAAGCAGATCATTAATTTGGAATCTAGTGCCATGGTGGCCACCACCAAGATCAAGAAGATTGAGCCTGAAGATCTAGAAGAGGGGGAGTGCCTATTCAACTCATAGATGTGGGTGAAGGGTTCTCCGCTACAGTTCATGGTCGATAGCAGGAGCCAAAAGAACCTCATTTCAGCAGCAGTCATGAAGTGTCTGGGTCTATCGATTAAAACACATTCACAGCCATACATAATCGGGTGGCTTCACCAAGGACGATATCGTCGGGTCAACCAACAGTGTCGCCTTCCCTACAACATCAAACCCTTCACGGATAAGGTACTGTTTGATGTTGCTCCTCTTGAAGTGTGTGATGTATTGTTAGGACAACCATACTTATGGAAGTGACATGTTGTATATGAGTCTAGACCTTGCTTTGTTTTTATTTCTTTGGGTGCTAAGTTATACAGGATATCGGAGGTGGCCCCATGTACCGCCATCTCTTTGATCTTTGCTAAGAAATGCAGTAAGGTCATCTCCCAGACTGGGAAATTTATTTTCTCTATGATTCACTCTCAAAGTAAAGGGAAGGTCATAGCCACGTCCATGGGCCCTGGGAAGGGTTTTTCCAAGCAACAGAAGTAGCTGGATGCAGTCGTGGAAGAATACAAGGACATATTCTCCTCACCCACATGGGTACCCTTGCATTGTCAGGTCAAGCATTCAATCGATAGGACTCTCGGAGCACCTATGCCCAGTAGACCAATATATCACTACTCCATTCTAGAGAATGAAGAGATCAAGCGACAAATCTAGGAGTTGCTGCAAAAAGGGCACATCCGAACAAGTTCCTTGGCTTGTGGGAGCCCGATTGTGTTGGTACAAAAGGACAAAACCTGGAGGTTCTGTGTTGATTATCGAGCATTAAACTAAATCACTATTAGGAACAGGTATCCAATCCCACATATTGATGACCTGCTGGACCAACTCAAGGGGGCTAAGTATTTCAGCAAGACCGATCTAAAGTTTGGTTATCACCAAGTTCCAATAGAGCCCACAGATGTATGGAAGACTACCTTTAAATCCAAGGAAGGCCTTTTTGAATGGTTGGTTATGCCATTCGGGTTGACAAATGGCCCCGCTACCATCTTCTTCAATGATATCTCTCTGCTTTTGTCCACTGTAGTGAACTCCTTCTTTTACAGTGTTAATCTGCTGAATTCTCATTATCACCTCCTTTCTCTTGTGATTGTCATTCATGACAATTCTTTTGTCTTCCTTCTTCAGCAATCTCTCTTGAACATCTATCCTCTGTCTTTCTAACTTCCTTCTTTGAAAATCTAATTTTCCATATAGCTCAACAATTTTAATTGGAGTATGTTAGTGTTGGTATCTTCATCCCTCCGTCAGAGATCAAATCCTCTTGTTGCATTTCATATTAGGTGTCCCACCCAGTCAGTTGCATTCCATTAGGCGCATCGATCATCTGACGATAGTGGCTTTCCTACAGTTTCCCTCATGTTATCTACCTGCTGGCTCATGTTTGTTCATTAAAAATCATATACAGTCTTGTTTTTGTCGTAAAGATTGCAAAAGTTTTGCTTTATGGATTCATTGTCAATTAGGTCTAGGGTTTCATTAGGGTTTCGCCAAAAAATGTGTCAAAGTGTTTAATAATAACCAACAGGCCATGAGGAGGTTCCAGCATCAATAAATTTCATCATCAAGTGTTCGAAAATGTGTTTTTCGAGGAAAAAACAGAGTATTTTGCTTTTATTGTACAAAAATCATGAAATTTTGTTGTCTTCATTGTATATCACTCCATATGCAACCCTGGTTTCTTTTCTTAGCCCCAGTACTTCCAACACCTACAAAACAGGCAAAGCTCAGGTCATTTAGTTCATCACAAAGCTAAAAAGAAGTGAAAAAGTCGAAAAATAGAGTTTAAAAAATAAAGTCATTTCAAAACATTGTAAACATGGGTTTTATGAGCCAAAAATTTAAAAGCTCCTTGTTTATAAGCCATTTCTTCATTTCAAGAGTTCATTTGCAAAGTAGAAGCAAGGCAAAGTGATTTTGGTGAGCAAGTGAGAAAGTTTGGTGAAAATCGCTCCAAATCCTTGGGCACGGTGCACTGGGCAGGAGGCGCACAACCTGCGCGGTGCACTGGGCCGCATTTCTCAGTGCAAAAAGACACGGGCGCGGCACACACAGCCAGAGAGCCCGAAAACTGCCAAAAATTGCTCCAATCGCCCAAAACGCATGGATTTTCACTTGTCTAAGTAGGTTGACCCTTTGTCATTGTTCTTCGTCCAAATTTGATGGTGTTTGTTGCATGGTGAATGTTTAAAGGAAAACAAACCCTATCTCTTCAAAATTTTCAAAGGAGATTGCTGCTAGGGTTTTGTATTGGCTGTTTTGCTACCAAGTATCCCCTCACCTCATCACTCCCTTATTTCATATTTTCCTTGCTTTCCCTATTCCCCAAATTCACATACCCCTAAATTCACTAATCCCATACCCCAATTCCCATTTCCCAAAATCCCATAAACAAACTCCCAAACCCTAGCCCCTCCTAAATCATTCCCTAATTCCCTATTTCCCTAAATTACCCCCCCACAGTCCCTCATTTCACTGTTTTTCCTTGGTGGCAGAGGTCAAACACATCATTAAAGACAGTTCAAGACAGTTTAACACATCGACACCTACTTATCCAAGACAGTTTATCTACCAGCAGCCATGGCATCTAATCCTTCATATGAGTATGAAGAGGAGAACCACAGTGACTCACCTATAGAGGGACATGCACCCAGGAGGCCTCATAGAGGTGGCAAAAATATTAGAGAAGAACCAACCACTCTTGCTGAATTACAGGCCTGCCCTCTTGCCATCTCTTGTTTCCAACATCAGTCATGTTATGAATTTTGTGAGAAGGTTGCTAGCATTCAGTTTCATCATGAGTTGGCTCATTTGTTTGTACTACATTTACATGGCAATCAAGCCACTCTAGCCGGTGTCACTTTCACATTAACACCAGAATCCATTTCACTAGCAACCGGAATTCCCAACATTGGAGGGAAATGGAACAAGAGGCAGAAAATTGATCGGCAGCATTATGAACCGTACATCAAGCCTGGCTTTTTGAGACAGCTCAAGAGAGTGTTTCCTTTTCGGTACCTTAAAGATGAATATGCTCCTTTAATGAAACTGATCATGAAATATTTCAGTTGTGAGGGCTGGTTCTCCTGTCTATATGCTTATCATATCAGGCTGCTGATGCATTTTACTTGGGTATGGATGATGAACATCCCATACTTCATGTGCTGAAACATAGAGAAGATGACCACCATTATGCAGCACAAGACTCCTCAGCAGCAGTTCAACAGTATTTACCATTTTGCTCTCATCAAAATTGTGGTCATTCATCAGCTTGGCTTACAAGGCATCTCTTGGGAGGATTTCATCTCTCGTGAGTTTTTCAGAGCTTCTTAGGGACCTTCAGAGGCTTTGCATGAGACAGGTGGACCTTCTTATCAGCATGAGGGTCACGAGGCACAGACTACTACTATGTCGGTGTTTATCACATATCAGAAGGGCACTAGATAGTTATTCGCAGCAGCAAAGTGAGTGTTATCTCCACCTGGGGTGCAAGGGGCCTCGCTTCCGTCATCAACACAGCAGGTTCAGGACTGAGGCAAGAGGCCACTATAGGAGGAAGGACCATCAGGTGAGCGGGAGACTGATTTCATTCTCATTG
This sequence comes from Pinus tabuliformis, assembly GCA_031772625.1. Taxonomy (NCBI): domain Eukaryota; kingdom Viridiplantae; phylum Streptophyta; class Pinopsida; order Pinales; family Pinaceae; genus Pinus; species Pinus tabuliformis. Next base: position 1,570,832,318 of record CM062816.1, read on the forward strand.
AGGGTGATGATACTGATATGGGCCCGCAAAGCACAAATATTAGAGAAATCATTCAGGAGCAGTAGGCAGACATTGATGCCTTGTCTATCAACTTGGATAAAGCCCAATGGACAAAACAGTACCTGGAGCAAAGGAATAAGCATCTTGAGGACCAGCAGAGTGATTATGGAGTTGGAAAACATTCGGGAGAATCGCCAAGCTGCCCAAAGGAGGAGGGTGGAGTTCACTTCACTTGAGCAGGAGATTAATGTCGATAGGGAGTAATGGATTGAAAGAGTCAATATCCACTTAGAGAGGAAGGTAGAAAAGGCCAACAAGGAGAAAAACTTGTTGAGACACATGGTTGTTCATTACATGGCGAGGAACAAAATTTGCAAGGCGAGAATCAAGAGTTTGAAAGAAAAATTGAAGAAGGCATCAAAGTGGCAAAAGGAGCATGATCAACTTCAGATATTGGCCAAGGCTTCCTTGGCCCAACATAGCTCTTGATAGAGAAGACTCAGCCCAAATTTCCAAAAATTTGGAGCAATTTTTGCATTTTGGAAATTTTTTGGCACAAAAACAAATTTTTCTGCCCTATGCGCCGCACCACGCGGCGCGCGCTTTTGCTACATACCTCCAAATCACAAAAAATCAGTATTTTTGGATTTGGCATGAAAATTTATGCTTTCCTACCTATGGCCAAGAAATTTGGGCAGGTTTTGAGCCCTCAAAAAGGTCAAAAACACTAAAAAAATGATTTCACTGCCCCTATTTTGACAAACAGGAAGCAGTGTTGGGAGAATGGATATTTGGAGGGGGAAAATGGAGGAAAAATTAAAAAATTCCACTTGGGTTGGAACGTAGACAGGCAGACCTTTCCAACAAGCACACCTAGAGCTCATTTGGACACTGGGAAGGCCTTCAAAAGTGGGTCCAAACAAGCGTGACGCATAGAGAATCAGGCATGGCGCATAGAGGAAAAATTGCCAGTTTGACCAAGTTTTGCTCTGTTTTTCGCCCAGCTTTGTCTAGTTTGACTTTTTCACTGTCCTAATGGAAAATTTGTGATGTAATTTGATGAAAATTGATGGATCATGATGTAAATATGTTAAATTTTCACTTGTAGAGGTAGATTCACCAGTTTAAAGGTTGTTTGAAACTGAATGAATCAGTTCCCTTGTTTCTAGAGGCATGTTGTTATGTTGCCTAGTTTCTATTTCTCAGTTTAGAATCAATTGGATCAGCTCCTAAACATGTGTGCTCGAACCCTAGAGGCAAGGATGAGCTATGTTTTTCTATATTATGTTGTTTTTTAGTCATTAGCATGGTTGGACTCTTAAGAAAGCAAGGAGCTTCATTGTACACTAATATCAGCATTTTGGCTAAGGAATTGAGATCAGAGTTTGCAACACTCTTTGGGATCCCTGTGGCATTTTGTTTTGGTACAGTGCTTTCTTCTGTATTTGTTTATGTGTTATGTATGACATTATCTATCTTGTTTCTTCCTAACTAAACAAACAAGAGTGTAAGTAGAATCCATTGAAATTGCAGTGCTCTACTTGAGGTTTGCTTTAGTTTCTTGATTTTTTCAGCTGTTTGGGGAGGATCCATGATTTCTCTTGCCCTCTTCAACACCTCACTTGTCTATTCCTTCCATCTCATTCAATTTTAAGTGCCAAAAACAATTTCCTATCTTGCCCCATTGAGATCTCTGCAGCACTGAGTCTTAATCCCCGCACCAAAAATCTACCTTTCCATCTGAGCCAACAAAACTCCATTTTATTCAATCAAACTCTCTTGCACTTATACCTAGCCTAATATCAGTATTTCTATCAGTCATCTCAAGCCCTCATCGATCATCATTTGCTAAGATTGACCTGGAGAGAGCCATCTCCTGACCTGGTAGAGCTAGCTACCAAGCTGAGTGTGGTTTGATGTTGGCCCTAGATCCTACCTTTCTCAGCCTAAGGTAAATCTAGGCACTAACATAGTGGCGACCATACTGGGGACTAAATTGTTTGTTGGTTAGTGTTCTTCATTTTATAAACTACAGACGGAGCCTGAAGATTAGCCAGGTAGCCTTCAAAACGCTTTTGCTTTGCATTAGTGCAAGTAGATAAAATCTACTTTAGTCAATCTCCGGTCTAGTCTTAGAAGCTGAACATATGACTTGCAAATTGCCCCAGTAACATGTATCAAGTTAGATCTGAGTGTTGATGGTGGACAACGATCAGACACAGCAAGGCTGAAATCATTCACCTGGTGATTCCAAATCATTTTCGAGATCAGATCCAAAGACTCCACTGGAGGATGAACCCGACCAGCAGAAACATGAAAGGACAATATGGACAGATCAAGTATTCAAGTTGGAATTTCCAAGACATTTTGTTCTTTGTTATAAATTATTTCTTCTCTTTTCCTGAGAATGTCAAGAAGGCTTTGCAAAGTATATTATGTTTGAGAAGAGATCCTCGGCCTGCATTTGATTCCTTCCCTTTGAAGATTGTAAATACCAAAGATTTGCATGCCTTTGATCTTGATCAAGACCCTTTTTCTAAAGCTTGCGATGACCATCTTCAAAATTATGAACCTAAAGAGACCAAGACTAATTCTATACCTTCTATACATACCCCTATACCTTGTAAAATTCTAGATCGATACAAGCCTCTGATTTTACCTCCTATATCCCATGCTTTCCCTAAAAATCATGACCTGTATCTACCAAGATTTGATGGTGAATGCAAAAACATCATTGGTGAGAGACATGTTATAAATTTTGAGTCTTTTCTTGACCTTTTTGAAGTTGATGAAGAGGATGTCAGTATTAGACTTTTTGCTCTTTCTTTGCAAGGCAAAGTCAAGAGTATGTTCAAAACCTTGCCTAATACGAGCATCTTAGATTTCCAGCAGTTCGTCAAAGTTTTCCTCAACAAGTGGGTGGTCAGACAGAACCCTTTCTTGATTATAGAAGAGTATAACCAGCTGAAAAGACTGCCAGGGGAGACAGTACAACAATTCTCTGCCAGATTTAACCAAGTTTATTATTAAATGCCTGTTAATATAAGACCTCCTCCTAGATCCGCTCTCTTGCACTACCCGGGTGCCTTTGATCCAGAAATGGAGTTTCAGCTGAGGGAAAGGAATCTTGCAACACTTGAAGAGATGCAGAACAGTGCAGTAGATGTAGAGGCTCATTTGCTGATCCGAAGGGCAAAGTTGAAGGAAGAAGAGATGAAAGACATAGATCCGGAGGAATCAACATCTCTAGAGGTAAAGCTTGACATTTTGGTAAGTGCAGTGGAAGAGATGATGCAAAGGATCATCACAAGGAATGAGTATAATGTTCAAACCCATGGCTTGCTGATTGAAGAAGAACAAGTTGTTGATCCAAAACATCTTCTTTCTTATCCCAGTTTTCATAGATCTGATAATGATTGTTTTATAGATCATCTTGGAGAAGAGAGATCTGTTGATATGACATGTATGCTTGATGATATGTTTTATACTAATGATTTGCCTCAGTTTGATTAGTATGATGATGATTATGTTCTCCAAACAGAAGCTAATCTTGCAGACGAATCAACAGCTAGTTTGTGGGAGGAGGAAGTTCATTTTCAGCAGCTCGAATACATTGATCAGGCGATGCATATCAGCTATGATAGTGACGAGGAAAGTGCAACAAATTTTGAAGTGAGTGAAGGATCTTTACCCTTTTGTTTTGCTTCGTTTCAGTTCATCAGAGACAACATTCATGCAATCAGAAATCAACTATCGACAAGTCTTGATTTGGGCCATCTTGAGGACAATGAAAACCTTGTTCAAGACTTCTGATATCCAGATTTGTAGCCCCTGAATGCCATTGATTGTCAAGTTGCAGATGAAGACTTGGAAGCTGGCACATATGATCAAATGATGCAAGATGATTCCGTACCTTTCTGTTTTGAATCATTTCAGTTTTTGAAGGAAAATTTACATAGTACATTTTTAGTAAAGAATGAGAAACCTATAGGAAATCATGTAATCTCATCGGAACCAATAGAAAATGGGTTGCAACAGTCTTTTCAAGTTTTTCATGATCCAATAGCTGATGTGTTGGATGATGTCTGCAGTCAAAGTTCTTCTCCATTGACTACATGTGAGCTTGAAACGTGTGTTGATATAAACTTGATTCGGCAGCCAATTTCTTTGTCATTTTCAGCAGGAGTCTCATCACAAAGCCCAGATCAAAGTTTTCATTCATGGTATGAAGAGAAGAGTAGTAATCCATTAGATGAGCTAAGTCCCAGTGTGCATGAACTTCAAGATCCTTATGTAGTGTTTTTTGAGGCGGATAGAGAATCCATATCATTCAACAAATATATTTCTAAGTTGTCATGGGAGTTGCCTTTCAGTAGTTCTCTCTTATTGTTCATAAGCAAGCACTTGCGGATAATTCAAACAGCAGCTGTAATACTTGGTTGCATTGGTTGTTTCATTTCACTTGATTAGGTGATGAATGAAACTATTAGAGTAGGTTGTATTGAATAAGCTCCATTTTGAGCATATTTTCCAGTTTGTTGGTTGTGTTTAAGTATCGAGTCAGTTTTTAGTTGAGTGAGAGTCAATTTGTGTCGTCAAGTCATCAGTTTTCAGTCATGCATTTTATCTTGAGTTTTTGACACCATTTCCCAATGGACGAAGGCACTGCTTGCTTTCCCATAGATCTGTAGTTCTTGGCACCTCCAAGGAGCTACCATCCCCATTGCAGCCAATGTTAGTGTCGGTATCTTCATCCCTCCGTCAGAGATCAAATCCTCTTGTTGCATTTCATATTAGGTGTCCCGCCCAGTTAGCTGCATTCCATTAGGCACACCGATCATCTGACGATAGTGGATTTCCTACAATTTCCCTCATGTTATCTACCTGCTGGCTCATGTTTGTTCATTAAAAAGCATATACAATCTTCTTTTTGTCGTAAAGATTGCAAAAGTTTTGCTTTAGGGTTTCATTGTCAATTAGGTCTAGGGTTTCATTAGGGTTTCGTAAAAAAATGTGTCAAAGTGTTTAATAACAACCAGCAGGCCATGAGGAGGATCCAACATCAATAAATTTCATCATCAAGTGTTCAAAAATGTGTTTTTCGAGGAAAAAACAGAGTATTTTGCTTTTATTGTACAAAAATCATGAAATTTTGTTGTCTTCATTGTATATCACTCCATCTGCAACCCTGGTTTCTTTCCTTAGCCCCAGTACTTCCAACACTTTCAAAACAGGCAAAGCACAGGTCATTTAGATCATCACAAAGCTAAAAAGAAGTGAAAAAGTCCAAAAACAGAGTTTAAAAAATAAAGTCATTTCAAAACATTGTAAACATGGGTTTTATGAGCCAAAAATTTAAAAGCTCCTTGTTTATAAGCCATTTCTTCATTTCAAGAGTTCATTTGCAAAGTAGAAGCAAGGCAAAGTGATTTTGGTGAGCAAGTGAGAAACTTTGGTGAAAATCGCTCCAAATTCTTGGGTGCAGCGCACTGGGCAGGAGGCGCGGCGCACACAACCGGCGCGACCCACTGGGCCGCATTTCTCAGTGCAAAAAGACACGGGTGCGGTGCACACAGCCAGAGAGCCCGAAAACTGCCAAAACTTGCTCCAATCGCCCAAAACGCATGGATTGTCACTTGTCCAAGTAGGTTGACCCTTTTTCATTGTTCTTCGTCCAAATTTGATGGTTGTTTGATGGTGTTTGTTGCATGGTGAATGTTTAAAGGAAAACAAACCCTATCTCTTCAAAATTTTCAAAGGATATTGTTGCTAGGGTTTTGTATTGGCTGTTTTGCTACCAAGTATCCCCTCACCTCATCACTCCCTTATTTCATATTTTCCTTGCTTTCCCTATTCCCAAAATTCACATACCCCTAAATTCACTAATCCCATACCCCAATTCCCATTTCCCAAAATCCCAAAAACAAACTCCCAAACCCTAGCCCCTCATAAATCATTCCCTAATTCCCTATTTCCCTAAATCACCCCCCCACAGTCCCTCATTTCACTATTTTTCCTCTGTGGCAGAGGTCAAACACATCATTAAAGACAGTTCAAGACAGTTTAACACATCAGCACCTACTTATCCAAGACAGTTTATCTACCAGCAGCCATGGCATCTGATCCTTCATATGAGTATGAAGATGAGACCCACAGTGACTCACCTATAGAGGGACATGCACCCAGGAGGCCTCATAGAGGTGGAAAACATATTAGAGAAGAACCAACCACTCTTGTTGAATTACAGGCCTGCCCTCTTACCATCTCTTGTTTCCAAAATCAGTCATGTTATGAATTTTGTGAGAAGGTTGCTAGCATTCAGTTTCATCATGAGTTGGCTCGTTTGTTTGTACTGCATTCACATGGCAATCAAGCCACTCTAGCTGGTGTCACTTTCACATTAACACCAGAATCCATTTCACTAGAAACCGACATTCCCAACATTAGAGAGCAATGGAACAAGAGGCAGAAAATTGATCGGCATGAACCGTACATCAAGCCTGGATTTTTGAGACAGCTCAAGAGAGTGTTTCCTTTTCGGTACCTTAAGGATGAATATGCTCCTTTAATGAAACTGATCATGAAGTATTTTAGCTGTGAGGGTTGGTTCTCCCATCTATATGCTTATCATATCAGGCTGCCGATGCATTTTACCCGAGTACGGATGATGAACATCCCTTACTTCATGTGCTGAAACATAGAGAAGATGGCCAACCTTGTGCAGCACAAGACTCCTCAGCAGCAGTTCAACAGTATTTACCATTTTGCTCTCATCAAAATTGTGGTCATTCATTAGCTTGGCTTAGAGGGCATCTCTTGGGAGGATTTCATCTCTCGTGAGTTTTTTGGAGCTTCTTAGGGACCTTCAGAGGCTTTGCATTAGACAGGTGGACCTTCTTATCAGCATGAGGGTCACGAGGCACAGACTACTACTATGCCGGTGTTTATCACATATCAGAAGGGCATTAGACAGTTGTTCGCAGCAGCAAAGTGATTGTTATCTCCACCTGGGGTGCAAGGGGCCTCGCTTCCATCATCAGCACATCAGGTTCAGGACTGAGGCAAGAGGCCACTATAGGAGGAAGGACCATCAGGTGAGCGGGAGACTGATTTCATTCTCATTGAGGGTGATGATACTGATATGGGCCCGCAAAGCACAAATCTTAGAGAAATCATTCAGGAGCAGTAGGCGGACATTGATGCCTTGTCTATCAACTTGGATAAAGCCCAATGGACAATACAGTACCTGGAGCAAAGGAATAATAAGCTTGAGGACCAGCAGAGTGATTATGGAGTTGGAAAACATTCGGGAGAATTGCCAAGCTGCCCAAAGGAGGAGGGTGGAGTTCACTTCGCTTGAGCAGGAGATTAATGCTGATAGGGAGTAATGGCTTGAAAGAGTCAATATCCACTTAGAGAGGAAGGTAGAAAAGGCTAACAAGGAGAAAAACTTGTTGAGACACATGGTTGTTCATTACATGGTGAGGAACAAAGTTTGCAAGGCGAGAATCAAGAGTTTGAAAGCAAAATTGAAGAAGGCATCAATGAGGCAAAAGGAGAATGATCAACTTCAGATATTAGCCGAGGCTTCCTTGGCCCAACATAGCTCTTGATAGAGAAGACTCAGCCCAGATTTCAAAAAATTTGGAGCAATTTTTGCATTTTGGAAATTTTTTGGCACAAAAACAGAATTTTTTGCCCTATGTGTCGCGCCACATGGCGCTCGCTTTTGCTAGGAGCCTCCAAATCACATAAACTCAGTATTTTTAGATTTGGCATGAAAAACCATGCTTTCCTACCTATGGCCAAGAAATTTGGGCAGGTTTTGAGCCCTCAAAAGGTCCCTATTTGGACACACAGGAAGTAGTGTTGGGAGAATGGACTTTTGCAGGGGCAAATGAAGGCCAAATTGACAAATTCCACTTGGGTTGGAAAGTAGACAGGTAGAAATTTCTAACAAGCACACCTGGAGCTCATTTGGACATCAGGAAGGCCTCCAAAAGTGGGTCCAAAAAGGCGCGACACATAGAGAATCAGGTGCGGCGCATAGAGGAAAAATTGCCAGTTTGACCAAGTTTTGCTCTGTTTTTCGCCCAGCTTTGTCTAGTTTGACTTTTTCACTGTCCTAATGGAAAATTTGTGATGTAATTTGATGAACCTTGATGGATCATGATGTAAATATGTTAAATTGTCACTTGTAGAGGTAGATTCATCAGTTTAAAGGTTGTTTGAAACTGAATGAATCAGTTCCCTTGTTTCTAGAGGCATGCTGTTATGTTGCCTACTTTCTAGTTCTTAGTTTAAAATCAGTTGGATCAACTCCTAAACATGTGTGCTCGACCCCTAGAGGCAAGGATGAGCTATGTTTGTCTATATTATGTTGTTTTTCAGTCATTAGCATGGTTGGACTCTTGAGAAAGCAAGGAGCTTCGTTGTACACTCATATCAACATTTTGGCTAAGGAATTGAGATCAGGGTTTACAGCACTCTTTGGGATCCTTGTGGCATTTTGTTTTGGTACAGTGCTTTCTTCTATATTTTTTTATGTGTTATGTATGACATTATCTATCTTGTTTCTTCCTAACTAAACAAATAAGAGTGTAAGTAGAATCCATTGAAATTGCAGTGCTCTACTTGAGGTTTGCTTTAGTTTCTTGATGTTTTCAGCTGTTTGGGGAGGATCCATGATTGCTCTTGCCCTCTTCAACACCTCACCTGTCTATTCCTTCCATCTAATTCAATTTTAAGTGCCAAAAATAATTGCCTACCTTGCCCCATTGAGATCTCTATAGGACTGAGCCTCAATCCCCGCACCCAAAATCTACCTTTCCATCTAAGCCAACAAAACTCCATTTTATTCAATCAAACTCTCTTGCATTTATACCTAGCCTGAGATCAGTATTTCTATCAGTCATCTCAAGCCCTCATCGATCATTATTTGCTGAGATTGACTCGGAGAGAGCCCTCTCCTGACCTGGTAGGGCTAACTACTAGGCTGAGTGTGGTTTGATGTTGGCCCTGGATCCTACCTTTCTCAGCCTAAGGTAAATCTAGGCACTAACAGAGTAGATTTTTGAAATTTCACATAGTTCTTCATACCTTCCTTTGTTATCGATAGAGCATCAGATGTCCTTTCTCCCTTTGCTAAGTCTTTCCCATAGACTTCTTCTTCCTTAACATCTTTTAGTAGATGTTCTTCTTCTTCACTGACTGTCTCAACAACTTTCTAGGCAGTTGAAAGGAGGTGTGGGACTACAAACTACTCTGCTTGAGAGCTGCGCGATGTCGGGGTTGCGCACAGGAGCAAAGTGTCACAAGGTCCGCGACTGTGCAAGGGGAGCTACGCTACCACGCGAGTTGGCTGGAAAGTGACCATTGTAGTCACTATTCACGATGCGATGTTTGACTTGAGACTAAATGAAGTGGGCGGCAGGCATTTAAGACGAGATTTATGGGCAAAATTTGGGAAAATCTGCTGCCAAGAGAGAATTAATGGACCAGATTTAGGGGGAACTGTCGAATTCAAATTCAAAAGGCGCTATAAATTACAAAGGGATGCCCAACAAATACCACTTGGTCATTTGCGAATTGAGCTGTCGTGCACCCTGAGTATTATGAACCGAGTTTTATTTGTCCTGTGAAGAGCGTTGCTTGGGCACCTGAGTGAACGGTTCAAAGTATTTTGGACAAACAAGATGGCAACGTCTGAAGAAGCCAGGGAAATTGCAGAGATGACAGCCAAAAAAGCTACACAGGCCATGACCATAGAAGATGCCCCTGAGAGCGCCGAGATTGTTGCAGAAATCCCTAAATCACCATGCACACCGAGACTGAAGAAAGATAAACAGCCAATGATTCTGGTGCATGTGTCCCATCAAAACCCTCTGCAAACTAGATTAACAATGGAGGAAAAAGGGAAAGTGGTTAGCCTGGAAACTGACGAGGAGGAAGAAGACCTTGAGGATATCATAATTGAAGAGGATGAGGACGAGGGCATGGAGTAAGAAACCGAGGGCGTGGTCCCTTTAACCAAGCTTCCCACGTATGTCCCTCTGTGGAAGGGGAAGACAAAGGTGCCCAAGGACCTCGATGAGAGAAAAAGCTCTCTGCAAATTCCGCTCCTCTTGGACGATATCATTTTTGAAGGAATGCACTTGGGAAGGGTGTCAAGCTTAAAATTCGAAGGCTGGGATCTCGCTGAACACGAGAAATTCCCTCACTTGGTGACCACACACCTCATGAAGCCAAAGAAACACACCGTGGCAGGAGTCATAGAGTTGGAGTCGTGCAAGTGGTTATGTGGAGTCGAAAAGGCAGGGTTGTTGAACCTGCTCTGGGTGTTGCATTACCATCGCGCCCCAGTGACTATCTTTGTCCTCAGGCAACTACTCTTCCTGGTGCATGGTGGGTGTTTGTGTCTGGAGGAGGCCATCTCCATCACAGACCACTTAATCCATCAAATTACCCGGCTCCCGTGTAAAGAGAGGACCTTGCAGACATTTCAGAGGGTAGGAGCAGTGATTTGGCAATCGCGGAGGCCATGAAAAAGAGATATAAGCTGGAGAAGAAAAAGAGGGGCTATGAAATCTCTAGTATCTATAACAAAGCAGTCAGAGTTGTGACTCAGATACTGGCAGGTATGGCCATGTGGAAGTGCCACACAGATGAGGTGCCCATACCAGTGGTTTCACTTGCCGAGCAATGCACAGAGGGGGTCTAGTTTAACTGGTCCGAGTTCTTGTGCAATGAGTTCCTCAAGAATTGCCGCGAGGCACAAGAACAAGGAAAAAATTTCCACTATGCATGGCTTTTGCTGTCCACGGTGCTAGTGACCAGGGAATTGCCTGAGGACAGCTGGTTCCCCACAATTGCAAGGGATCTCCCGCAGGTCACGAAGTACGCTTGTTGTGGGCTACTAAAGACACGCACCGCATCCACAACATTAAAATATTCTGGGTGTTCATGGAGATGAACATTTGGATGGGGATTAACCGCAAGCCGCAGTTATCACCCATTGTCTACAATAGCCTACAAAGTTTCGCAGATTTTAAAGTTGACTTTCATCACATCTACCTTAGGGTGCGCAAAGACCCTGCAAAGAAGTGGAACGAACTATCCTATATAGCCACAGATTATGTGATCTTCAGCGTACTTGAGACGTGGCCACTAGAATGGTGTGCTCCAGACATATCTACAGTGGAAAAGTCTACTGCGCAGAAAAAGAAAGAGGAGGAAAAATTGTGCATGGCACAGTTGGTAGAAAAGAGAAGAAAAGAAGTAGTAGTAGCAAAGGCATGGGACGCTACATAGACAGCAGCAGAACAACAAAATGCCATAGTAGTAGCACAGAAGGCAGTAGAGAAGGAGCACGAGGGCTAGAATTCACCTTCACCTGAGCAGGAGAAAGATATGGAAACATAGGTAGAGGAGGGTGGCATGGAACCACAGACAGCATCGACAATATTGAAGCACTAGTGCCTGAGAGAGCAAATGGGGTCGCGCAAGAAGGTAAAAGCGTCTAAGCTATCTATCAACCTGATCACCCTTACTGAGGGGATCTTCATGATATAGGAGAGACGGTGCACGACATCACCATAGAGGCCCTCTAGAACTTTGCGGAGGAGAATCAGATTATGTTGGGGGCTCTTCGACATTAGATTCAGGAGTTGCAGGTGCGCACTCCTCAGGTTAGTACTCTCTCAACCAACCTCGCAGTAGGAACAACCACAACCGAGGAAATGTTGCTCGCTCGTACGACCAACACAATAATGTTGCCAGAAGGGGAACTAGTTACAACAAATGAGGCCAACATGCGTATGGTCAATACATTGAAAGGAATAGGGTTCAACATGGTTGCGCTCCCTCGGGAGACACTCTATGTTCTGTAGGATGGGATTACTGCAGAACTGCAGGCTAGGGAGAGCCGCGCATTGCAGGTGTTGAGTGAACAGAAGATCAACATGGAGCAGTTGAGCTTGCAGCGTGATGATGTTGTGTCTCAGAACAGGCAGATGGTACAGGTAATTGAAGAAGCCTCCCAGATGGTCCTTGAGCTGGCCATCCCAGCAGAAGCGCCAATAGAGGTACGCATCTAGAGATTAGCAGCAGGGGTGTGCAAGGCGCAAGAAGAAATGGCCAAGGTTCAACTGGAGCTGAACCTTTAGATAACAGAGTTGCGGTTGAAGGCGCGGCCCTCAACTCCTCCAAAGGTAAGGGAATAGCGCGCCTGTGCCATTACATCAGGGATGGAGGAGATCAACAGTGCAGTAAGGGACTGCACCATAATGTTGGAAGAATAGTTCGAGGTCCTCATAAATTTGCAGGAGGACCTGAACATATAATGCTTATAAACAGAGGTGCGTGAGCTATAGTAGCAGTATGACAACATCAAAGGGACTACACAGATGGTGGCCCTCACTCAGAGGCTCGCGCAAATGCAACAGGCCAAAGTTCTTAAAGAGAAAGTAGACACAGTGTGACACAAAGAAGTAGTTTTGAAGGTGCATGTTCAGCTTTGGATCAACGAGGCCTTCATAATCACAACAATAATTGAAGGGAAGCTCGCGTAGATGCAGGGGACGCAAGAATAGATACAGGGGAGTAGTTCCGACACTGTGGTCTCAGAACTATGAGTACAAGAGATTCACCAAGCAACCACTCAGTGCATTGCCGACCTTGCAGCAGTCCGAGCAGAGTTGGGAGGTCTCCATGCGAAGATCTCCGCACCGACAGAGTGACTCGAGGGAGAGTCACAATGTTTTTGTTGGGGGCCTGTTGGGCGTTGGATAACCCTAAGGCAAGTTTTGGGTCTTAAAGCCCAAGTTTTGATTAAGTACATTGTAAAGACTCCACGATTTGTGGGCGCAGAGCACGAACGTGGTAAATGAGTCAGAGGGTTTTCCGCCCTCAATTTTGTAATGTAATGTCAGTTTGAGAGATCTACCCATGGTTTGCAGACCATGGGATTGTATAAATAGAGCGAGACTCTAAGTGTAAAGAGAAAATTGAAGAAGAGAGGAAATCATTCCAGGAGCATTGAGTCGAAGTGTAGAGTCGTGTCTTTGGGTCGTAGAGTAGGAAAAGGATCTACAACTAAGTGTGCAGAGGCCTAGTAGTTCGCAGCTGAGTGCGCGGACCCTGCAGCTGAGTGTGCAGGGTAGGTTGAATCTGTAACCAGTTGAAGCATTAATAAAGAGAAGTTTTATAATATTGCTATGTATCTTTTCCTATTTTATGCATTGAAGTATATTGGGTATGAATTGCAAGTTTACTATTTATTTGTTTCACGAACTTATATGCATGTGTTGAATAAATATAAGATAAAATATCTATTTACACGAAGATAACTAACTGTTATAAGAAGATAAGTAAGATCCATAGTGTAACTTGGGGAAATAGCACAAATCGTTGCTTTAGCAGTGTGAAAGCTCCTCAACTCTTGGTTGCGTTGTGCGAAGGCCTCGCAGGTAAGGGAAGTGAATGAAGGTATTCACAGTTGGACTAAATCAACCCCCTCATACATCTTAAGGGTGCGAAAACCTGGTTCCAACATCCCCCCATACTACTTCGGGTGAGACCTCAGTCCATGCTCCATAAACTATTGTCGAAAGCGCTAGTAGTACAAGGATTTGTTTGGCTAATAAACTCTGAACTTGGGTCAGGCCCGAACAAGCCAACATGAGAGTTTAAAAAACTACCTCCTTAGGAATTTTAGTAGCTGCATATTTTGGTGGAGTTGTAGCAATTGCAACTTCTAGTGGAGTTGCAACAATTGTTGCTTCTGCTAGTGATTCTTCAACTTGCAACCTGGGTGCTTTCACTACATCATTCCAGATGAAAAATTTTGTTTGTAGTGCATGTTCCATAAGTAATTTGATCGATCCATGATGTGAAAGGGAATCCTTTAGCCAATTAGAGTTTTAAATGTTGGTGGCCATATGTCAGAGTGTCTTCCAAAGGAAGAAGGGTATGTTGACTAGTTGTTAAATCGTCAAGTGATCTAGTGGCCTTAGGTGGTGCTAATAGGTGACCCCATGGAACCCTTGATATGAAAATTATCTCTTCCCAATGACAACGATGTCTAGGGTGTTGGTAGATACCTTTTGTCCAATCCACTCTAGTTCTTGACCAAATCCTCTTCTAGCTTGAGAAACTACTCCATCAATTATGGCTTCATATTTTTCCTAAAATGCCATCACTCTCTAAATTTTTGTAGCCTAGAATTTGTTTCTATGGTTTCTTCATTTTCCTGGACAACTATTCCCACTACCATAGACCTAGCATGTTGGAAATTGAGTGCAAATTCAAGGGAAATAACATCATCATACCCCTATAATCTCTCAATATACCTAATCCATCCCGTGGCCTAAAATTTTTCTGAAATGTTGTCATAATATTATAAAAGAGGGATTTTTTGGGCTTTATGTTATTCAATGAACCCCCCATTGTTATTTCTTAGGTTTCATATAGTCTACTAGATACAATATTGAATGAATAGTTAATGGGGGTGAAATATTTTAATTAGGATAATGAAATCATAGGTTGATGGTATAGATCACATCATAGACTTATGGTGGTTGTGGAGTATTATGGTGAGTGATCTATGCAATATTCTTGAGGTAAGTGGAAATTATGTCCATTAATTTCATTCATTATGTAAAAGAAAGATGTTCCTTTTGTTACTTACTATGACTTATTGTCCTTTTATTGGTTGGTGATGAAATGTTGTCATGTTCTCAATTGGTCCTTAGCCATGTCTTCATTCTCTTCCTCCTCAATATCTAATTCTGAAGAATCTTCCTCTTTACTATTCATATTTTTGTTATTGTTTGGTTGTTCATTGTCCCTCATCAGTTTGTCATTTGAAAAATGAAAGTTCTCCATATATCCCTCTATATTTTCCCCAATAGGTTATGGAATATCCCCTTGATAATCATATTCTTCATGTGAGTCAACCCAATCCTCAAGGGTAGAAGTAACCGAATACTCAACTAAATAAACTAGAAACCCATAGTGGGTTGTCTCTTTCGAAGATTGCTTATAGGAAGAACAAACGTAACAAGGAATAATCTAAGAGCTCTATCAAACTGACAGGTGATAGGTCAAATCCTCCAAAGTTTCTCATAAGTAACCTCGTAAGCATGCTTTGGAACTTAGTGAGATGAATCTTCTTTCTCGAATATGTGGGTTGGAGTCGCACTCGAAGAATTACTACCTTGAACTAAAGGTTCTTTATGTGAATGAGTTGAATTATCAGCTATACAAACGCTGGCCCTCATTCTAGTGCCAAAATGTTGACGTCTCTGGAAACCACCAACATATAGGGGGTCTCACAGATATGAAGTCCCAAGTAGACCTCACACCATTTGGAGTAGGAGCCCCATCTAGAAAAAAGTCCCGACAACCATAATCTTAAAGATTTTCCTTGGTTACAATAAACAACATAAGGGAGTATGCATATACTTTCAAGACAATCAAGTAAGTTATGCTTGTGAAGCACTCAATTGAAATGTGAATAAATGTTCTTTCACATATAGAAAAGAGAAGGTGAGTCTTTAAAAAGAAGAGTAATAGTATTATCCTAATAAAGACATACACACATATATAAAAGAATTGTTAATTATCTTGCGATTTAGTTCATAGAGAAACAATGATCATGAAAGAAAGAAATTCACAATTAAAAGATGTATAGTAAAGCCAATGAAATAGTTCATTTTCCTTAGTATAAATAGACATGAACGTACACCGCAAACAATGAAATAATAGTCTTACAACATTCACAATATATGCACGAAAGTGTTTCAGATTTAACACCTTGAACCGATTAACTAAAAGTTCCAAGATACACAATTACAACAATGAATCACTAGCCCAAATAATGGAACCTTAAGCCACTACTTCCTCCTCAAAGGTAAGATATTCTCACGTATGCCTAGCTTGAGAAGCCAAGGTGAAAAATCCTTTGCTTGAGCTATGAGGGTTTATTTATAATAAATGAGGTTACCTTCTACCTCTCTTATGACTCTTGACCTCCCTCATGACTCTTGAGATCCCATGTGACTTTTGAGTTCCTACATGAATATTGGACTTCCTAATAAATCTAGACTTTGCAATATTTGGAAAGAAATGCTTCCGGGAAAATGCAATGATATTGGATTTGAATTACCTGGTTATATATGTTGTTTTTTTTTTTCGGAATTTCGTGGTTAGAACTGATGTCATGCGCCTTCGGTTTGCCTGAAGTATAATGAATAATTTTATACGAACCCTGTAACTTTGTTGGCAATGTAATATGGTTGTCTCTTGAATTATAATGTGGAAAGTGTTACTCGGCCTGTAGGTGTTTGGCCTGTATGAAGTCCTGGTTTACTTCCGTTATCTGCTTCAACGAATTTCAAACCCTTGTATTGAGTCTGCTCTTTGGTCTCGCTGTATACGTTGGTTCTTTCCCTCCAGAAACGTAAGGAATTATTTGTTTTCAAGAATCTGTGAATGGTTAGCTGTGTATTCAAGCATTCATAAATCGAAAAACATAATAACTCACAATAGGCATACAGATGGATAGAACTTTGATTTCTCTGCTGTTATTTCTTATTTGAGTGCGAGAGGTATTGGACTAAACCCCTCCATGATTTTGCCCTGTTACATTTATAGCTTCTCTGTTCCAGTTAATGAAACTGTACAGTTGCTTTTCAGTTAAAGACCTTTACAGTTATTTGGTTACTAGTCATTCGTTTCATATTATGACAAGATTTTATCTTCAAGTACATTTTTCTTTTTCTTTTTAAAATAAAAGGATAATCATGACTTGTTAACAATAGATCAACATATGACTATAACTGTTCAACTACCCTTAACTAACATACAATGAAATAATAATAAAAGTCTTACCTACTTTCCTGTCAAACAAAAAAAAGACCAGTAAAAGTAAATTCAACTTTTCTTTGACCTGGCAGAGACTTCACCCGGTCATGGTGAGCTCGATGTTCTTGCATCAAGTGACACCAAATCTATTTTAAATATCCTTCTCAAAAATCAATTTTGAACAACCTCCTTAAACACATTTTATGCGGATAAACTTTCAAAAATCTAGGAAACCCTTCAAATTTGAGGACAAATCTTAATATGAGGCACGTTTATCATAATAAACACATTTTAATCGAGAAAAAAATTACAAAATGACTCATTCTTCCTATCGGTTTCAAAAAATCCCAAAAATTTTACATAATCTTCTCAAACTTTAGGAAAATTTCTGCAGTATACCTACGATATATTATTAGATATAGTATCATAATGTAATAAATAAATATAATGTAATAATTGTTTTATAGCTAATCATTAAAACATATTAATGATTACATTATATAATAATTTTGATATGCCTATGGTTATATAATATTTGTTTATTAAATTATAATCATAAATCTAATAAGATATATCAAGTATAATAAAAAAATGACCAATAGTTAAGACCCTGTGTTTTTTCCTAAAAAGATAAAGATTCAAATATAAAGGGCTTTTCCATAAACAAGTGTCTTTTGGTTCCAAACTTCACTATGGCTTTCAAATTAAATTATTATTATTTTTATTATTTGTTACCTTTTTGATTAAAAAAAAACTATGGAAGATGTAAAACTAAATTTTCCTTTAATTAAGTAGAGCTATATTCCTAAACTTAAGTGTATAATTGTGTGTATTTAAAATAATGAATATATATATATATATATATATATATATATATAGATATATATATATATATATATATATATATATATATATTTCATTTAGGAAATATAAAAAAGAGTATTCTCTATGATAAAAATAGTTTCAATATTCACAAGTATAGATTCATTTTAACTCAAATCTATCAACTATGGAGAGGGATTAAATCCTTATGTGCTAATTTCTTTTAGAGGGTGGTGTACATTTTTTCATTTTTTAAATTGAATTTTTTTAATGCATAAATCAATTAAATGCCTTGAAAAACTTCTTAAGCACTTCTATTATGTAGAGTGCATAGTTTAAACTTACAAATCCAACAAAGGAGCCAACAAGATTAATTAAAATGTTTTAACCATTTTTTTATTGATATATTTGGTTTAAAACTCAATTTTCTTATTTATTATTAATAGTTTTTAAATGCCACATTAATTTCATATTAAGAATTGAACAAATTGCATGTCTCTTTTATTATTCTTATTAAGAAATAACTAGTTTTTTCTTTATTTCAATTATTTACTTTGTTTATACATTTAAATAATTTACCTATATCTTATATTGAAATATCTTTGTGAAGTATAATAATGATATATCTTCAACACTCAATGAAATATTTTTACCACATCTTTTGAGTTGTAATGTCAATAATAAATCGAGCTAGCATAGTGAGAATACGATTATATATATATATATATATATATATATATATATATATATATATATATATATATATATTTTATTTTTTAATTATAACTAACCAGATGGATATATTCACTTTTATTTTTAATTATAGTTGGCATTTTTATTTAAAAAATATTTTATTTTTCTTCTAAAAAGTACATGTGTCAACTCGATTTATGTGTTTCTCAGCGTAATACTATTATTGTTTACTTTTAATTATTTTTGTCCTTTTTCAAGTTTGATATAAAGTTATACTATTTCACATGAACATTGAAATACTTTATTTATCGTTGAGAATAAAAATGAAATATTCTTACACATTTCTTGAATACTTATAATGCATTTAATTAAAATTAAATAGTAACAAAATAAATATATATATTTTTATTTTTATTATGGTAAAAATGTAAAAAAGATAGTTTTTATTTAAAAAAAATCAATTAAAAGTTTAACATTAAACACATTACACATTTACCTTACTAATTTTCTAAAGAGTTAGAAAGAAAAAATATAAAAATTTAACATTCCATTCTTTTTAATCAATTTTTAAATTAAAAAAAAAAATAATTCTAAAATAATTATTAACACATTTATAAAAATTAAATTTATAAATAATACTAATATTATTTTTAAATGTGACTTTTCCATAAATCTAAACAAATCATGCTTTAGATTTTAAATAAAAATTACCATGTAAATTGGCATCATATGAGTGAGTGCGGAAGCCAACAACTCTATCCAAAATTATAGTGTTAAACATTTCGCTATGCGGTTGTTTCTTTGCAGATGGTAGGACACGCGGCACGCTGTAGCTCCTTAGGTTGAATTGAACTCCGCTAGACAATGACAGAGTGCAGATGTACGTACCACGTTTATACATGATAAAGTTTTCCGACCATAAGCAATTTGGATTAAAAGGTAAGTTTGGCAATCTGCAATCCGGATAAGGGTTGCCGAAACAGAGAACTGAAAAACGCAACCGGTTAAAACAATCTACAACAATATCATAAATTGTAAAATAAAATACCCAAATATACTAGAAACAGAGAACGAAAAAAAGCAGCAGAGAACGGAAAAAAGCAGCAGGTATAAAGAAATACAACAATATCATAAATTATAAACTAATAATACCCAATTAAAAAATTGGTTTAATGAATAGTAATTAAAAGATTGGTTAAAGCTAAATTTGAAAACAACGGTCCAAAATCTCAAGCATAAAACTGAGTAATGCCCTAGTCATTATACACTGGGGCGCCTCATGAATGAAGAATGAGAGGGATTCATGAATGAAGGAATGAGAGGGATCGGTGACTGTGATGAATGAAGAATGAGAGGAGGAAATCCACATACGAAGAGGAGGAGGTGATCGTAATTTCTGCAATCAACAACAGAGTGATCGAGGGGATTATTCATGAAGAGGGTAATTTTCGGTTCCTTTTAATTTGTTTCTCTATCTCTCTGTTTATTCACCTGGTTAAGCAGGAAAAGGCTATTTTTATGTAACTTCACAGATGGTTTTCTCTGTTTAATCTACAGGTTAATCATCGGTGTTCTTTTTCTCTCAAGCACTGTGATGTAAAGTTGTCTGTCTTATGGAGCGCTCCATAAATGTTCTGTTCTGTGGTGTTCCTGTGTAATGTTGTATGCATCAATGTCCTGTGTAGTGTTGTGGTTGTGTCTTGTGTAGTGTGTAAATGTTTGTTTTGTGTGTCTGTTAATTGAGAGAGAAAGTCCAGGCCATGGAGACTATGCACCAGTGGTTGAAGGGCCAACTTGATCTAACAAATAATGCATCCAAGTGAGTTGGACTTATGGCAATATTTTCTTGAATTATTTTAAAATTCATTCTGGGCCATTTTTTATGTTTCCTTTGTCTGATGAGTTGGAATTTTATATACAGGAGCTGGAGTAGCATTTCCAGTGTTTTTGTAGTAGAGAATGAGGATTTTCCAGGGCTTTTGCAACCATCACTTTGCGGAGTTTCGACAGAAAATGAAAAATTCGTAAGAAGCAAGGTTAGTATGCTGCCTTGTTCTCCTCTGTTTCATGGTTTGTGTTTATTTCTAATTCTGTGAATGGCCCTGTTTTCCATGCCTTGTTTTCCTCTATTTCATGGTTTGTGTTTATTTCTAATTCTGTGAATGGCCCTGTTTTCCACGCCAATTCCGCCTTCTCTTTGCCTTTAATGATTTCTTTCTATTTTGTTTTGAGCCTATTATTCTTCTTTCAAAGAGTATTACAAACATTCTTCAATAGTAAATTTTATGTATAAATGTTTATAATGAAGATATTTCTGGAGTTGTTGGGTGAGTAGGGTATGTACAAGCCTGAACGCTTATTCGGTGCTTTCTCCCAGTGTCCTCACTGCCATGGTGCATTTGGTAATATAATCGAGGACAAAAGACCGCTAAAATCTGTCGAAAGCATCTGTGGTCATCTTTTCTTAACATTTATATCTGTGAATATTTTTCCATTTCGATTTAGAAAATCTACCCACTCTCTGTCATCCCTTCAGTTGTGAATATTTTTCCATTTCGATTTAGAAAATCTACCCACTCTTTGTCATCGCTTCAGTTAGGATTTTTCGTGTTCAAATTATTTAGTTCTTCCTTCAAACGAGAACCGTTTGAATTTAATACCCTGAACATTCTGTTCATCTAGCCATTATCACCTGGTACAACACCTGTTCTGCATCGATACTCAAATCACCTGTTCATCGATATGTTTCCAAGTCCTCGTCCTCATCTTTGTGTTCTGCATCGATACTCAAATCACCTGTTCATCGATGTGTTTCCAAGTCCTCGTCCTCATCTTTGTGTTGAAAGCCGATATAGTAGTCAATGAATTGTTAAATACCTTTTCATGGCGTTTTCTCCACACTCGTGCTGGTCTCGTCTTATTATTGTTATTTATGATGCATCTGAATGATAGCGTTAACAAAATCTCTCAACAACATTTTGGAATAACTGCAAGAACTTGTGTGGTAATTTCCTCTACTTAGCCCTAGTACATTACCGCCCATTACCATAATACAAGTTACGCTGCATTCGGCATTAAATCACATCTCAACTCATCTTATATAAATTCTACTTAAGGTTGATAGAGTTAGCTGGAATGGTAAACTGCCAAAATCAGCATTTATTCATTTATAGATACAAAACCGTTCTTGGGTTTCCAACAGAGAGTGGCGTTGCCTCTAAAACTTCTTCCCGTCGCAAGACTTTGCAAGTCTCCAAAGTCACATCTGCTCCTAACCAGGCTGCTGACACTTATAACTCCACAGGCGAATAGGGGTCTAGTCTGTCGGTTGTACTTTATTACTTTAATTAAGTCGATAGGCCTGTCTACGTTCCAGAATTTTAATCTATTTACCAGGTTAAGGGAAGTCGACGATGCATGTTGCTAATATTCTTAGTAATATTTATTTGAAGATAGAAAATTAGATTGATTTTTAAAATAATTAATATGATGAATACGTAGTCCATGTGTTAGATCAGAGGTACAGGTGTCACATGAGAGGAGCCTCCCGAACTACTTGGTCGAGTTTCATTTCAGAGTTTGTTCTTTGCTTTTCTAGTTAGGATTTAGTTAGTTGCATCTTGCATTTACTGCATTTCCTTCTCCACATCCATTTCATATTCATTTATATTTCTACATGAGTTTGACACTTTGCAGATTCAACAATAGACATGGATCATTACCCTTATTTCACTTACTTCTTTGTGGAGGCCATAGCCACTACCAGTACTTCGGGTCAAGCATGCTGTTGTTGGTTTGCGAAGGCTAACTGTCTACTTCAGTCCCCTGGCCGACTCTTGTTGAACAAGTAGGATTTAATAAGATGTTCCTCCTTCCTCATTAAAATCCATGACCCGCCCTATCAATCTATCATTCCTATATTTTACATGATTTTTCCTCCCCTGTTTTAATGGGTTTTTTCCTTTTTTTTTTTAATTGAGATAAAACCTAACTAAATGTATAGACTAAGTTATCTCATACCTCTGGCTCTCGCTTTCTATTCTCAAATGAAGCTAAACATGTATTTATATTTTAGTGATTTGATAATTTATGTATTTCTGTAAGTGAAAACAAGTACAACAAGGGAGGCTGCGAAGCAGCGAGTCCCTGCACTAAGTTCAGCCTGCATAATACGTGATGTGTCAGTGTCATAGCTATCTTGGCAAGCTCTTAGTTCATGCTAATCGTAATAGCTTACAAAAATGCAGGAGATCTAGTGGAGTACATCTCCACCACCATTATAGGTGTAAGTATGCACACTAAGTTCAGCCTGCATAATCTTGGCAAGCTCTTAGTTCATGCTAATCGTAATAGCTTACAAAAATGCAGGAGATCTAGTGGAGTACATCTCCACCACCATTATAGGTGTAAGTATGCACTATGTGCTTTGAATAGGCAACCCCTGTTGACATGAAGGGATAATAAAAGTAACACAAATCAATTTTGGAAAAGACACAATGCTTGTGCAACAGCTTTCAACATGTGCATCATACATACAGTGCAAGTTGAACAAAAAATCCAAACTAGAACTCTCATATGGACAGCACAAATTATGTTTATAGCTGTATCTTCCTAATAAATACATGATATGAGTTCTATTCGCATTCAGTAAGCTTGATACGGATAGATAAGCATGACACAGAAGCTTAACCCTACAGAAACCTAGTCTTTATCATAGTGCAACAGCTTTCAACATGTAACTTCTTACCAAACAAATTGCCATCTGGACTTCTTATTCTTTCTTCTGTATTATGATAACTTGGGTAGGAAGTCTTTGTCATAGTTGAAATAAAGGTTTGCATGGAAGCTAAAAATTTACATTCTGTTTCACATTATTCAAAGAATGTATAAATACCTTACCTTTGGAAATGTCATATGATACAATCCCAGGAAAATTTAGAATATTTTAGGGAAACAACAACGATATTTTGACATGTTATTAGCTAGTGACGCTGGCATTCACTGTTTTGTGGAGTTTCGACAGTCAAAATTATGCCGATTTTCCACTGCAAATACCTGAATTTTCAACGTGAAAATAAACATAGTATATACAAGTATGACAATCTTATACAAACTTTAGAAGCAATGACATTCTTATGAGAATCATTGTACTAGAAGCAATGCACTTTTCGGTCTAATGCCAAAATGAAAGTTACATGAATGATATTTCAATATAGGTTCTGAACCAGATAAAAAAACAAAGATATCTGTAATCTATGGACAAACGTGGCAGACAAACGTGCCGCTGCCGCATTCATTATGGTGAAGAAGCTTACAGAGATAAATCTTTGTTTGTCTTTAGCAGGTATTGAGAGGGATCTATCTGCTGAAAGACTCAATGCAAATACCCTTTTTAACAGTTTCAAAAGGCAAGTTCAAGAACAGTTTGAAGATGTGCACGTTCTAAAGAAGGACCTCCTTTATAGGATCAGTGATCAAACAAAAGAGATAGAGAGAGCTGGGGAAAATCTAAAAGGTAATCAGGAGAAAGAAAACACATTGGTCATTGCCTTTGTAGATGCAATCCTTGTGGCCAAAAAAATGCAACAAAGAAATGACAGGATTATGTCAAATCCAACACCAGATAACAGATGAAGTTTCTAAGACAGTGAGTTACTGAGATTGTAACTCTGCTAGGGACGTGGCATTCAGAGTAATAGAGACACCTCGCTATGCAAACGAAGACAGAGCTTTATATGAAATATGCAAAACAACCGCATGGAATTATGGACCACACAGTCTAATAGCAATAATAGTTACAATTTAAATAATTGTTGAAACTATAATATAAAGTGGAAAACTGGAGTATTTAGAATAGTTGAAAATCTCACAATCCTAATGGTGTGCAAAAAGATATCATAGAAAATTATTTAAAACCAAGAAGAAAATATCAGTATAAGAAGTCATGACGTGTCGTCCGAAAGGGGTGTTTTAAAATCTGAGCAACTGATATCTCTAAATTTTGTTTTAGAATTAAAGAGCCTATTAATATAGATTCCAAGTAAAAGCCTCACAAAAGGTAATACATAAGGTTCAACATCGATTCGGGGGACCGGGGGCAACAATTTCACGAGGAAGAGACAGGCGCTTCGAAGGAACCATTTGGTATGCCACGTTTCCGTGCGTACAACATACGTGTTAATAGCCAGACCACTCAATTACAGGAACCTGAACCGGGGGCAACAATTTCCGGTCTTGAAGAAACTGGTAAGGACCTTGAAACTTTGAAGCAAATTCTCGAAGCTATGCAACTTAAGAGCTTTCTACAGTCTGCAAAAGATAGGGACTTGAATCAAGATCAACAATCCAACTTTCCTCAGCACAATAGACTGAATGATGTTGACGATGCATCGAGAATGAGGATCTTCAATGAAGCAAAATTGTTGTCCAGACAAAGAGAAATGCAACGTAATCTTACAAGAGCTTTTGAAGCTCCTATCGTTGTAATGAAGCCTGCAAAACTTCTCAGCAATCTAAAGCCTACAAGAACTTCAGAGATTCTCGGTAATAATCGTGAGAAAGTGCGCTATGGCTCATCGCAGATTGGCTACAAAAGCAACGGCAATAGAGTTTCCAGTCCTAGTAACAACAAATCTTTAAATCATTTTGGCAATGAGATTGCTCCGACTGTAAGGCAAAGATGACAGCGCATGGCAAATGAGGCTTTACAAAGGGAATCTAACTTGAGGAGATCTCGGACCTCATTGTCTCCTCAAACTGCTGCTAGAACAACACAGTCTTCTTCTCCATTGAGCACTGTAAAAAGTCCAAGTTCTTCAAGCCCAAGCAACCAAAGAGTTACAAAACCTGAAATGGAAAAGAAGGCTAGGAATTCAGGAAGCCCAATGAAGGAAAGGGATAATGGCAGAAGTTCTCCAGGGACACAGTCTCCAAAGCCTGCAAGACAAGTTGCTAGCAGAAAGATTGCATCGGACAAAGAACACAGGTCTCCTTGCAATAAAGCGAAGATGAAGGAAGTTTCTGCACTGGAACCTGATGAAAGTGAACTGAATCCAAGCTTGGATAATCCGCTGGTAGATGAGACCTCCCAGCGTTCAGACAGTAACAGAAGTATAATATCTATTTTAGATTTGGAGGTAATTTTTTTCCCTTATAGTATACAATGAATTAGGCATTTTCAACCTTCGAGAAAGAGATTCTTGTTAAGTATTCAGAAATAATTTTCTAACAATTTTTCCTTGATTTGTATACACATGCACATGCAGAAACTATCTTCTGCAAAAATCAGACAAGATGATAACTGTGACGCAGAAAGTGATTATCTCGGAGGAAAAGATTTAGATCGCTGCGAAAAATCATTGGTACCTCCAGAGATTCCTGAGCAGCCAAGCCCAGTGTCCGTTCTTGATCCATCGCTCTATAAGGAAGATTGTTCTCCACCTCCAATTGTGAAGCGTTCCATCACTTTCACAGGTAACATAATGAAGCTTTAATCATTCTGTTAATCATGTTATCTTCAAATAAGCAACATCTGATAAAAGCGCATTATGTTTTAGAATTCCCAGTTTATATGGCTCGAAAAAATTCAGCTTTCATGCTTCAATAAGTAATAAACAGATTTTGAATACCAAGATGATAACTGTGACGCAGAAAGTGAATATCTCAGAGGAAAAGATTTAGATCGCTGCGATAGAAATTTGTGACATAGTAAATTACCTGTGAGACAGATTGAATAGCGGACCCATCTGAAAAGGCGAAAGGAGATGAGGACTCGGGCTGCGGGATGTTGTCGAGCGCACGACATCGAGTCATGGGAGCCAACACAACCCTGCAGGTACGTGAACATGAGTTAGTACCTGAAGCTCACTAGCTTTGCAGAAAAATTATATAAATTACTTGCTCTGAAACTAGACTAGAAATTTGTGACATAGTAAATTACCTGTGAGACAGATTGAATAGCGGACCCATCTGAAAAGGCGAAAGGAGATGAGGACTCGAGGTGCCATTGAGGATACACTGTCTTCGTGATTTTTCC
This sequence comes from Pinus tabuliformis, assembly GCA_031772625.1. Lineage (NCBI taxonomy): Eukaryota > Viridiplantae > Streptophyta > Pinopsida > Pinales > Pinaceae > Pinus > Pinus tabuliformis. The sequence goes on from CM062816.1 coordinate 1,570,858,731, forward strand.
CTCTGCTGAACTATGATTGCTAGCAGAAGCTATTGCAAAGCATAAACAATGAAACCAGAAGGCGTCTAAGAAGAGAAGCGGAAGAGTCCGGGAAAACAATTTGGAAGTGGGAGAAGGGAAGTAAATGCAAGAAACATGGGAAGCAGATGCAAGGTGTTGATATTGGGGACCGCCCTCCTGACACCTGCCGGCAGCCACGGACACCTGCAGCTTAACACCAAAGCACAACCTTGTAACAGCCAACAGGATATAATACCTTAGGAAAGCTTGGCATACCCCGGCTGTATGCCTATTCGCACTTAACATTAAACATTAACGAATTAATGTTAGCATTAAAAGGAAACCGCTCACGGTCAGGGCCAGTTGATTGTGCGCAAATACGAGTTTAGGCTATGGTCCGGCCTCTTCCGCCTCGGGAAGAGGCCAAATAAGATGGGAAAGTTTGAGCGGGTAAGCAGACATAGGTTAGTCGGAGAAAACACCGCACAGACATTATAATAACCGCCGTATAACAGACTAGGTAAACACCAAACTAATGCTAAGTCGGGAAATAGCGATTACTATAGTCCCTGCCGGATGCCAGATGGCAGGGACTAATAACTCTATCTTTATTTCTACTAGCTTCATATTTATTTCTAATGCATCTATTCCTTTGATATTACCTGCCCGGAATTAAGTATAATGTTTTTAATTCGTTATGCTTTACTCTTGTCCATTTTTTTTAATCTGTTCTTTGGCCGCAGTTAATTGTTTTATTTTTATTTATTTTCCTCTGTTCTTGGTTTTATCAATCCCTTATATGGTCATCATAAGGAAGCTATGAATCTTTTGTTTCATTTTGCTATATCCCTGGTCATCAATCCCACTAAGCCCTTTTTCCGATGTTCACAATATCGAATTCCATTAATAGCTCACTAAGCCCTTATTCCAATATTCCCAATATCGAATTCCATTAATAACTCTCCATCTGTCTTATCTTATCACGCATCTTCGTGAAGCGTTCTACTAAACAAGAAAGCCTTCTTGTTTAGTGAAACAGGTTTCTTTTATAAGACGATCTCTCACGCTGTATAAGTGAAACAGGTTTCCTTTATTTCCTTTATCTTCTGTATAAGTGAAACGGGTAAAACTGAAACAAAATTTCTTTATTTTTTTTTAAAGATAAAAGATCAATTTTATATAATCTGGGAAGCAAGGACTAATTTACAAATTTCTATATCCCAAAAATAACAATGCCTAACCACTGTCATAATCTCTAAACCATGACAAGCTATCTTTGTCTATGTATAATAAGCTTCCAATATGCCTAGGCATCACATGCAGTCCAGCCACCATTGTGTTGTCTGTCTCTGTCCGAGAATTCTCTGAGTCTACATCACTTGGTTATAGCATATCGACTTTTCAAGCCTGCTCAGCATCTCCCGCACGAGCAGATTCTTAGGCCATTCACAAGCCGAGCATTTCATGTCATGGCAACGGCACCCAATCTTCGCTACCTCTTCCAGAAAACCCATTCACAAGCCGAGCATTTCATGTCATGGCAACGGACCCAATCTTCGCTACCTCTTCCAGAAAACCCCGACGGAGGGATGGTTGAGAAAGATTGATAGCGGTGATTTCGATAGGGAAAAAAACCCGTAGTTGTCTTGAGGGAGAGTGTTATGTTTCCAGGTTGGAGCGGGAAGGGCTTTAAATTAGCAGAAGTTAACTGCAAGGTTTTGTGGCGAGGAAGCTCCAGCTTCAAATCGAGAAAAACCCAGAAATTCTTGCAACTTTCTTTTTAATATCGGTTTATTTCTTGTTATTTTTCCTGTTCCTGTATCACAAAAATGAAATTCAGAAAAAATATGTGGAAACCCCAGTCAACAACCCCACCATTGTCGTTACCCAGTCTTTATCAAAGCGCATTGCCATTTTCAGATGCCCATAATAAGCAAACCCCAGTCAACAACCCCACCATTGTAGTTACCCAGTATTTATCAAAGCATTACCATTTTCAGATGCCCATAATGAGCAAGAAAATGCATAGAGAGAAACACTATTCCAACAACACCCACCCAACAACAACAATATATTCCAACAACACCCACAAAAATAGAGGATAAAGTATAATGTATGATGCATTCCAAATAACTGTGAAAAATTCGAAACAAAAATGAAATTACATTATAGTTTGACGTGTACGCCTTTCATGTGGTCATTCAGCGTGAAGAATAGAATATTTAACCATGCGTACGCCTATCACATTTCATGTGATTGTTCAGCATGAAGAATAGAATATTTAACCCGCATGGTTAAATATGTGGTTGTGGTAAGTCATTAGTCTGGATAGAGGTAGCCTGTGGTTCCTTTGACCGCAGTGATAACATGAGTCGCTTCGTCATCAATCGTCATCCCTGATGAGTCGCTTTCTCATCGAAGTTTCCAACCAGTCAAGCGTACACAGTGGTTAAATTTGACGCCCTTATGTCTGTATTTAAGTTTTTTACACATAAAATACGTTCTACTTTCAAATTTCCAGGTCAGGGGTAACTTGCTATTAATGTTTAAGAACGTCAATATGACGGGCATGTTTGAAAATGAAAAGTTCAAATTTTTTTTTATTAATATATATATTTAACATTGCACGCTGCGCTGAATAAAGGATTTATCAACATTTTTAACGTTTAATTTAATAATGCACGAATATTACTAATAGGTATAATCCACCTGGCACCCGTAACCTGTTACCCGTGTAACGGACTATCTGCATTGACTGCGTTAATATCAAATTGTGTATATATGCATACCTCACACGCACGACCCGCCTGAGGTCGGATATATGCAGTGATACGCATGTTGGGAATGGCTTTTTAATATGAATGCGACTCCTACGCATGAAGGATGCCCAAATGGAACGCTACCGCAACACTTATTTGTGGAATAGGAATATACACATTGTGTATATGTTTGTCAATTTGTCATGTTTCGGTAGTTTGTTACCAAAAAGATTAAAAGTTTTATAAATTTGATGTGTCCTTAATATTTTTATTACCATTCCAAATTTGATATTAGTATTGATTTTTTTTTAATTGAAATCAAAAAGATCAATTTCCCTATCGCTGTGACATGGAATTCTAACTATCAACAAAAATATAAAAAAAAATTGACAACTCGTCAGCATTGATACATTTGCACATCCAAACACCAAGTGAGTTAAAACGTAAAGATTATAGGATGAAAGTAGTCGAGGAACTCGAGGTAGGCTACAACATATACACACCATGTATATACATGCTAGCGTAAAGTCGGATATTTTATTCACTGAATCGCATACACATGCGCCACGCAGCAGCAGAAATAAAGTACCAGGGCCGTATTAGTTTCTAAGTCATATTTATAAATATCACTGATATTATATCAGTTTTTAATTTTCAACAGGTAAAACTGTAAATGCTATGGTACTAAAGCTAATTAATTCCCAGCTACCCATTGCATCAACCTAATTTATTTTGATTTTTGCAAGTCCGTGGGCATAAAAAAAATCTGTTGGAACTTTGAATTCAGTGGAGTTTGTGCAGAGAATTGGTGTAAATGGGTCAAATAGACATTTGAGAGGAATATCAAAACCAGCATATCCACAATCATCGGTTTCAATCAGAGTAGTAAAAAGACGACACCAGATAAATGCCTTCTTCAATCCCAGTGAATCCTGATGATCTCATTGTGCAAAAAGCTATCAAGTTAGATCCCAAACCATAATCAGCTATACCCAATTTATTTATATATTTACACACTTCACCTTGGCTATATATTCATTAAACATACATTTGGATGTTGCTGTGTATACTTGGCTATGTATTATAAGTTTGCTACGGCTCTTTCTATAGAATTCTGGGTATAATAACAAACCGTTGCCATTGTAGAAGTGACCGACATTTACGTCCTATTCATACAATATGATAAACATTCATTTGCTCCTTTTTCGTTTGCCGTGTGGATTGCATGTTGCAAAGATTCAACTTCAAATCTTCAAATCTATAGCTATAGCCGCCTTAAACTAGAAGCCGGGTTTGTTATAATTTACAATCTAATTACTCAATCGTTGTAGTATGACTAGATACTTCCTCTGATTTTCAAAACAGAAATGCCTCCATTGGTTGGAGTTGTTGGGAGGTTGTTTGTTTTTAAGTGAGAAAGTTCTGGACGTTACTGGTAGTTTGAGTCCATCTTTTATGTGTGCACAAGTAAAACACATAAATTGATATGAAAGTGGTAAACATTATTTTAAACCTAGACTGATTTGTGGACGGCAAAAATTTGGTGATTATATTCACTCCATGAAAAAATTTGGCGGTCATATTCACTTCTCTTGGAAAAATGGCTAATATTCTTCTAATTTAGTATCTGATTGTTTTACTGACTTTTAATATAGCCAGTTAACAATTTAAGAACAAATATACGTTTCTAATTTACTATCAAATCTTTAATTTACTATGGAATTGTTCGCCATTTTGGTCATTTTCTTCCCTTTTTCCATAAAGATTAGCTAATATTTTTTTAAATTTACCCTAAGAAATTGGAAAATTTTAAATTTTTTTCACCTTTTTGCTAATTTTTGCCCTTTTGGAAAAAAATCCTTCTATTCTTCAAATTTACAAACAAAAGCTATTTTTTCTTCTTTTGAGTGAGTGAATTATTTTTGTCAAATTTGTTGCAACAATATTAACATTCATTATTTTCATGTGAAAGTAATTATGAATATATATTTTTTCACTTCATAATATTATTTTTTGTTGTTTCTATATATATTCCCATCTATTTTATCACTATTTCCATTTTAAACAAAAAAAAACTTAAAACATTTGAACAATCTGGAAAATTTGCAGAAAAATTTGATTAGCAAGTCTCAAAACAAAGGGTAGCAATAACACTTGAGCCAATAGTACAATTTCAAATTAGATCAAACTTGTAGAAATAAATTTTAAAAGTCATATGATGCGCAGTGTAAAAATAAAAACGTCATCAAAAAATTCTTTGACGAGTAAGGTTACCCGTCAAATTTAACCCCTGAGCATACATAACTGGTTATGAGATGAACCCAAACTAGTCAAGCGTACAGATCATATGCAATAATGGGCAACACCGGAATCTCATGATGATGAGATAAAAGCAATCATAAAAAATGATTTCTAAAAATAAAAATGGGTCACGTGGCAACTCTCACCTAATCGAAGGTTCATTTTCCTCTCTTTTAGTTTTATTAATTATATAGGAACATGTTTTCTTTTTCAACGCTTTTTTATTATTAAATTTCCAATCTAATATTTATTTATTTATTTTTACATTAAGTAGTTTTATTAATTATATAGAATTTTTTTATTATTATTAAATTTCTTCTTTCAACATTTTTTTATTATTAAATTTGCAATGTAACATTTAATTTTATTAATTATATATATATTTTTTAATGTTTTTTTATAATTAAATTTTTATTTTTTACATTAAGTAGTTTTATTAATTATATAGCAAGATGTTTTCTCTTTCCACGTTTTTTTAGTTTCCAATGTTTACAAAGATAAATACATTTATCAAGAATAATTTCTTACCAAAAATTTATATAATAATATTGTGTTCAGAATATATAATAATATTGTATTCATTTCTTTCAATATTTTTTAAGCATTATATATATATATATATATATATATGGATTTTTTAATTTTTTTATATGAATTGTGCATTTAATTATGTTACAAATTGTTAGGAAAGGTTCGTATATTAACAATATCATTTCAATGTTGTATGTTGCAGAAAATTTATCAATACCAATTTTGCTTGTGGGTGGGTGGAAGACATTATCTATTTTTATGTTTTGTAATGTTGTAATTAGAAAAAATTATATATATTTTGTTTAGATGGGCCCATCAAAGAATGTACATGAACACAAACTATCATTAATAAAATGAGTAGGCTCTTTTTTTGGTGGAGGGGAATTCAACCCCTCCAAAAGGCTCTTAGGAAGGTTAAATGGTAACCCTCCTTTGAGTTGTGTTCCTTGTGCTCATGGTTTTCATGATCTTTAGTTTATAGTACTCCAATATGCACAAACAAAAATATATCCTTTTATTATAATAATAATTTATAAACATGTTTTCAACATCTTCCCAACATACACACAAATTGCAAAATCACTTTTATTGACATAAATCATTTAACATTTTTTCAAGTTTTAAACATCTTCCCTGCACACACACAAACACCAAAATCACTCTTATATTTCACATAAATTACTTAACACTTTTTCAATGTTTTAAACAACTTCCCCATGTCATGCACACAAATGGAAAAACCAATCTTATTCACATAAATTATATAACATTTATAACCTAAATTTATTTATATTTTTTTTGTTTTTAGTTTTAGATTTTGTTTTGCCATTGAATTTTTTTATTTATTTAATTATATATTATTATTGTAAGCATGTTATTAGGATATTTATATTATATCTTTTCTTTCTTTTCATATATATATATATATATATATATATATATTAAATATAATTTAATATTTATATTGATATTTTTATAAATTTAAATTAAATATTAATATATTATTTAGAGTGTTTGTAAATATTTAAATGTTTTTATTACTTATTTGTATAAATTTACTATATTTAAGTATTTGTGCATCGGTTTTATTAAATATAGGTGTATTGGTTTTATTATTTATATATAATAAATATATTTTTGAATGTTCATATATATATATATGGGTTATAATGCATGCTTTGGATTCTTTATTTTGTATGTATATGAATGTATTATTTTCATAATATATGAAATGAGAGTGTTTTCATTACTTGTATGTATTTTTTTGGAGTGTTTATTCTTCTATGTTCATGAATGTATTATTTGTGTATTTGTATGAGTATTATTTATTTGTATTCTAGATATGTGTATGAATGTATTCTTTGTTGCATTTGTATGTGTCTTGTTTACTTGTATTCCTTGTATGTGTATGAATGTATTCTTCATGCGTGTAGGAATCTATTCTTTGATACATTCATTTGTGTCTTGTTTACCTGTATTCCTTGTATGTGTATGTGTGTATAAATCTATTCTTTGCTACATTCATATGTGTCTTGTTTACTTGTATTCCTTGTATGTGTATGAATGTATTCTTCATCTATGTAGGAATCTATTCTTTGCTACATTTTTATGTGTCTTGTTTACTTGTATTCCTTGTATGTGTATACATGTATTCTTCATGTGTGTATGAATCTATTCTTTGTGTAACATACCCCGGTAACCTCGCAGGTAAAAGTAGGGAGTTAGAATTTTTCGTACAAATTACCACAAGTAATTAACCAATTCACAACTCCTCAATCATTATCAACCATTAAATATAATATTCATTGGTGCATCAAGTAAATTGCCATCAAAGACAGTAAGTTTCATAAGCATTGCGTAATCTTTAACCATCACTGTAATAACATAAAACTGTCTCATGAATCCATGCATCCATTTCTTGATATCCTTAACCATATTAGATAATCATGTAATCTAATAAAGATCCATCAACATCAAGGATTCAACATCATCCGTCTGACACAAAAAGGCAATCACATCAATCACACCATTGAACACGGATATACCCTGGAAACCCCGTAGGGTGAAAACCAGCAAACGTTTAATCTTCTTATTAAACGCTCGTGAGGTTTTTCACCCCTCACTCAATGGCTTAAAGGGATTCCATCCCTTAACCATTGTATTAAAATCTTTACAATGAATTATCGTTAAGCTATCACATAACTAGCTAAAAGCTAATACAGCTTACATGTAATCTTTTTATTTACATACCGCCACATGCAACATTCCTTGTGGCCTAATTGTTCTAGCAATGGACAATACTGCAGCTTGAACTCATCTGCATGAACGAATAATCCTTTTTCCTGCCATAATGTTAAACATCACTTTCCTTGGCACCATCTTCCATCGTTTCCTGTCAATGCAGTCGTCAACAATCTTGACAACAAGATTAGTTACAATAATATTCAAACAATAATCAACATCTACTGTCAATGCAGTCATCAACAATCTTGGCAACAAGATTAGTTACATTATTAAAGAATCAATAAACAATGTCTGAAATAGATTCTTTAGCATCGTCTCATATGCATAAGCAAGCATGACTTACTATTAAACTAGCATATATACCCACAATGTTTACTAATGTATAACTCTTTTCAAGAGAGTTCTAACTCATTAGCTTACGTAAAACTGAGAATAGAATCAAATCCAAATTCCTATTTTCCAAAATAAATAGCAGCCATAATAATAATTCCTTCAGGGCATGCATTATCATAGGTTTTCCCCACCAAGAAAATATATCAAATAATCTTTTCTATCTGCATACATCAACAAACAAATTTTCTACTGAGAAAACATGTAATTTAAACATTCTCTCGCTGCACATAAATAAAGAATATCACACAAGGTCAACTTATCTTTCTATTCTTTGACAACCTCATCGCCATAGCGCATGCTCAGATCCATGGTTCGAAAGGGATATGTATTCATGCCTTATGATCCATTCTCCATTGCAAAGTTCAACCCACGCGTACCTAGTATACCAACGACTTCTCACCACCATCAATTCCAAGGGAAATTACATCTCCCTGGAGTCGTCGGTTTGTGTGGGCACATGGGCAGGTATGCCAAACGGACTCCGAGTGCTGGAGTAATGCAGCCACAGGAGGGCCATGCAGTCGGTGCGAACCAATTTCGTGTACCTGATAGAGCTTACGCAGATGGTTCGAGGCGTGGAAGAGCAAGGACGCCCAGAGGCATGTCATTACCCTGCAACAATGCACCAAACCCTCGTGGCGTAGATACAGCTGAGAGGCATGACATTACCCTTCCCGTCATCAGAGCCATGCATCTGCTTTTAATGAAGTAATACGTACTTGGAAACCATTACACTTTAGTTTGGGCACCGATACTCTATTTCCTATAGGAATTTTTCTTCTGCTAACACGCTGAATCTATAGAAGTCTGCGACACAAACTTTATCAATCGAGTTTCTTTGTCAACACTCCTGCTGGTGAATATGCCCCTCTTCCTTTTGCCTTTTCAAACCTTCCAGTGCGACTGTGTATTCCCGCATGGCATCGCTGCCTTCCAATGTGACTGTGTATTCCCGCATGGCATCACTGCCTTCCAATGCGACTGTGTATTTCCCCCCCCATCGCATCGCTGCCTTCCAATGCGGTTAAAACAAAACTCCTCCAGAATCCGTTTTTTTCTAGTTTCGTAATGGAGCCTTCCATATTCGATCTCATCCAGAAAACCGTTCCGCAGTTTAAGGATCAGTTCCGTAACTGACTAACCATTCAAAACTGTTAGTTATGATGAGTTACGCGAGGGATATGACATACTCCCCCCCTTAACAAGAACACCGTCCTCGGTGTTCATCTTTCATTGAAAACTTGAGATTTTACTCATTGATATACCATCTAAACCACAGAAAATGTGATCCTTTCCTTTTAAAATCAACGATTTCATTCCAAGGAAGGACGACAAACAAAATAGTATTGATATAATCATAAAAAGAGATCATTAGTTATAAGCATCAATAGTCATAAGCATTTTTGCAGCAAATTATGCAACTTTTAATCGCCACCACCTGGCCCTTATTCATTCATAATAAACAATTCTTTGTGTCAACTTACCATAACTTACCATCTTATGCTGGAAAATCATGAATACTTTCATGTAAGCCCTTTAATAGCGGTTGGACAATTCTTCAACCCTCCATGGTAAGTAACTCCTTGTAATAGATGACTAACAATTTAATCACATTAGTCACTATATTTTGAGTCAAATGAAATACGTTTGACTAGCAATCAATTGTGCAATGCTAAATGATTTCTAAATCACAGTACTTTTACAAGTACTTAAAGAGCACTAACACTAATCAACCAATGATAAATCACTGCTCACGTGCACACTGCATGAATTTAAAGACATCCATAATGTACTTCTAAAAGTACCAAAAGAGCACCTAGCTCTCTAACCATCAAAACTGTCAATCACTGCATCCAGCAAAAACTGTCTTAGCTCCCACTAAGATGTTCATAAAATTAATAATACAATAAAGGAATTAAAATTTCCAATTACTCCTTATTGAACATTAAACTCATTTCTTGTTAGAAGTGCATAACACATTTCACACAACTATATGTAAAATTTATTTCTAACATAACATATAGCTGATTAGTTAATTCCTTTAGCCATGAGACCACAATGGACTAAAGAATTCCCAACCCATGGGAACTGGTTTCCACAACCAAACCGAGTCATTTTCACATCCAGACAGTTTCTTCGATAGAGACCTTACCAGGTCTAACATAGAATCCCACTGGCCAACCAGCTCAAGAATTCTAAGGAGAGGAGATCTGGGCAGACAAGTACCATCAACCCTTCCGGGCAGGTAGCTGCCATCAACCCAACTCCGGGCAGACAAGTACCATCAACCCCTCCAGGCAGGTAATTGTCATCAACCCAACTCCGGGCAGACAAGTACCATCAACCCCTCCGAGCAGGTATTTGCCATCAACCCAACTCCGGGCAGACAAGTACCATCAACCCCTCCGGGCAGGTATTGCCATCAACCCAAGCACTTGCAGGTCCTACTCGACCGCAATTACACTGGTCTCGCCAGTAAACGCAGGTCCTACTCGACCGCAATCACACTGGTCTCGCCAGTAAACGCTATCTGATCCTAACCAGACGTAGCGTACACAGGAAATTCTTTCCTCTTATGCCATCTGATCCCAACCAGACATAGCATGAATATTTTCTCTTTTGATACTCTTTCTCAAAGTAATTTACACAATGAACCATGTGAACATTATCATTAGCACAACAAACATGCATGTATATCATGCATTTACACTTAACCCCAACATGGGTCCACAACATCAAGATTGATGGGAATCATATCCATCATACACGTTGTATGCATGCAAATTTTCCAAATAACATAATTCATGCATATCATATAACATCATTCTTTCTCATTTATAATTGCAATTCACATTGCAGCAATTTATGTGATGAGTTTTCTTTTTGCCATTAAGCTACCACTACTTAATCCCATCAGCAACATTAGCTATAAATATGCATCAGTTAACACGTATTCCATTTCCAAGAATGTTCATGCATACAATATTGTCATGTATAAAAGCATATGCAAATACTCATTAATGTATAAATGTCAACAACCGTTGAGTTAACAATCTAAGCATTTCCAATTTTGCCATAGTCTGTCGTTCCCATTTCAACCATCATTAGTGGAGTATTATCTCACGTTTACTATGGCTAACTTGGGTCATGCATTGTTAAACATATTCTCTCTAACATACAAAAGATCATAACTCTATATCATAATGACTAATCTTTGTGCATACCATTGCTTATCATATAAGCCTTTCTTTAATGTATACAACCCATATTCCTTTCACTAGAATACTATACAACAAATCACATACCTCTTTCTTAAAGGAAGTCATTTTAATCCTCATTTCTCTATCTTCCGATGTGAGGGTTTCTCAAGATTCCCTTTCAAGAAATGATTAAAGATATCTATCTTTAGGCATAAAAATCAAGATGCAAAAACAAGGTTTACTTATCGTTTATGCATCAAAATCAAGCAATCAACACAGTTCATCCCACAAGACAATCTCTCCAAGAGACTATTATTTTTCAAGGGAGCTAACATGACCACTTTCTTTAAGTACACACAGACTTATAATTCCAAAGTCACAATAGCTACCAATATGCAACATGTGTTCTCCTAACAAAATTACTTTACTTCCATGCACATAGTTCTTTTCATGAACAAATAAGGATTTTGGTTCTTGTATGATCACTATTCTAATGTGTCTTTAAGGAAAGAACCTCTACTTTTATTTTCAAGAAAGTTCTCATAAAATCCTGCATCTTCATACATGAAGCATGCATACTCTTAGGATGAGACTATGTTTATGTATATATGTAATATACTCTTTCCTCAAGAAGTTACTTTGGCCATTTTTAGCAAGGATTTTATAGACAAGAGACAAGCATTTCACATACAAGACTCACGTGGAGTCTTCCCAATAAGAACTACTTATTTGCTTTATTAAGAAAGCATACAAAATAATCAATCTTTAATTGCATGCTTTAACACATTTTCTTTACCAAGAAAATCTAGAAAAGAACCATTCTTTTATTGCATGCATTCAAATACTTCCTTTACTAATAAATCATATAAACATTCATATATGTTCTTCAAGTAAGTGAACAAGACACTTATCTTATCCTTGGGTCAACATGCATAACTTAACAAGTTAAACTACCCTTACCGGAAGCAATTGCTCTACTTATGCAATTAGAAACATAATCTCCCAAGTGTCACACATGCACCAGAGTTACCACTTGATGCTAGATGCAACAAATATCATAACACTACTATGTATCCATTTCAGAATAACGACTTCAAGGAGACATTACAAAAATCATTAACATCAATACACTATAGTTATCATTTACCAACTCCTTAAGCATGGTTAAAGGAATACTCACATGCACATCAAGCGCTATCTAATCATTCCCAGACTTAGAGTCTTTTGCAAGATTCTGACACCCAAAGCTGGCGCTATCTGGTCATCACCAGACTTAGCGATTTCTTTTCCCATCTCCGTCTGTCCCTGCAGCACGGTCTTCTTCCTTCTCCTTGCTTCCTTTTCCTTCGGAAGCATCTATAGCTAGGGAAGGTAGTTAGAGTTTACTGACAACTGTATTAACACAGGTAGTCTATTTATGAATAATTATCACATGTAATTATACCATGAATGGGTCCAAGAAATGTTACTCACTGAACATGCTTCTACAATTAACTTCACACTGGAATGCAACATGCATCAGAAATCCATCATTCCCATAGTAGAGATAAATTCAACCATCATTAAATCGAGGCTCCAATGATTTTTACCTCCCAACAAGTAATGATAAACACATACCATGCTAATGGATTTCACTTAATTAGAGGGTAATCAACATTAAATCTATTAAGACATGAGCATATACTATTCATCATGCATTCTCATGGTGAATAAAGTTAAGAACTCTTCTCATAAACAACTAGAACTATAGCACAGAGAGAGCAAGAATCTTCACACACACATTCCATGCATGTGACATCAATCAACTTCACTTATTTACGAATTGTAGCAATCTTAGTCCAATTCAATTAATGCATATAAGTTCTATGGGTTAGTCATACAACACTAACCAATCTCAACTACCAATTGTCTTCATGCATCCATGACAAGACTGAATCAAAAGTTAGTTATGACAATCAAGTCTCGCTGCTTGACTCATTGCATGTTTTCAGTATCTAAAGGGGTTCTTCTAATGTCCTTTTTAAAACAATTTTTCATTCTATTCAAGGATGTTTCCCCAATTAATATTCATGCATTTGCTCATTCATTGTAACTTCAATTTTGTTCATTAAATACATCATTGTTATTGCCATATTTGCAAATCAAACTTGGTAGTTGATTGTCACTTTCGTCAATGAGTGTTCAATGTTGTTCTTAAGTGCGACAAAAGTTTCATCGTCTTTTTCCTCATCAGGAATCCAATGTTATGAATGTAATTATGCAACAACTTATCACTTATTTCTCAAGGAAGTTATAAACACGAATCACACCCATCATGCCAAAAGTAGTGTACGACATAAATGAATATGCGACTGATTAAACTCATACCTGAGTTAATGCCTACTGATGGCGTACCTCAATATCATTTCCGCTTACCAATTCCCAAAGGCGCCAGTATTGCAAACTTGGCTCTGATACCACTTGTAACATACCCCGGTAACCTCGCAGGTAAAAGTAGGGAGTTAGAATTTTTCGTACAAATTACCACAAGTAATTAACCAATTCACAACTCCTCAATCATTATCAACCATTAAATATAATAGTCATTGGTGCATCAAGTAAATTGCCATCAAAGACAGTAAGTTTCATAAGCATTGCGTAATCTTTAACCATCACTGTAATAACATAAAACTGTCTCATGAATCCATGCATCCATTTCTTGATATCCTTAACCATATTAGATAATCATGTAATCTAATAAAGATCCATTAACATCAAGGATTCAACATCATCCGTCTGACACAAAAAGGCAATCACATCAATCACACCATTGAACACGCATATACCCTGGAAACCCCGTAGGGTGAAAACCAGCAAACGTTTAATCTTCTTATTAAACGCTCGTGAGGGTTTTCACCCCTCACTCAATGGCTTAAAGGGATTCCATCCCTTAACCATTGTATTAAAATCTTTACAATGAATTATCGTTAAGCTATCACATAACTAGCTAAAAGCTAATACAGCTTACATGTAATCTTTTTATTTACATACCGCCACATGCAACATTCCTTGTGGCCTAATTGTTCTAGCAATGGACAATACTGCAGCTTGAACTCATCTGCATGAACGAATAATCCTTTTTCCTGCCATAATGTTAAACATCACTTTCCTTGGCACCATCTGCCATCGTTTCCTGTCAATGCAGTCATCAACAATCTTGACAACAAGATTAGTTACAATAATATTCAAACAATAATCAACATCTACTGTCAATGCAGTCATCAACAATCTTGGCAACAAGATTAGTTACATTATTAAAGAATCAATAAACAATGTCTGAAATAGATTCTTTAGCATCGTCTCATATGCATAAGCAAGCATAACTTACTATTAAACTAGCATATATACCCACAATGTTTACTAATGTATAACTCTTTTCAAGAGAGTTCTAACTCATTAGCTTACGTAAAACTGAGAATAGAATCAAATCCAAATTCCTATTTTCCAAAATAAATAGCAGCCATAATAATAATTCCTTCAGGGCATGCATTATCATAGGTTTTCCCCACCAAGAAAATATATCAAATAATCTTTTCTATCTGCATACATCAACAAACAAATTTTCTACTGAGAAAACATGTAATTTAAACATTCTCTCGCTGCACATAAATAAAGAATATCACACAAGGTCAACTTATCTTTCTATTCTTTGACAACCTCATCGCCATAGCGCATGCTCAGATCCATGGTTCGAAAGGGATATGTATTCATGCCTTATGATCCATTCTCCATTGCAAAGTTCAACCCACGCGTACCTGGTATACCAACGACTTCTCACCACCATCAATTCCAAGGGAAATTACATCTCCCTGGAGTCGTCGGTTTGTGTGGGCACATGGGCAGGTATGCCAAACGGACTCCGAGTGCTGGAGTAATGCAGCCACAGGAGGGCCATGCAGTCGGTGCGAACCAATTTCGTGTACCTGATAGAGCTTACGCAGATGGTTCGAGGCGTGGAAGAGCAAGGACGCCCAGAGGCATGCCATTACCCTGCAACAATGCACCAAACCCTCGTGGCGTAGATACAGCTGAGAGGCATGACATTACCCTTCCCGTCATCAGAGCCATGCATCTGCTTTTAATGAAGTAATACGTACTTGGAAACCATTACACTTTAGTTTGGGCACCGATACTCTATTTCCTATAGGAATTTTTCTTCTGCTAACACGCTGAATCTATAGAAGTCTGCGACACAAACTCTATCAATCGAGTTTCTTTGTCAACACTCCCGCTGGTGAATATGCCCCTCTTCCTTTTGCCTTTTCAAACCTTCCAGTGCGACTGTGTATTCCCGCATGGCATCGCTGCCTTCCAATGCGACTGTGTATTCCCGCATGGCATCGCTGCCTTCCAATGCGACTGTGTATTTCCCCCCCCATCGCATCGCTGCCTTCCAATGCGGTTAAAACAAAACTCCTCCAGAATCCGTTTTTTTCTAGTTTCGTAATGGAGCCTTCCATATTCGATCTCATCCAGAAAACCATTCCGCAGTTTAAGGATCAGTTCCGTAACTGACTAACCATTCAAAATTGTTAGTTATGATGAGTTACGCGAGGGATATGACACTTTGCTACATTCGTATGTGTCTTGTTCACTTGTATTCCTTGTATGTGTATGAATGTATTATTCATGTGTGTAGGAATATATTCTTTGTGTATGAATCTATTCTTTGCTACACTTGTATGTGCCTTGCATAATTATTTTATTTGTATGTATGTGTCTTGTTTATTTGTATTCTTTGTATGCGTATGAATGTATTCTTCATGTGTGTATAGTGTGTATAAATCTATTCTTTGCTACACTTGTATGTGTCTTGAATAATTGTATTCCTTCTATGTGTATGAATCTTTCTTTGTTATATTTGTATATATATTATTTACTTGTAGATATATGAATGTAATTTGTGTGAATATATATATTTTTAAATATTTATTTATATGATTATAAATATACTATCATTATTTCTATAGATAAATATCTTATTTACAATATTAACTTGTAAATACATTAGTTTAAATATTTGTGAAAATATTATTATTTTTTATTTTTTTTTTATTTTACAATTTGTACTTTTTTTATTATCAATTTTTTGTTATTTTTTTCACTTTGATTTTTTTCTAATAAAAATTTTAAAGATTGATAATATTGATTTATCATTTTTAAAATGAAAATAATATACATATTAAAATAACATTAAAAATACATAATATTAGGTTTCCAAGTACAACCCAATTAATGATTATCATGTTATATAATATTATGCAAATCATGAAACTCAACCTTCAAATCCCCTAAAAAAGGAAAGAAACAATAACATGACATTCATAATAACATCAATTTGTAATAACACATTAATTAATTATTTAATATTAAAATCAATACAATAAATAAATTTTATTAATTTTATTTAAAAATTAGTTAATTTCAATAATTTATGTTTTTTTTCATAATCCTAAAATTTAATAATATGTGGAAAAAATATTAATTCTAAATTTTGTTAATGATAATTATTGTTTTTAAAATAATCAAGAAAATAAATATGTCTTAACTTTCATAATATGAACATGTCACCTTGTGAGTCAATATGTGTAATGTATGTTTGTGAGCACTCTTTGTTTGTTGTATGAATGTATGCATGTATGCATGTGAGTAATTGTGCCTCATTGACAATGGATTGTGTGGGTGTACGTCTGTCTGTTAGTAGAGATTTTACATCTCCAAACCAAGAGGAGCTTTCTATATAATACTTTCTAATTAATTTAAAACATAACATTAACTCTAAAACATTAAAATAGTTTTTCTAAATAATGGTTAAATACTTTTTATTATTTTAAAAATCTCTCTATATATAAACATTTTGAAAACTATATTAATTATTAAAATAAATGAGTAATTTAAACAAATATGTAATAAGTGATTATTATGATGTCTTATTATAAAATTTATTCAATAAAATGTTATTATGTTTATCATTTACAATTAATTATTAATTATTAATTTATAATAATAAAATAAAATAAATAATAATATTTGTTGCTATAATAAATATATATTTGTTTTGAGAGGTGTTCTCTAATTTAATATGGTAGAGACGTTTTAATAATAATAAAAAAAAATTAATGTAATCTAAACATTTTAATTTAGCAAAAATAAAATAAAATTAACGAAATAAAAATAAACCCATTAAAATAAAATAAAAATGATTCATAATATTGAAAATTCCTAGTATTCATGTGGAACATAGCCTATTTAAATTGTGAAGTTAAAATAACCTAAATCCATTTTGACTCTAGAACTACATGACATAGAGAGATCAAATGTCTTTTTTAGCTTGGTAAATTCAATGTTAAGCTAAAATCTAAATTGATTATATCAAATGTCTTTTTACTGTAAAAAAAAAGTCTTATTTCAAGAGATTTGATCTATCTTGAAGCTTGTAATTCAAAATTAAACTGAAATCTAAATTGATTATATTAATTTCTTACTTAGAAGAAATTTTACATCTCAAAACCAAAACCTTTTTGTATAATGTTTTTTAATTTATTTAAAACATATTATTAAATTCAAAACATTAAAATAGTTTTTTAATGATATTTAAATAATAAGTATACTAACTTAACAGAATTATAACACAGTAAAATAAATAAAATATTCATTAAAATACATATATTAAATTTTATATATATTAATATTAATTAACTTTACAACATTTTTTAAACTATATTAATTATAAAAATAAACTCATATAGTTTAAATAAATATATAATGGTTCATTATGGTTATGTTTCATTATAAACGATATTTAAAAAAAATATAAATATCAATAATATATTATTATATTTATCATTCAGATTTAAGTATTAAATAATAATAATAAAACAAAGTAAGTGGTTTGATATTTATTTTATTAAAATTTAAAATATATAAAATGTAATTGAAAAAGATTTAAAATTAAATTATTATTATTTTTTAAATTAAAAATAAATATTTATTTGATACGTGTGATTTATATAATAGAGATGTTGTAGCTTCCAAATAAAATAAAATATTTTTTAATAAAATAAAAATTAAATGAAAAGATTAATATAATGTAAATATTTTAACTAGGTCAAAATAAAATAAAAAATGAAAACATGACAATAGTTAAAAAGATATATTTATTCAAATTTTTATTTTTATAATTAATATAATTTGAAAAACGTTATATATATATATATATATAATTTACTATCTAATTTTATTAAGTTGGTAAATAAAATAAAAATTAAATGAAAAGATTAATATAATGTAATTATTTTAAGTAAGTCAAAATAAAATAAAAAATGAAAACATGACAATAGTTAAAAAGATATATTTATTCAAATTCTTATTTTTATAATTAATATAGTTTGGTTTATTATATATATATATATATATATATATATATATATATATAAATAATTTACTATCTAATTTTATTAAGTTGGTATATTTATAGGTTTTTAAAACAATAAAAATGTTGTTTAAATGTTATTAGGAAAACTATTTTAATGTTTTGAATTCAATATTATATTTTAAATAAATAAAAAACCACTGTATAGAAAGCGCTTCTTAGTTTGAAGATGTAAAATTTGTACGAGAATTTTGTACAAAAATTTCTACTATGTAGGAAATTAACATAACCAATCCATATTTTATCTTAACAGTAGATTTACTAAACACCAAGAGACATCAAATCTCCTCAGATGGAACCTCTTTTAGAGGAGATTTGATCTATCGATGCTTTGTAGTTAGGGGCTAAGATGGATTTAGGTTAGTTTGATTTCACCCTTTAAATAGGCTATGGAAAGAGAGATCAAATCTCCTCAGATGGAAACCTCATTTAGAGGAGAGATCATTTAGAGGAGATTTGATCTCTCCATGCTTTGAAGTTAGGGGCTAAAATGGATTTAGGCTAGTTTGATTTCACCCTTTAAATAGGCTATGTTCCATATGAATACCATGGGTTTTCAATACGATGAATCATTTTTTATTTTTATTTCATTTTTATTTTGCTATTTTTGTTTTTATTTTTATTTTATTTTGACTTGATTAAAATGTTTACATTACATTAATCTTTTCATCTAATTTTGTTCTATTAAAAAGAAAATATTTTATTTTATTTAGAGGCTACGACATCTACTATATAGATCGCACCTCTCAAACAAATATATACTTGTTTTTTAAGTTTAAAAAAAATATATAATAAATTAATTTTAAATATTTTTTAATTATATTTTATATATTTTAAATTTTAATAAAATAAATATCAAACCAATTATTTTGTTTTATTATTATTTTATTATTATTATTTAATAGTTAAATTTGAATGATAAATATAGATCGCACCTCTCAAACGAATATATACTTGTTTTTTAAGTTTAAAAAAATATTTAATAAATTAATTTTAAATATTTTTTAATTACATTTTATATATTTTAAATTTTAATAAAATAAATATCAAACCAATTATTTTGTTTTATTTTTATTTTATTATTATTATTTAATAGTTAAATTTGATTGGTAAATATAATAATATATTATTGATATTTATAAAAAAAAAAAAATATCGTTATAATGAAACATAACAATAATGAACAATTATGTATTTATTCAAATTATATTAGTTTATTTTTATAATTAATATAGTTTAAAAAAGGTTGTAATGTGAATTAATATTAATATATATAAAAATTAATATATACATTTTAATGAATATTTTATTTATTTTATTATGTTACAATTCTATTAAGTTGCTATATTTATAGGTTTTTAAAATAATAAAATTATTATTTAAATATTATTAAAAAAAAATATTTAATGTTTTGAATTTAATGCTATGTTTTAAATAAATTTAAAAACATTATATATAAAGTTTTTTTTTTATTTGGAAATGTAAAATCTCCACGAAGTAGGAAAACTAATATAATAATATATTATTGGTATTTATAAAAAAAATAAATATCGTTATAATCAAACATTACAATAATGAACAACTATATATTTATTCAAATTATATTAGTTTATTTTTATAATTGATATAGTTTTAAAAATGTTGTAATGTGAATTAATATATATATGTCTATGTATTTTAATGAATATTTTATTTATTTTATTGTGTTACAATTCTATTAAATTGGTATATAAATTGGTATATTTATAGGTTTTTAAAATAATAAAATTATTATTTAAATATTATTAAAAAAACTATTTTAATGTTTTGAATTTAATGCTATGTTTTAAATAAATTAAAAAACATTATATATAAAGTTTTTTTGGTTTGGAGATGTAAAATCTTTAGGAAGTAGGAAAACTAATATAACTAATTTAAATTTCACCTTAACATTGAAAGTAGCAAGTCTCAAGACAGATCAAATCTCTTGAGATAAAACTTCTTTTACAGTAAAAAGATATTTGATTTGATCTCTCTATGTCATATAATTCTAGAGTTAAAATGGATTTAGGCTAGTTTAACTTCCTCATTTAAATAGGCTATGTTTAAAACATCTCTACCATATTAAATTAGAGAACACTTCTCAAGACAAATATATATCTATTATAACAACAAATATTATAATTTATTTTATTTTATTATTGTAACTTAATAATTAATTGTAATTTTAAATATAGTAACATATTATTGAATAAATTTTATAATAAGACATCATAATAATCATTGATTACATATTTGTTTAGATTACTCATTTATTTTAATAATTAATATAGTTTTCAAAATGTTATATATATATATATATATATATATATATATATATAAATAATAGTAAGGCTGTAGATATAAATATTTTAAAATAATAAAAAAATATTTAGATCTTATTTAAAAAACAATTTTAATGTTTTAAATTTAATTTTATGTTTTAAATTAATTAGAAAGTATTATATAGAAAGCTCCTCTTGGTTTGGAGATGTAAAATCTCTACTAACAGGGTCAACCACATGAAGGTGAGAGCTTATATGACCCCAAAAACGGTCCATCATTGACATGGGACTAACCACTGAGGCGCACCCACACAATCCATTGTCAATGAGGCAAAATTACTCACATGCATACATGCATACATTCATACAACAAACAAAGGGTGCGCACAATCATACACATACCCACAAACATACATGACACATATTGACTCACAAGGTGACATGTTCACACACATCACTTTTATTATGCTTATAATGAATTTTAAAAATAACATTATTTTATATATGTGAAGAAGATTCAGTATAGATATTATGATGTTGCCAATTACATTTATTTATAAGTTAATTATTATATTATGAAAATTGAGAAGTATTTATTTTCTTTATTATTTTAAAAACAATGAACAAAATTTTAGAATTAATATTTTTTCCAAGTATTATTAAATTTTAGGATTATGAAGAAAAAATTATAAATTATTGAAATTAACTAATTTTTAAATAAAATTAATTTAATTTATTTATTGTATTGATTTTAATATTAAATAATTAATTGATATGTGTTATTACAAATTAATGTTATTATGAATGTCATGTTATTGTTTCTTCTAAGGTTGAGTTTCATGGTTTTCATAATATTCTATAACATGGTAATCATTAATTAGGTTGTACTTGGGAACCTAATATTATGTATTTTTAATATGTATATTATTTTTCATTTTAAAAATGATAAATCAATATTATCAATCTTTAAAATTTTGATACGAAAAAAATCAAAGTGAAAAACAAAATAACAAAAAATTGATTAAAAAATAAAAAATAAAGTAAAAATTGTAAAATAAAAAACAATAATAATAATATTTTCACAAATATTTAAAATAATGTATTTACAAGTTAATATTCTAAATAAGATATTTATCTATAGAAATAATGATAGTATATTTATAATCATATAAATAAATATTTAAAAATATATATATTCACACAAATTACATTCATATATCTACAAGTAAATAATATATATACAAATATAACAAAGAAAGATTCATAGACACATAAAGAATAGATCCATACACATAGAAGGAATACAATTATGCAAGACACATACAAGTGTAGCAAAGAATAGATTTATACACACATGAAGAATACATTCATACGCATACAAAGAATACAAATAAACAAGACACATACATACAAAGAAAACAATTATGCAAGGCACATACAAGTGTAGCAAAGAATAAATTCATACACACATGAAGAATACATTCATACACATACAAGGTATACAAGTAAACAAGGCACAAATGAATGTAGCAAATAATAGATTCATACACAAAGAATAGATTCCTACACACATAAGAATACATTCATACACATACAAGGAATACAAGTAAACAAGACACATACTAATGTAGCAAAGAATAGATTCATACACACATGAAGAATACATTCATACACATACAAGGAATACAAGTAAACAAGACACATACAAATGTAGCAAAGAATAGATTCCTACACACATGAAGAATACATTCATACACTTACAAGGAATACAAGTAAACAAGACACATACGAATGTAGCAAAGAATAGATTCCTACACACATGAAGAATACATTCATACACGTACAAGGAATACAAGTAAACAAGGCACATACAAATGTATCAAAGAGTAGATTCCTACACACATGAAGA
Organism: Pinus tabuliformis; assembly: GCA_031772625.1. Lineage (NCBI taxonomy): Eukaryota > Viridiplantae > Streptophyta > Pinopsida > Pinales > Pinaceae > Pinus > Pinus tabuliformis. The sequence goes on from CM062816.1 coordinate 1,570,881,842, forward strand.
ATATATTCATACACATACAAGGAATACAAGTAAACAAGTCACATTCAAATGTAGCAAAGAATAGATTCCTACACAAAGAATAGATTCATACACAGTTGAAGAAGACATTCATACAAATACAAATAATACAAGTAAACAAGAGACATACACATGTAGCAAAGAATAGATTTATATACATATAAAGAGCATATTCATACACATACAAAGAATACAAGTAAACAAGACACTTACAAATGCAACAAAGAATACATTCATACACATATGTAGAATACAAGTAAATAATACTCATACAAATACAACAAATAATACATTCATTAACATAGAAGAATAAACACTCCAAAGAAGTACACACAAGTAATGAAAACACTCTCATTTCATATATTCTGGAAATAATACATTCATATACATACAAAACAAAGAATCGAAAACATACATAATAACCCAACACACACAAATATATGCATTCAAAAATATATTTATTATATATAAATAATAAAACCAATAGACAAATATTTAAATATAGTAAATCTATACAAATAAGTAAAAAGACATTTAAATATTTACAAACATAAACACTCTAATTAATATATTAATATTTAATTTAAATGTATAAAAATATCAATATAAATATTAAATTATATATATATTCTTCATGTGTGTCTGAAAGAGGAAAAAATATAATATAAATATCCTAATAAGGTACTTATAATAAAAATATATAATTAAACATATAAAAAAATCAAAGACAAAACAAAATCTTAAAAAAAAAAAGGAGGAAAAAACCAAAAAAAATAGAAATTAAAAAATATAAATAAATTTAGATTATAAATTTTATATAATTTATGTGAATAATATTGGTTTTTCCATTTGTGTGGATGAGATGGAGAAGTTGTTTAAAACATTGAAAAAATGTTAAGTAATTTATGTGAAATATAAGAGTGATTTTGGTATTTGTGTGTGTGCGGGGAAGATGTTTAAAACATGTTTATAAATTATTATTATAATAAAAAGATATATTTGTGTTTGTGCATATTGGAGTTACTATAAACTAAAGAACATGAAAACCATGACACAACTCAAAGGAGGGTTACCATTTAACCTTCCTAAGAGCCTTTTGGAGGGGTTGACCCCTCCACCAAAAAAAAGCCTACTCATTTTATTAATGATAGTTTGTGTTCATGTACATTATTTGATGGGCCCATCTAAACAAAATATATATAGAATTTTTTCTAATTACAACACTAGAAAACATAAAACTAGATAATGTCTTCCATCCACCCACGAACAAATTTGGTATTGATAAATTTTCTGCAAAAAAAAAAACATTGAAATGATATTGTTAGTATACAAACCTTTCCTAACAATTTGTAACATAATTAAATGCACAATTCATATTAAAAAAAAAATCCATTTTATATGTATGTTAAAAAGAATGAATACAATATTATTATATAAAATGATACAAATATGATATAATTTATAAATTTAATATAATAACAATTAAATCTAACCATTACATATTAAAAATAAATAAAAAAAACACATTTGATAACTTTTAACTTCAATACAACAATAGCATGCTTTTAAATAGTAAATAAAATTGTCAACAATTAAATGTTATATATATTTTTCAAATTAAAATATAAAATAAAATAATGAATAAAATGGTGATGAAATACATGTTTATTTTTGAAATACTAAATAGAGAATGCAGATTTTTGGTAAATGTATTTATCTCAGTAAACATTCGAAATTATTCTTGGTAAATGTATTATCTTAATAAACATTGGAAATTTAGTTTAAAAAAATGGAAAGAGAAAACATCTTGCTACATAATTAATAAAACTACCTAATGTAAAAACAAATGTTAGATTGAAATTTAATTATAAAAAAAAGTTGAAAGAGAAAACATGTTTGCTATATAATTAATAAAACTACGTAATGTAAAACTAAATGTTACATTGGAAATTTTTTATGTTGAAAAAAGAAATTTAATAATAATAAAAATGTTCTATATAATTAATAAAACTACTTAACGTAAAAATAAATATTACATTGTAAATTTAATAATAAAAAAGCGTCGAAAAAGAAAACATGTTCCTATATAATTAGTAAAACTACGTAATCTAATTAATAAAAGAGAGGAAAAGGCTTCGATTAGGTGAGAGTTGCCACGTGACCCATTTTTATTTTTTAGGAAATCATATTTTTTTGATTGCTTTTATCTCATCATGATGACATTCTGGTGTTGCCAATTATTGCATATGACCTGTACGCTTGATTAGTTGGGTTCATCTCATAACCAGTTATGTACGCTTGACCAGTTATGAGGAAGCGACTCATCAAGAATGACCCATTATCCAGAGTAATGACTTACCACAACCACATATTTAACCATGCGGGTACATAAAATGTGATAGGCGTACGCATCTTCATTCTGAACAACCACATGAAATGTGATAGGCGTACAGGTCAAACTATAATGCAATTTCTTTTTTGTTTCAAATGTTTTCACAGGTATTCGGAATGCATCATGCATTATATTTTATCCTCTGGTAACGACAATGGTGGAGTTGTTGATTGGGGTTTCTATATCTTTTTTCGAAATTTCATTCCTGTGATACAGGAACAATGGAAATAACTAGAAATAAACCAATTTTTTCTAAATTTCTCGATTTGAAGCCGGAGCTTCCCCGCCACAAAACCTTGCAGTTAACTTCTGCTAATTTAAAGCTCTTCCCGCTCCAACCTGGAAACATAACACTCTCCCTCAAGACAAACTACGGGTTTCTTGCCCCCGATCGATATCACCGCTCGAGGTTTTCTGGAAGAGGTAGCGAAGATTGGGCGCCGCTGCCATGACATGAAATGCTTGGCTTGTGAGTGGCCTAAGAATCTGCTCGTGCAGGCTTGAAAAGTCGATATGCTATAACCAAGTGATGTAGAATCAGAGAATTCTCAGACAGAGACAGACAACACAATGGTGGCTGGACTGCATATGTTGGTTAGGCATATTGGAAGCTTATTACACATAGACAAAGATAGCTTGTCATGGTTTAGAGATTATGACCGTGGTTAGGCATTGCTATTTTTGGGATATAGAAATTTGTAAATTAATCCTTGCTCCCCAGATTATATAAAATTGATTTTTCATTTTTAAAAGAAAATAAAGAAATTTTGTTTCAGTTTTACCCGTTTCACTTATATAAAAGATAAAACCTGTTTCACTTATACAGCGTGAGAGATCGCCTTATATGGGAAACCTGTTTCACTAAACAAGAAGGCTTTCGCCTTTAGCAGAACGCTTCACGAAGATGCGTGATAAGACAGATTAATGGAATTCGCTATTGGGAATATTGGAATAAGGGCTTAGTGAGCTATTAATGGAATTCGATATCGTGAACATTGGAAAAAGGGCTTAGTGGGATTGATCACCGGGGATATACCAAAATGAAATCAAAGATTAATAGCTTCCTTATCATGACCCTATAATGGGATTAATAAAACCAAAAACAAAGGAAAATAAATAAAAATAAAACAATTAACTGCGGGCAAAGAACAGATTAAAAAAAAATGGAAAAGAGTAAAGCCTAAAGAATTAAAATCATTATACTTAATTTAGGGCCGATAATATCAAAGGATTAGATGCATTAGAAATAAATAAGAAGCTAGTAGAAATAAAGATGGAGTTATTGTACTTGTTTTCACTTACAGAAACACAAAACAACTTATCAAATCACTAAAATATAAATAAAATATAAATACATGTTTAGCTCCATTTGAGCATAGAAAGCGAGAGCCAGAGGTATGAGATAACTTAGTCTATACATTTAGTTAGGTTTTATCTCAATTTAACCCAAAAAAAAAAAAAAGAGAAAACCCATTAAAACAGGGGAGGAAAAATCATGTAAAATGTAGGAATGACAGATTGATAAAGCGGGTCATGGGTTTTAATGAGGAAGGAGGACTATCTTATCAAATCCTACTTGTTCGACAAGAGTCAGCCAAGGGCGTCGAGAAAGTATTTGAACGGTGAGAAGCGGTCTATCGAGATACCAACCGATAGACCGCTTGCTTGACCCGAAGTAATGGTAGTGGCTATGGCCTCCACAAAGAAGTAAGGGAAATAAGGGTAATGATCCCTGTCGATTGTTGAATCTGCAAAGTGTGAAACTCATGTAGAAATATAAATGAATATGGACTAGATGTGGAGAATGAAATGAATCTGCAAAGTGTGAAACTCATGTAGAAATATAAATGAATATGGACTAGATGTGGAGAATGAAATGCAGTAAATAACTCTGAAATGAAACGCGATTAAACGCGATACCCAAGTGTCAGGTTCGGGAGGCTCCTCTCATGTGACACCTGTGCCTCTGATCTAACACACGGACTACGTGTTCATCATACTAATTATTTTTAAAATCAATCTAATTTTCTATCTTCAAATATTATTACGAATATTACTAAAATGCATCGTAATCTGGTAAATAAATTAAAATTCTGGAACGTAGACGGCTTAATTAAAGTAATAAAGTATAATTGACAGGCTAGACCCCTATTCACCTATGGAGTTATGAGTGTCAGCAGCCTGGTTAGTAGCAGATTTGACTTTGGAGACTTGCAAAGTCTTGCGACGGGAAGAAGTTTTAGGGGCAACGCCACTCTCTTGGAGAAAACAATAACAAGACCAGACCAGACCAGACCAGCATGATTGTGGAGAAAACGCCATGAAAAGGTATTTAACAATTCGTTGACTACTAACCAGTTATATCGGCTTTCAACACATCGATGAACATGTGATGAGTAAAGGTTTAGGGGGGGGCAACGCGACTCTCTTGGAGAAAACAATAACAAGACCAAACCAGACCAGACCAGCATGAGTGTGGAGAAAACGCCATGAAAAGGTATTTAACAATTCATTGACTACTAACCAGTTATATCGGCTTTCAACACATCGATGAACATGTGATGAGTATCGATGCAGAACATGTGTTGTACAAGGTGATAATGGCTAGATGAACAGAAAGTTCAGGGTATTAAATTCAAACGGTTCTCGCTTGAAGGAAGAACTAAATAATTTGAACACGAAAAATCCTAACTGAAGGGATGACAGAGAGTGGGTAGATTTTCTAAATCGAAATGGAAAAATATTCACAAACGGAAATGTCAAGAAAGGATGACCACAGATGCTCTCGACAGATTTTAACCGTCTTCTCCTCGATTATATCACCAAAAGCACCATGGCAGTGAGGACACTGGGAGAAAGCACCGAATAAGCGTTCGGTATGTACAACTCTAGAAATATCTTCACTATAAACATTTATATATAAACTTTACAATTAAAGAATGTTTGTAATACTCTTTGAAAGAGGAATAATAGGCTCAAAACGAAATAGAAAAAAATCATTAAAGGCAAGGAGGAGGCGGAGTTGGCGTGGAAAACAGGGCCATTCACAAAATTAGAAATAAACACAAACCATGAAACAGAGGAGAACATGGCAACATACTAACCTTGCTTATCAGGAATTTTTCATTTTCTATTTAAACTCCGCAAAGTGATGGTTGCAAAAGCGCTGGAAAATCCTCATTCTCTGCTACAAAAACACTGGAAACGCTACTCCAGCTCCTGTATGTAAAATTCCAACTCATCAGAAAAAGAAACATAAAAAAGGGCCGAGAATGAATTTTAAAATAATTCAAGAAAATATTGCCATAAGTACAACTCACTTTGGATGCATTATTTGTTAGATCAAGTTGGCCCTTCAACCACCAGTGCATAGTCTCCTTGGCCTGGACTTTCTCTCTCAATTAACAGACACACAAAACAAGCATTTACAAACTACACAAGACACAACCACAACACTACACAAGACATTGATGCATACAACACTACACAGAACAGAACATTTATGGAGCGCTCCATAAGACAGACACAGTGCTTGAGAGAGATAGAACACCCATGATTAACCTGTAGATTGAACAGAGAAAACCATCTCTGAGGTTAACCAGTTGAATAAACAAAGAGATGAAGAAACAAATTAAAAGGAACCGAAAATTACTCTGCTGTTGTTTTCAGATTGGATTGCAAAAATTACGATCACCTCCTCCTCTTCGTATGTGAATTTCCTCCTCTCATTCTTCATTCATCACAGTCGTCAATCCCTCTCATTCCTTCATTCATGAGGCGCGCCAGTATATAATGACTAAGGCATTCCTGCGTTTTATGCTTGAGTTTTTGGACCGTTGTGTTCAAATTTAGCTTTAACCAATCTTTTAATTACTATTCATTAAACCAATCTTTTAATTACCAATCTTTTAACTCGGTATTATTAGTTTATAATTTATGATATTGTTGTATTTCTTTATACCTACTGCGTTTTTCAGTTCTATGTTTGCAGTATTTGGTTATTTTATTTTACAATTCATGATCTTTTAACTCGGTATTATTAGTTTATAATTTATGATATTGTTGTATTTCTTTATACCTACTGCGTTTTTCAGTTCTATGTTTGCAGTATATTTGGGTATTTTATTTTACAATTCATGATATTGTTGTAGATTTTTTTGACCGGTTGCGCTTTTCAGTTCTCTGTTTCGGCAACATACTTACGTGGCTGTTTGGGCCGACTTCCCGTCTCCGTTTACAGAAATGGACTTTAACCTTTTCATCCAAATTGCGTATGGTCGGAAAACCTTATCATGTCTAAATGTGGTACTATGTACATCTGCAATCTGTCATTGTCTCCGCGCCCGTCTAGTGGAAAACTCAAGATGGGGAATTCAATTCAACCTAAGGAGCTACAGCGTGCCACGTGTCCCTAAGGAACAACCGCATAGCGAAATGTTTAACACGGTGCAATTTTGGGTAAATATCATACCGGATAGAGTTGCTGGCTTCCGCACTCGCTCATATGATGCTAATTTACATGGAATTTTTTATTTAAAATTTAAAGCATGATTTGTTTAGATATGTGGAAAAGTCATATTTTAAAATAATATTAGTATTATTTATAAATTTAATTTTAATAAGTATGTTAATAATTATTTTAGAATTTTTTTGGAAAGCTTTTTTTATATTTGAAAATTTATAAAAAAGAATGGAATATTAAAATTTTATAAAAAAAATTCGAAACTTTTTAGAAAGTTAATAAGGTAAATGTGTAATGTGTTTAACGTTAAACTTTTAATTAAATTTTTTAAAATAAAAATCATTTTTTTAAGTATGTATTATAATTAAAAACAAAAAAAAAAAATATTTATTTCATTACTAGTTAGTTTTAATTAAATGCATATAATTATTCAAAGGACGTGTAAGAATATTTCATTCTTATTCTCAACAATAAATACAGTGTTTCAATTTTCATGTAAAATAATATAATTTTATACCAAACTTAAGAAGGATAAAAGTAATTAAAAGTAAACAGTAATAGTATTATGCTGAGAAACACATTATGTGTATCGAGTTCACACATGTACCTTTTAGAAGAAAAATAAAATATTTTTTAAATAAAAAATGCCAACTATAATTAAAAATAAAAGTGAATATATCCATTTCCTTAGTCATAATAAAAAAAATATTAATAATCTTATTCTCACTATGCTAGCTTGATTTATTATTGACATTACAACTCAAAAGATGTGGTAAAAATATTTCATTGAGTGTGGAAGATATACAATTATTATACTTCACAAAGATATTTCAATATAAGATATAGGTAAATTATTTAAATGTATAAACAAAGTGAATAATTGAAATAAAGAAAAAACTAGTTATTTCTTAGTAAGAATAATAAAAAAGACATATGCAATTTGTTCAATTATGAGTATGAAATTAATGTGGCATTTAAAAACTATTAATAATAAATAAGAAAATTGAGTTTTAATTCAAATATATCAATAAAAAAATGGTTAAAACAATTTAATTAACCTTACTATCCTACATGTTGGCTCCTTTGCTGGAATTGTAAGTTTAAGTTGTGCACTCTACATAATCTAAGTGCTCAACAAGTTTTTGAAGGCATTTAATAGATTTATACATTAAAAAAGTGCAATTTAAACAATGAAAAAATGTACACCACCCTCTAAAAGAAATTAGCACATAAGGGATTTAATCCCTCTCCATAGTTGATAGATTTGGGGTTAAAATCCCTCTCCATAGTTGATAGATTTCGGGTTAAAATGAATCTATACTAGTGAATATTGAAACTATTTTTATCATAGAGAATGCTCTTCTATATATTTCCTAACAAATCTATGAAAAATATTGATATTTAAATATATATACATATATTATTCATTATTTTAAATATGCACAATTATACACTTAAGTTTAAGAATATAACTCTACTCAATTAAAGGAAAATTTAGTTTTACATCTTTCATAGTTTTTCTTTAATTAAAAAGGTAACAAATAATAAAAATAAAAATAATTTGATTTTAAAGCCATAGCCAAGTTTGGAACCAAAATTGTTGTATGAGGCACTTGTTTACGGAAAAGCCCTTTATATTTGAATCTTTGTCTTTTTAGAAAAAAACGCACCTTCTTAACTATTGGTCATTCTTTTATTATGCTTGATATAGCTTATTAGGTTTATGATTATAATTTAATAAACAAATATTATATAACCACAGGCATATCACAATTATTATATAATGTAATCATTAATATGTTTTAATGATTAGCTATAGAATAATTATTACATGATATTTATTTATGTCATTATGATAATATATCTAATAATATATCGCAGGTATACTATAGAAATTTTCCTCAAATTTGAGAAGATTGTGTAAAATTCTTGAGATTTTTTGAAATCGATAGGAAGAATGAGTCCTTTTGTAATTTTTTCTCAATTAAAATGTGTTTATTATGATAGACATGCCTCATATTAAGATTATGTCCTCAAATTTGAAGGGTTTCCTAGATTTTCGAAAGTTTATCCACATAAAATGTGTTTAACCAGGTTGTTCAAAATTGATTTTTGAGAAGGATATTTAAAATATATTTGGTGTCACCCCTTATTGTTAAATTTGGAGGGGGTTCCTAGATTCCACATCAAATTTGAGGAACTTTACATTATAGTAACCTATTTTGATTTGAGGAGGTTGCTCAAAATTGATTGTATACAACCTCCTTTAGTTTGAGAAGGTTATTGTTAAGAAATTTAGCCACTTAAATTCCATTATATTTAATTGTCAATCTATGGTCATAAACTTTTAAACACCAACATTGTATGTGTGGAACTAGTACATAAATGATTCTAAAGCTATGAAAGAACTTTTACAATCTACTGCTCTAAGGCATGCATTGGCAATAAATTGAACTATCATATTGAAAATTAAAAGGATACAAATATTTGTTTAATCAATGAGCTTATTTTTTCAAGACAACTTTGTGGACTCCAATCATATTCCTGTGTTTGTCATAAAATCATTCTATGATTAATTAAGAAGCACGTTCATTCTTCAACCTTCAATTCCTAACTTTTGTAGGGCGGAATCCACACTTTACACTTGAAATATAAAATTCAATCAGGAAGAAAGTAAAATGCTATAGGCTTGCGTGATCACTAGGATTACATCTAGAAAATATTTTTATGATCTCTGATCACAATATTTTTTTTTGCATAAGCATCAAATAATTTTGCAATTCCTTAAAAAGAACTTTTGTTCATTAACCTTCAGTGCCTAACCTCAATACGGAAACCAAACTCTTGTAATAAAGAACATATGAAGGTTCAAGAACTAAAATTACATAGAATTAAAATATTAATCTACAAATAAATAGAAATACAAATTATCTAATTAGATAATCTAACTAAGAAATAAATGAATTCACAACGCAAAAGTAGGGAGCCTTACCTATTGACTTGCGCTACAAAAGAAAACTATAGTTGATATGAAATTGCGGAATTATATCACTACCAGGCACTTGGCATGTTTTAAATGGGCCTTTCAAAACAGTAATTTAATACAACTGAACAAGTTATCCAAAAAGGACATGACACACATAAGCATGCAATGTCAAATAGAAAGACACTGAGATTGTTGACGGAGTTCACCCTTCCTGGGCTACGTCTCCGGGCCCTGCTCTAAAAGGCTAGGACGCTCGTATTTCAGTGAATAAGAAGAGGTACATCAAAATTAATGATACAATTGCGACTATTTACCCAGTATGGAAATGTTCTCCTTAATAGAACTCTTGCAATTTCACTTGACATTCTACAAATGACTTGTCATTTACAACAAAAGCATAGAGTCTCTAACAATGACTCTGACTTCTACTAAAATTGAGAATTCGAGTTTCATCAATACATTGATTATTTACCTCGTCTCCCCTTATCTAAGTGATGCACAATTCAGGTACAAACTTTTGCGGACTTCACTACTGTTGCTAGTAAACAAGTACTACCGTTGAATCTAGTATGTGTCAAAACCCCCATGTCAGCTCTTCAAGTTTCCAAATCAGCTTTCAGATGCTTCCGGAAAGCCAAAAACTAACTTGAGAATTGCTTGCCTCTGAAATGACTTCAAATTTATTCTTTACATAGAATTTCACCCAGATGAACTGTGCACACATGTAGCTCTGGTGACTGTCAGAAAGGAGGCCTCTGTCTAAGATTTCCAATGCCTATCTCCATTCGCAAAAAGGCCCAAGGATGACCAATATATGCTCAAATGAACATTACTAGCACTAGTATGGCTCTGTTCTGTAGCTCATTGTTCAACTCCCCCTCTGCAGTGGTGCAATGGTAATCCTTTTATAATGCCTCGGCCAGGTTCCAGGTTCGAACCTACCGGGATATACATGGCAATTTGTTTTAATTAGGTGGAAAAACCTATACTCAGTGCAATAAAAAAATTACAATTAGCACTATAGTTATAACAACTATTAATTTTGGCGCACTTCGTTTTAGTATGGTCTAACCATATAATGCGTATGCTTTACAAAGGTTGGACCGATTACAATATCCTCCACATGTTTATGTAATGTCTTATCCTAAGGTTTATTCATGGTAGATATAGATTGGACCGGTGGCTTTTGTTACAATGATAATCCAAAGTTTTATCATATAACTCGGTGAAATACCATATCATAACTCAGCTCCCATCAGTGTGGCGATCAAGTGTTATGGCAACCCGCGACCATGTGAACTACTTCCGGCGATATCCCCATGCCACATAGTCATACAACATTTTCCATGTGAACTGGACCTACTCCTTACCAGTTTCCAATGATTCGATGGTATATCCCGTGGCAATTCTGACTCAGTACTCCATGTTCACAACCTCTATCAGTCATGGCAATAACTCGATGGTGTTGTCTTAACTGTTCTCACATCTCTGTTTCATGTGTCACATCTCCACGCTAGATAACACTTGTTGTAATTGCATACGTGACGATCTATAGAACCACAGACCTAAGGCGTCTAGCCCCAGCGGTCTCGACATGCTCTGACATGTCGGCCGGAGCACATATTGTGTGTTGTCATCCCTGTTGTGTTATATCACCAGACCACATGGCTGCCACCTCCGCATTGTATAAAAGCCATAGTTTTTGTTTCAATATATATTTGCCATCAAACATTAACATATATGTTTGCAATACGGTTTAACACCATATCTTCTGTGCTTTGTTGGCAACTTGACTCACATCCTCCGACAGTCATGGCCATTAACTTCGCTACTGTGTGACTAGACCTTCGTGCCATGTGACTGGACTAGGATCCATCATGTATGAACCTGTTTATACTTTGTTATAATTTTGCACCATGGTTTATAAATTTTTACCATAGGTTTCGATTTCCTCCCATATTGCGTATTTCCCATAGGTTCATTACATATTCTGCCACCATTATTTGATAACATAAGTCTTTGCGCCCACCTAGCATTTAGTTATATGGTTTGTAAAACATATCTGTCCCTTGCGCCCACCATGGTTTTTACACATAATTTCAACCTTAGGCATGTTTTAATATTAAAGAAAATGTGCACCTTTATTTTCATATATGGCATGTCATATGGTTTAGAAACCATGGATTTGAAAATGGACCATAAACTTATTAATGCACCCATGACTTATAATAAAATGTGCACCTTTATTTTCATATATGGCATGTCATATGGTTTAGAAACCATGGATTTGCAAATGCACCATAAACTTATTAATGCACCCATGACTTATAATATGAATCTTTAAGCAACCAAAACCAAAAATCTCACCATTCACCTCGAAATATGCATCGGAGATGAACTTTGAATTGTTGACTTAGCCATTGCCATGTGTCGAACTGTGTGAATGCCACATGGTCCGCAAGGCTCCTTTTCACATGTTCACCATAAATTTTAATGGAAATTTTCTCCCTCGCACGAAAGCCAAATGCAAAATCCGGAGATACCACCAGTACCACCGCGTCGAGCTCTTCGACTTGGCTCTGATTTTGCGAGCAACTGGGATGTTAAAACTCAACACATGTCAAGAACAATTTTTCTATCTGGGTCCATCTTGGACTTCAAACATATAGCAAACTTTGGCTTGAGTTAACAAGATCCATTCTGGATCAATAGTCTAAGTACTTCTATAAGATAAAACTTATAATAACATCATTTATATTAAAAGAGGAGTACACAACTTCACATTACAATTATAAAGACAATCTGCATATACGTAGCATGGATCCACATATGCCTCTTCATTGAACTTCAATATACACCAACATATGGCCTTCATATTGGACCATTTGAACAATTTTGCAATACATAGTTTGATTGATTTCTTGACCAATCTTGTAACATTATAAACATCACCCTTTGACCTTTACTTATTATAGATGTTATATAGTATAGGGAGGGTGTACTGAACCATTAATAGCTCCCGAGTACACAAATACTTCATAATTGTTTACATCCCAAAAGTAGTGTAGGGTGTAATGCCATTGACATATATAACTCTCACTAGTGTGGGTAGTTGCTTGTATTTTGGCATATGATATTTTCATGACATGCCATGCCTGAAAATATTTGTGCCATTTTCCAAAACCTTTAAATTGATTAATTATCCAACGGTTCTTGTGTTGTATGCATTACCGCCATGCATTTGACTAGAGCATTAATTATGAGTCGACACCTTTCTTGTTTAAACTAGGAGCAATCCAACCAACATTGGTCCATCTCAAGCTACCTAACAATGAAAACCATGTGGAAATTTTCACCCTGGGGGTGCATATATATGACAACTAATGATTTGGTTACTAGATCTTTACTAGGGTTATAAGATCTGATACTCATATTAGAAAAGGCAAGCTCTAGCTCAAATAACTCAATTAAAAATAAGGGAAGAGATTTGAATTTAACATCACACCTCATCAGCATGTCATGACCATAATGCAAGTAATTGTGAAAAAATAGGAATGATCATTGGTTACAAGAGGGAGTATAAAGGGAAAAACTCACACTTTTGATAGTAGTAAAGGCCTCAAAATGAAATTCCAATGTCTTCCTCACATCTGAGACTTTGCAAGTCCTCATGCAATCTTAGGTGAATAGCCAAAATTAGGTATATGTGTATGTATATATACACATAGATATATCAATATTATGTTCATATATATGTCAATATATATATACCAATATATGCAAAAGTATGTATATACTGGTATATATACACAAAAATAATACTATATAGATATCATTTATTATATATCAACATATAATGGCTATATATATACCAATATATACACTCACATATTATGTTTATATATATTGTAGAATACATACCAACATTATTGTAGTAGTCATATATATTAAATACATATTATGTTGGTATATTAGTGGTGGTCGTCATTTGGTAAGCACAATACATAGATAGATTAAGAGATTAATACTTTAAATAGTTTATGGTTTTGTTGTAGTAAAACAACAACCCCCCATTTTGTACTTAATCCATAAAAAATGGGGACCACACTCTCTTTTATTGGAATAATTTTGGCAAAACCCGAGGTACGACAAAACCTTGTTTTTTAATTAACAATCTTTGTTCCCATCCTGACTCTCGTTTCTCAAGCTGACCCTTCCATGTTTACTTCTTGATCATCCCATGGTGGGACACAAACTTTCCTGACATATTACTGGTATTTTCTCTAAAATTTTGATGTCAATCTCGTTATAGCCCATTCACTTGTCAAGTGTTTTACCTTACGCAAAGCCCCATGGAAGGATTATTTTTTTTTTCTAACAAACCTCTTGAACCATTTTGTCTCTTAGACTCTGTTAGTTCTCAGATCTGAGCTGTTTTTAAATGTTGAAACCTAACTTGCACTCAAGTAATACTTCATGGGATGACATGGCCATTGTTTCTACATGGAATGCTTTACACATGCTCTTATCAGATGCTACCATCTGTCACATTACACCATGTCAATATTTGGCAACTAGCCATATTTTTTGTACATAGATGTTAAAATTCTCAACAATTCTTTGTCTCATCGTGGCCTTCTTATAACATGTTACCTAAACTTGGCCTTACTCCCATGATGTGAATTAGGGTTAATCTTAACGAATGATTAATCAAATGGTTAACTTTAATATTTTATGTAATAACGACATCTTCATAAGTAAATATAGGTCATTTCAACTTAAATTAAGTTTTTCCATCATTCATGTCAGTATCATCCTACATACAACCACTTCTTTCTTATAGTTAATACCATTCATTTCAGCCTTAGTTTTAATAATTGTCTTGTTTCATAGTTCTAAATAAGCCCCAAACTCATAAATTCCACCATAACTCCAGTTTTCCTACTTGTTACAGTCAGTTCATTTTGCTATCTATGCAAGAATGTTGAACAAGGGCAAGAAACCTAAAAAGAAGCATTGGGTGCAAAAGTCATCTCAACCAGTCCTTTAAGTGGTAGATGATAATAATTTGAATACATTTATGTTTTCAAACACATTAACCAGTAAGCCCACTGGTGATAGAGATAGGTACTCCTTCAATTCATTTGAGACACCATTGTCTGATAAGGGAAGGGTTGTGTGTACCAAAAATACCCTTAATGAGGAACCAACATGGCAACTCAAAGTAGATGAAATCTACATCCTATCATATGGGTCATTAATATAACATAATGTATGGAATGGTTTTCATGAAAAGGACACCACACATAGAGAAATATAGAAGAGTACGCAAAAACCAAAATGAATTATTATATTCTTATAACTTAATTAATAAATTATCTTTATTTTGTAAAACTTTTATTAGATTATTTAAATTTTATATATTTTTCTTTCATTCTTAATTCTTTTATTTTTAATATTATATGTTTTCATACAAAACTTTTATACTAATTTGAATTAGTATACAAAGTTTTCTACATATTTTAAATCCAATCATAATAAACAACCCATTTTATCATTATTTTTTAACAATATAATAAACCTGATTTAAATAATTCACTTTTTTTTTAAATGACAATTAAAATGAAAAGTAATTAATGAAAAACAAACCATTCCATCACCACATAAAACCTTACCATAAAACAATGTATTAATAAAGGACCCCCTAATTAAACCAAAATAATTTATATATTCCTTTAATATTTCCTCGAATATATGCCTTCTTACTGAAGTCGAATCGAGAAACATACATGGATTATTTTATAAAGTGGCTCAGAATATTAATATTAAAATCCAAAAATACTTTAACTTGCTTTAATCAGAATTGGTTTTCCCATTTATCTTATTTAATGGAAAACCATGTTTAATACATCTTTATGAGGAAACATAAAGTAATGCTAAACCAATTGATTGGAATGTAAAATGATCATCGAAAAGAGCAGTTTGAAACTAATATATTAGACACAACATATTCTTTACTAATTGATATATAAGAAACTATCCGATATAAAATTAAAATTAACTTCAAATGAGGAATAAATAAATTATTTGATACATGAAATATTTTCTCTTGTTTTTGTCCATATTGTAATCAAGAAAATCTCGTTTATTTACACACCCATTGATCTTACCATTTTCACAAAAGTGACAACGTTCTTGGAGCATGTACTGCTATGATTAAAATTTATATTTATTTTAGTAAAAGAATATTTTTTTATTGCACATTTAATCTATCAAAATCTTTTCATTTTGAAGTTTTGGAATCAACGAGGTTGGGTACTGATTCATGAATCAATTTTGATCAAAATCACTATAACATAAAGCATAATAAAGTACTCTCTCTCAATCAAAAGAGTTAACAGAGGATTTGAACTAACAATTTCAAAAGGAATGTTGCTAACTACTCTATATCTAATCAAAAGACTTAAGAGAGGATTTGAACTGACAATTTCGAAAGGAACTATGCCAACTAATCTATATCCAAAGACTAGAAGAAATTTAAATATAAGAAAAATGATTTTATACCCAGATTTGGGTAGATGTTTTAATAAAAAAAATTTGCTTCCAACAACCGAATATAGAAAGTCCTTCCTGCTTGTATTGAGGACAAGCTCATGTTTTGGGATTATAACAGTCAACGAGTCTAATTGGAAACTTATTGGAAAATCAAAATGTAATGATTTTTCTTAGAATTAAGGCCAATTTTATAGATGAAATGTAATATGGTCATACAAACAAAGCAATTTATGTAAACCAACAACTTCCAACTCAGAAATTCTAACAATATTCCCTGGATTGATAGTTGCTAAAACAATATTGTAGCTAAACAATGATACAATTGATATGTAAACTCATCCAGAGTACATATTTTCCTACCAAGATCGTCCCCTGGACATAAACCTTTATATTCGAAATTAAATCGAGCAATGTTAATTCGGTACTACGCTGGAATTACTTGGATGGACACTGAGAATATTTTCTATCTATTCGGCTACATCGGCCTCACCAAAGTGATCTTTTGGGATATAGTAACCCGATGTAGGATCCATCATCCAAGGCCTCTTTTAATAACCTTTATCAGACTTGTCAATGGCTTTTTTGGCTATATCCTAATTAATCCTCTACTTTCTGTTGTCAACGCTACCGTGTTGTATCCTCGCCTACAAGGGAACATCAAGTAAAAGGGAAAAAAACCAAAAAAAATAGTTTTCTATTTCCAATATAAACTTCGATTTTAAAATTTTGGCGAACATTGTTGGAAGGGATTTTAGTGGCATTATGAAGGGAGCCTACATAGCCTGAATGACTAGATTTGATCCCAAATCATATCCATGCCCCCCAAATCGAGAAAGGGCACTGACATTCGTATCCTTCAGATGGAAAATGGATATCGCGACAAGGACATCCACGATCAAGAAGATAAACTTGAGAAATGATAAGAAATATATCTTCAAACTCCAAGGTTGATGTTTAGAGACCAAACGAAAGGCCATTTAAATAGGCCCATCTGGAAACAAGAAATGAACTTGTTCAATTAATTTTTGGAGCAGTAAACTTACTTACAGTATTTCTTTCATGTGGTTAGGGACATCACACACCCGTGGTGCATTCCTTTACATGTCCACTCTCCTGAACTTGGATGGAACTGGAATTTACTACCAACTTTCACATGATGAGGCTGGGGAGCAAATTTTCAGCCATTCAAAAGCTAAGGGTTTCGTGTCATGTCAGGGTGCTTGATCTCAAGCTACCTCTTCAAGAAAACCCTAGCGGAGGGATGATTGAGAAAGATTACGAGCAGTAATATCAATCCTGGGATATAGAGGGATTGAACTAGGGTCGCCATCGGTTTTATTGCAATTGGGGACAGTGTTGATGCTGGTGGGTGAGAAGCAGAGTTCATCAATCCCACGACCAAAATGAAGCAGGGAGCCATCGTCCTTATTCAATAACCTGTAGCAAAAATTTGGCATGCAACTTTTCAATTCGAAATCCCAGGCATAAAGGTATTTGAAATCCTTGGTGCAAAAGTAGCATTGAATGCACTTAAGTTCACATATTAATTGCCTTGTGAGAGTCACAATTCCCTGACGTGCCAAAAATCAGGAGGGTTGTGGAATTGCCGGAAGATTGAAAGCATTAACAGAACATGCAATAGAGATGAATGTGCCTCGTTGGCCATGTCAACTAGCTTGGGCAACCTGCAATCGAGATAAGTTCGATCCCCTATTTCTATGTGAGTATATTTGGGTATTGTATTTTATAATTTATGATATTGTTTTAGTTTTTTTGACCTGCTATGTTTTTTCGTTCTCTGTTTCTATGTTTCCTATTGGGCGCAGGGAGATGCTCCTTATGCTGGCGTGGGCGAGTAGTTATGATGATGTTTTGTAATGGGGATTATATGAGGGCTTCTAAGTGTGGTCTCTACCTGTAGATGTTCTTGTATGGTAAAGAGAAACACAGTGCCAAGGGAGATGTACGAAAAAGATATAGAGTTTGAGTAAATAATGTTGATATTTTTTTCTAAATAAAATAAAAAATAAAAACTTCTTTCCATATATACTTATGGTATTAAATTTATAATTTTAATGGCTCATTATGTTTCTATAACTACTTACATTTGTTTTTTTAGTTGAGTGTAAACTACACAGACAATGAGTCATAGAATTGTTAAATTTTTTAAACAAACAATGAGTCAGAGAGTTGTTAAAGTTTTTAAACAATTAAACTTTGGTTACATTTTAATATTTTATGGATGTTTTTTTCCCCAACTTGGGAGAACATGTTGGAAATCTTATCTTATATACCATTTAGGGAATTTGTTTAAAAATATATATTATTTTTTTAAAACTATTATGATTAATGCCTTATGTTAAAATTTAAGTTTTCTCAAATGTTTATTATTATTATTTTATGTTGATTTTAAATTTCCATAAATATCTTATACTTAATTTTTTTTAAATCTATTTCAATTAAATAATATTTTAATAAAATGTCTTTAATTAATAATCACTTTTAATATTAAATGATATAAAATGGGCACAGGTAAACACCAAGAATTGGGTCTTCCATTTCCCTAATATGCCCTTCCTGTTGTTGGTGATTATGGGATTCATTCAATTGGTTCAACTGAGATTTGGTCAATTGGTTCTCCACCTGGATTTGCAACTTGGTCCCAACCTGGTGGTGCATATGCGGCTTGCAGCATTGAGAAAGCATCTAAAACTACCAACCACAGAGGATGCCCTAACTAAAGACATTGAAGAGGATGAAACACAGAAAGCTGACATGATGAAGTTGATTATAGAGTAGAATAAATATATTAGGTAGATGGAGGCAGAAATGGAAAAGATGATAAAAGAGAAAGAGCAGAGTGATAAGATGGCCATAGTCCCCCTGGATGCCATAACCATCACTCAGCTCCCAGAAACAGGAACATCCATTGAAACTACTTCTTCCACTCATACTGCAAGTGCTGAACAGGTGACAAAGACACTGGAGAACATGTCAATCTAGTCATAAGAGATCAAGGCATTGCATGGGAAGCTCAAAGCTCTAGAATAAAAGAAACCCAAAGCTGAAGCTTCTCATCTTATTGAAGTGCAGAAATCACAGAGACTGTTAGAGAGATTGAAGAAGGTAGAAAGGGATACATCAATTGGTCAGACCTTGGCCCAAGCCAAGGAAACCATTTGGATAGGTATTCTGGACTCTATGAATGAGATTTGGCCATCTGTCCAAGTCATTTTTGAATAGAAAGAATTGATAGAAAAGGCCACTGAAAGCATTGTTAACATAATGGAGGAGTTGCAGGATATGCCCACAGAAGCCTCCAACATTATCAAATTCCTGAATTCAAAGAACAAATATGAACTTGAAGAATTAGTAATTAGTGACAACACTGCCACTATTTTGGAAGTCAAGAATTTTTTTACTAAAAGGAACATCATTGATCAATTGGAGGAATGATGTCAAACACTAGAGCTAGGAGTGAACAAGTTTTGCAACAGAATTGAAACATTAATCTAGAAAGGATTGCCTTGCATATATGTGATAAATGATAAATTGATCACTTAGGAAGATTATGTTATGAGGATGAAGGAAATGGCCAGAAGCAACGTCAAGTTCAGTGGCATAAAAAGTAGTATGATAGTCAGAGAATTTTTAGAAACCATGGAAAATGACTTCTACATCTAGAATGAGCTAAAACATGTTTTTACAGTGAAGCCAACTTTTGCAAAATATACTGAGGTTGATGAGATTTACCGAAGGGTAATTAAATTAACCATACTAGATGAAAAAAGGTGGGAAGAACTTTGTGATTTACTGGATTAAAGGGTAATTCAGATGTAGTAAAAAAAACAGCCAGCACGACATCTAGCACATTAGCGCAACACAGTTTTGAGGCTGATTCATCAATCGAATACACCAAAACAGAGCCACCTTCCCATTGCATCTATCTACATTTCCTATTTTTCTGCAAAAGATAAATTGTATTGTTTAGAATAAGGCTAATAATACATTGTCGGTTGAGACAACGATTTTGTAATGATTTGCATAAATACTTCATTGTTTGAAGTATTAAGGGTTGATTTCTGAATATAATTTCCTTTGTAAATTGTAATTTTTGAAGTTTCTGGAAGCATCAATAATACAAGGACATTTTCATAGGATTCATGTAGTGTACAAAATGGTGATTTGTTTCTTCGGTTTATGAGTTTAAACATTGTTTTCCTTTGTTATTTTTGAAAATATCAATTACTGAACAAAAACTGTGATGAATAGGACATGTTACATATATCACACTATTCTGCTCTCTCATAATCCATTTAAATTTATGAAAAGATCCAATTAGTGCAACTTAGATTTCCCCGTGAAACTCCTCTAAAATTTCATGTCAAATCCAGGTAAATCTTTAGACTCCATGGCCCAATGGAATTATATCAATTAAATCAACCAAACCATTCAATCAAAACAACCATCACAGTCATAACTAGCCTAAAATTCACATAAAACAAACCTAAATTTTACATAGAGATCCATCTCTAAAGCTGGCAGGGCCAGATCCCAAGTTCCAAAGTGGTTTTGATGTTGTCCTATGTGTTTACTCCCTCAACCTCAAAAAGACAGAATGACAACATAGTGGTGACCATACTGGGGACTGTAGGAATTTATAGGGTAAGTTCCTTAGACAGAACACCAAAGGACACTGCTCACAGACAAATCACATATCAATACACCAGTATTCTTGACGTGATTAAAACCTGCAAAGAGGGAAACAGTCCATGACTTGAGCCAATGCGACCACTTCAGGAAATTTATTAATAAAAGAATGAAAATTTACATAAGATTCTCTCATGAATGATTACCCTACAAATGACCCTCCATGCTCTTTAAATAGAGATCATGGACCAATCGAGTGTTAACCCACGGATCAAGTGTCGGTAATACTGAGGAGAGAATGAACCGTCATATTACTTCATGTCTAGAACATATCGTGACTGTCATATTGTAAGTTACAAAAGTACATAGTAAAGAAACACACTTTACCTAACTCTACACTAGACCAAGTTATACTTAACTATTTTCTATGTGTCAGAATATCCTAACATCCCCCCTTAACAACAACTTGGGATAGGATTAAAGGATGTTCAAATATGACACAATAGGAGAAGGAAGGAGGCATTAGAGCCTATCCCCCCTTAGTGACAACTTCCTGAACTCCAACCATAAATCGAAGTTTAGTAAACTTCGCCCTTGTGAGAGCCTTTGTAAAGATTTCTGCAACTTGATCATCTTTTGAACAGTATTGCACTTCAAGAACATGGTCATGAATGAGCTTTCTAATGAAGTGCATGTGCAGTTCAATGTGTTTTCTGCACTGATGTTGGAATGGATATTTGCATAGTTGAATGGCACTTTTATTATCACACCAAAGTGTAGTCGGATGCTGCTGCTGAAAGCCAAACTCTGACAGGATCTGACGAAGCCATAGGGCATCCTTACTAGCTTCTATGGCACCATGATAATCTGTTTCTACTGAAGAAAGAGAAATGAAACTTTGTTTCTTGCAATCCCATGTAATAGGTCCTGAACCAAGAGTGAACACATAACCTACAGGAGACTTTCGATCATCAGGGTCACCAGCCCAATCGGAATCAGTGAAACCAACCAATAGAGGAGATGCTTCTGCATTGTAATGAATCCCAAACTGAACTGTACCTCGAACATAATGAAGTATTCTTTTAGATTCTTTCTAATGACTTTCATGTGGGTTTTCCATAAACCGAGCAATAAGGCCGACAACAAAGGAAAGGTCAGGACGAGTATGGGTCAGATACAAAATTTTTCCTACCAGTTAACAGTATAAGGTAGCATCAACTTCAGGGGAAGTACAAGTGACTAAAAGTTTGGCTCCAGACTGAAAGGGAGAAGGGGCTGGCTTACAATCTTCTAGGTGAAAATGGCATAGAAGATCACATGCATACCTGGACTGGGAAAGGGAAATACCTTCCTTGGATTTCAAGACTTGAAGACCAAGAAAATAATGCAAGTGTTCAAAGTCTATCATTTCAAACTTATT
Source organism: Pinus tabuliformis (assembly GCA_031772625.1). Lineage (NCBI taxonomy): Eukaryota > Viridiplantae > Streptophyta > Pinopsida > Pinales > Pinaceae > Pinus > Pinus tabuliformis. The sequence goes on from CM062816.1 coordinate 1,570,904,325, forward strand.
TTTAAGGTTGGACTTCACATGGTTTATAAGGTTGGGATCACTACTAGTAAGGATAAGATCATCAACATAAATAACAAGAATGATAAGAGACTTGCCCACTTTCTTGGTGTAGATAGTATTATCAGAATGACACCTAGAAAAGCCAGTTTCTAAAAGAAAGCTATCCATTTTGGCATACCAAACCCGAGGGGCTTACTTGAGACCATAAAAGGATTTCTTAAGCCGACATACAAGGTTGGAGTCTGTTTGTATAAAGCCAGTAGGTTGTTCCATATAGATTTCTTCATGCAAGTCCCCATGCAAGAAGGTAGATATAACATCCATCTGATGGATTTCCCATTTGAAAGAGGCAGAAAGGGAAAGAATAAGGCAAATAGAGTTCATTTTGGAAACAGGGGAGAAAGTTTCAATATAGTCAATGCCTTCAACTTGTGAAAAACCCTTAGCAACAAGACGAGCTTTATGTTTACCAACTTTTCCATCTGGTCCATACTTGGTTCTATAAACCCATTTGCATCTAACAATTTTTCGTCCCTTTGGAAGAGGAACAAGATCCCATGTATCATTTGCCAATAACAAACGATATTCTTCATTCATAGCTGCATCCCGATCTGGATGGCTTGAAGCTTTTGCAAAGGTGTCAGGATCATAATTCGCTAAAGCTTGAGCCAGTAAAGAAGAGGCTCTATCGAACTGAGAATGTGTACATCGTTGATCTATAGGACCACCGGCAAGAGCACCTGATGCATCCCGAGTAGCACGAAACCATTTTGGAAAATAAGGAGATGAAGGAGGATCCTGAGAAGGTGGGGGAGGATTGTCAATCTCGCTGTCATCATCTAAAGAAGAAATATTTTGAGAAGTAGAAGGGATACAAAGAGCTGGCACATCCGCTAAGCTAGGCTCGTAGGCCGATATATTTTCAGCAAACTTTACATCTCTTCTAATGATAACATTTTTGGACTTAAGTGGAATAAGTCTATATCCTTTGACATCTTCAGAATATCCAACAAAAATACATTTTTCACTCTTAGGTTCTAAATCTTTATGTTTCTCATCTGGAATATGGGCCCATGCTTCACTTCCAAAAACATGAAAGTGACTTACATCTGGTTTAATTGAGCTCCATGCTTCTTCTAGAGTGATATTCTTTAAACCTTAGTAGGAGTGTGATTTACTATGTAATTTGTACAGTTAATTGTTTCTGCCCAAAAATTAAGACTAAGTCTTTTAGATTGAAGCATACAATTAGCCATTTCCTTTAAGATGCGATTCTTCCTTTTAGCTACACCATTTTTTTGTGGAGTATATGGAACATTATGTTGCATTTGAATTCCATTCTCAATGAAAAAGTTGATGATTTTGTTGTTAACATATTCTCCGCCATTATCAGATCTTAGCTTAAGAATTTGAAGTCCAGATTGATTTTCAACAAAGGCCTTAAAGGCCAAGAACATGTTAAATACTTCACTCTTGATTTTTAAGAAGTATACCCAAGTGCGTCTGGATAAATCATCAATGAAAGTTAAGAAATACTTGTAGCCACAGAATGAAACAACTGGAAGTGGACCACATAAATCACTATGCACAAGCTGTAAAGGGGCTGAGGCGTGCCAAGAGGCATTTTTTTCAAAAGTATCTCGATGATGTTTGTGGAGTACACATCCAGAACAAACACCATCTTTGCAAGATACCATTGGAAGACCTATCACCATATTTTCTTTACATAGATTCTAAAGGGAGCGATAGTTTAAGTGACCAAATCGCTCATGCCAAAGTTTGCTCACTTCATCATTATGAGCAACAAATACTGAGGGACGATTTGATGACCCAGAGTTGTTAAACTAATACAACATTGTAGAATCATCAGTAATGCCAATAGCTAAAATCTATCTAGGATCTCTTAGGTCCTTAATTACAACATCATGAGGTGAAAATTCAATGATTTTACCTTCACTTGAATGAGTTATCTAATATACAGATAGAAGGTTGCAGGATAAGGTTGGAACACATAATGCATCATTAAATTGACCATTGTCTAGATGAACAGTTCCAGTCCCTACAACACTAAGAGATCTATCATCACCAACACATATATTTTTGGTGTTACAATCATTTAAAGAAGCAAACATGGCTTTGTTTTTGGCCATGTGATAAGAAGCTCCAGAATCAATGAGTCACTCATGAGAATGAGAAGAAGAAGATACATTTAGTGCATAACCAGACTGAGATGCTTGACAATGACATGCAGAAAGTGTTATTCCTGAAGATGAAGTTGAAGTTGAAGAGTGATCCAAATGGATGTTATGCTTCTTCATTGCTGCTTCCAAGGCTTCCATCTTCTTAAAGCATTTGGATTCTAAGTGGCCATCTCTATTACAAAAGTGGAAATGTATCTTCCCTTTTTTTTATTTTCCTTATCATTTTGTTGAAATGATTTTTCATTTTGAGACTGAAATTGCTTAGGACCCTTGTTTGGTTTAGGACCATTCTTTTTAGGATACTGCTTCTTAGGATTCTTTGAATTTGGTTGTTGTTGGGTAGCTAAGGATTTCTTAGAAGTGTTTCCAAGATTAAAAAGACTAAGATATAAGAGATTTTCTTGTTCTCTTATTAAAGAATCATAAAAGGCATCAAAAGAGGGGGACTTGTAGTCTTGTCCTTGAGAAATAAAGGCTTCTCTAGTAGAATGGAAGGTGGAAACAACCACAGAGTAGGTTGGTCCGAACTTAGTAAGAATGGAATAGATAAGGCTACCATCTCCTTTCTTAACCTTAACACCTTGCAAGAGAAGTCTAAGGGTCTTGAACTTGGACAAAAATCTTCAATGGAAGAAAATTATTGGGGTCCAATGTAAGCAACTCATTTTCGAGTTGATGGGCTCTAATTTCATTTTTAATTCCAAAAACTTTAGTGAGTTGTTTCATTGCTTCATTAGGAGTATCAAGTTCTGCAATATGGAATCTAAGGTCTGGAGAAATAGACATTCCTATCAACCCACGTGGTTGATATTGCCTATTTTCCTATTTGGTTGCCTTATCTTCATCTTGAGGTTTGGTTTCTTGGCTTGAGGCTATTCTGTAAAGACCTTTACTTCTAAGTAAATCCACAATGTAGGACCACCATTGGAAGTAGTTGGTGCTGTCAAGAATAACTTGGCATGGACTTTCCATTTTAACAGAAATTATGTTGAAACTAAGTGTTCCAATGGGAAGATCTCTAAAAATTAGGCTGATTAAAAAAAAATGGCTCTGAAAATGGCTTCCGGATGAAGAAGTTATGGCTTTTTGAAGAAAAGTTGTTGAAGATGCCGACGAAGTGCGTGAATGTGCGGAAATGAATGATAATGTTATATTTAAAAAAAAATCTCCCCCCTGCCCTTCCAAACTTAATCTAATTAGCTCACTTAAAAAAAAATTATGTGACTCACTTTTATAAATAAGTGAAAGTCACTTTTACAATGGTACTTTATGAGCTACCCACTAAATTGTAACTTAAATAAAAGATAAAGAGACTTTAGAATTACAAGTGGCTCACTTTTCATAATCAGTGAGAACACTTTTACATAAAGTAACTTTAAAACATAAGCTACATGTGCTTTTTGAAAAAGTAACTCAACAAAAATAAATACTTGAGCTCAAGACCTCTATTCTCATAAAGTAACTTTGGACGAAGTGAGCTAGTTTAGAAGGTTAGTAATTTTTGGAAAAGAGGAAGGGTTTTTTTTTTTAGTCACTGAAGCTTTGGGGTGTGTGATTACTTGAAGAAGCTCTTTTTTTCCTACAAAACAAAAATCACAAAACCCAACACGAACATGAAAAAAAAAACAAACCTTACAGCTTGAAGTTAGCTTTCGCTGGAAACTAAATATTTTCCTCAATGTTTCTAATTTTCCAAGATCACACTAAGGCGTGGCATAAAAGAGCATACACATGAGAAAAATCCTTCCTTTATGTTTCTGATTTTCCCAGATTGCACAGAGTCACGAGGCAAAGAGCATATGCAGAAATGAAAGCTATAGATCCGGTAATAAAAAAACAGAGAGCTAAATAAACCAAAATAAATAGAGAGATGAATAGCTAGAATTGTAAATAAAGACTGTATACCTCCAGATCTTAAAAATGATGTAGCTAGGGCTACTGGAAACCTTTTCACGTGAAACAAAAGGGGTTCCTCACTGGAACAAATTCTCCTAACACAATAGAGCAGTCCTCTCGGCCCAAAAGCAGTCAGAAACAGTAGATCTAGGAAACAACAAATGGATGCAGTTGTACTGGCTTCAGACTTGGATCACCAACGGATGCAGCTCTCAAATAGCTCTGATACCATGTAGGAATTTACAGGGTAAGTTTCTCAGACAGAACACCATGGAAAGAGTCCACGACCTGAGCCAACGCAGCCACTTCAGGCAATTTATTAATAAAAGAATGAAAATTTACATAAGCTTCTCTCATCAATGGTTACCCTACAAATGACTCTCCTTGCTTGATCTAGGATGTTTTCGCTTATAGATGTATAGAAAAGAATTGCATATAAAATTGCAGCTCAACACATAAATGTGTGCATATGAAAAGAAGAATAAGACACATAAAAAGGCACAAAAGAGAACACCAAGGATTGGTAATGGAGTTCGTCCAATTCAAACTACGTCTCCGGGCCCAGCTCAACAATGGGGAGGCCTTTCTTATTAAATGTCATGAATAAACATAATTACATTAATCAACCTGTCCATAAAGAGGCTTATACCTCCAATTTGCCTGATGGCTATGAAATGAATGCTTGAGATGGAGTGGTGTGTAGCACCAAAGCTTCTCGCAGCTATAGAAGGGACTAGAATTGTGTAAATGTTCAAAAATAGCTCAACAGATGCTCTCGGCCTCTGCGAAACAACATGCTGCAACCATAAAAACACCTCCTCCCCATGCTCTTCCATTGATCCTCTTTTATAAAGGATTTTCGGACAAGATCCCATTTAAAATAGGGCATGCCTGGTTAATAAAAGAGGTTGGTAGAGTGGAAGGATCGACAGGTGCAACCGTTCCTAAAAATGGCCTATTTATCATTGCTTTGATAAGGCTTCTAAACCTCGAAAAACACTGCAAATCTATCCAAAAACCATATGCCCGGACCTCAAATATTATTAAATCGAGATTATAGTCTGTATCAGGTCCGTGTTGAGGTCGCGGATCGGCGTTTCGCTGTGTCTCCTGCCTAGTCCTTGGGAAAGACTGACCACCGATCGCCAATCGCCGATATTGGCATCGGCCGATCGCGTCGGCATCCCACACATATATCGCCCCGAGTGTTTGTTGGAGGTTTCGTCGATTCGACTAATCGTCGATCGCATTGTCCATTCTTCGATATATATATATATATATATATATATATATATATATATATATATATATATATATATATATATATATATATATATATAACCGCCGATTGCAATGGCCTTTGATCCACCGATCCAATCTGATCGAAGATCGGCGATCAAGGGTTCCACGGCCCAAACCTTAAATCCGCCCTCATGCGACCTCCGATTGTGATTTTCCTTTAAGGCTTTAAGACCCATTTTTCAAAGGAAATTCCTCATTCTCTTAAAGATTGAAGAGCCCTTCTTTTTGCAATAACTTCATCATCTGGACTCGGATTGAAGTATCGTTTGCGTCGTTGGAATCAGGAAGACGAGATCTACATTCTGGTCTTGAGTTGACTTCATTCTGATCAATTTGATTTCTACGTTTCCATGCCATTGTATCTAAGGATCCACCTAGATCAATCCTCCCCATTGAGGAGCTTTTGGTCTGCCAAAATCTTTTCATTAGTCAATTGGCAAGTGAGGGTACTATGCCCTTACTTTTTCTTTCTCCAACCATCTGGCCTTGTTGGGATCCATTCCATTGAATCCAACTCGAAGGTATTCTACATCTCCTCGCTGTGAAGTCCTGGTTCTTCTGTCGAGGATGATGTCTTTGGGAAACTCATCGAGATATTCAAGTGCAAAAGCATTGATGGTAGGAATTGTGCCCACCTCATCAGTGTCCATGATCAAAGGTGGTTCATACAGCTTCAGGTTCTCCACATTCACTACCGAGTACATCTGCATATATACCAACAAGTCAAGATGAAAGGCATTGTTCCTAATCTTCCCCAACATGGTGAATGGTCCATACCAGATTGGCCGCAACTTCCTTCCTTCTTCCTTCATCCTATCTTTGCTGATGTGGAACCACACCTTGTCACCCACTTGGAATTGATGGTCAACTCGGTGTTTATCATGTCGAGCCTTATAACGGGCTTGACTCTTTTCCAATTGTTCTTGCACTACTTGGTGAATCATTTGGATTCACTGAATGAATTGTTGAGCTTTGTCTTTATCATTACGTCCACTGGAGCCATCCTCCCTCCCAAAGACTGTATCTAAAGGGTCCTTTGGCAGGTAACCAAAGCATGTCTCGAATCGTGACCGCTGTGTCGATGAATGCACTGCTTGGTTATAGGAATGTTGTATATAGGGGAGATGTTCATCCCACAACTTGGGGTGTTTCCCACAATAGCCTCGTAATAGGTGTACCACGGTAGGGTTAACAACCTCTGTCTACCCGTCGGTTTGCAGGTGAAATGTCGTGCTTCTTTTCAGTTTGGTATCCATCATCCTCCACAAGCTGGTCTAGAACTCCCCAAGGAAGCGAGAGTCTCGATCCGAAACAATTGATGTGGGTAATCCAAAGTGGACGCAAACATACTGAAAGAAAAGAGAAGCAGTCTGTTATGCAGTAATCTGCTTTTTACAAGGCATAAGAATACACATTTTTCTAAACTGGTCAACAATGACATACAAATAGTCATGACCCTTCCTAGACAAAGGTAGACCTCTTACAAAGTCCATTGACACACTTTCCCATGGACGAATCGAAATAGGGAGTGGTGTGTAGAGCCAAAGTTTTCTATTAGAGGGCTTTGAAACAGAACACATCACATAAACCTTTACATAGCTAGTCACAATGTTTTTTATATGAGGAAAAAATAAAAATCTTTGTACATGACTTAAAGTCTTCTCGACACTAAAGTGTCCAGACACAAGAGAGGTGTGGGCCTCTCGAATTGCATGTACTCTTTCTCCTGTGGGAATACACAATTTACCAAGTTGATACAACAATTTTCCCTACAAGTGATAGTTTTCCACCTGTGAACCATGGGTTAGTTTTGCATAAACCTCCTTAAAGTCATCATCGTTAGCATATTGTTCAGCATAACTTTCAAAAGACAACGAAGCATTATGAAAAATAACAGAAGTAGAAATAGGAGGGCGAGATAACATATCGGCCACTTTATTGCTAGTGCCCTACTTATACTTTATTATCAGATGAAATTGTTGAAGAAATCCCATCCACTTGAAATGACGAGTTTGCTGCAACTTGGTTTGTGACTGAAGGTACTGCAAGGGCTGATGATCTGTATGGATGATGGTCTCCTTTCCGATCAGGTAGTGTTTCCACTTTTTCACGCTCTGCACCAAGGCATAAAGCTCCTTGTCATAGGTGGGATAGTTTATCACAGCTTGAGAAAACTTCTTAGAATGGTAACAAATTGACTTCTTTTGTTGCATCAGTACATCTCACATGGAATAACCGCTGACATCTGTTTCGATCTCAAATGGCTGTTGGAGATCGAGTAAGGCTAAGATTGGCGCGGTGCTAAGTTTTTCCTTCAATGTTTCAAAGGACTTCTGTTGTCTTCCTCCCCATTGGAAGACCTATTTCACACTTGTCAATGTGTGCAAAGGTGCTGCAATAACAGATAAATTAGCAATAAATCTCCTTCAATACTGGACTGCACCTAGAAAGCTACGGACCTCAGTTACACTAGTAGGCTTAGGCCAATTTACAATTGCTTCAACTTTAGCGGGATCAATTTTTAACTGACCATGACCAACAATATGACCTAGGTAACCCAAAAAGGTTTTCCCGAACTCACACTTTGACAATTTTACAAAGATTTTTTCTTTCTTCAGCACATCAAGCACTTTCTTTACATGACTCATATGTTCAAACCAATTCTTGCTAAAAACTAGTATATCATCTAAATATACAAGAACAAACTCATCAATGAAGGGCTGAAATACATTATTCATAACCCACATAAAGGTGGCTGGAGCGTTGCAAAGCCCGAATGGCATTACCATCCATTCAAACAGCCCCTGCTTGGTTTTGAAAGTGGTTTTCCACACGTCCTGCTCTGCAATTCGGACTTGGTGATAGTCACTGTGCAGATCCAATTTTGTGAAATATACAACATTTTTTAATTGATCCAATAAATCATCTATGCGTGGGAGGGGATAGCGATTTTTTATTGATATTTTGTTGAGTGTACGGTAGTCCACGCACATCCTCCAGCTGCCATCCTTCTTTGGCACTAGAACAATCGACAACCCGCATGGAGAGGAGCTCGGCCTGATCACGCCTTAGTCCAGCAATTCCTACACTTGACGCTTGATCTCCTCCATTTCGATTGCTAACATTCTATACATGACAATATTCGACAGAGGGGCGTCATGCAACAGGTGGATCTTGTGTTGGATCTCCCTCTATGGAGGTAGTCCCCGTGGCTCTTGAAACGATGCATTATAATCAACAATTAAATCCATCAATTCTTATTTATACTTACCATCACAACCTTGGAACACGTTCGCGAATTTGGCCTCCTTTTCCTTGATGATCATAAGCACGCATGCCTTGCTAGAGTTCACCAGCCATTTCATCTGCCCAACACTTACGAGGCTGGAGTTAATTTTGTTTTGATGAGCCTGCACTATGTACTCTATCCCATCCTTAGTGATGTGGTACTTATTTTCATGGCGGAAAAAGACAGCTTTTCTGTCATACAGGTAGGGGCTCCCCAATACCATGCCACAAATGTCCAATGGTATAACATCCATCTCTACTTCATCTACCAGTTTAGAAGCAATCACAAATTTTACCTTGCACTGTTAGGTTACATTCAATTTAGCTTTATCATGTATCCATCCTAGCAAGTAAGGCTTTGGGTGCAGTTTTGTTTCTAGGCCTAGCTTCTTTACTAGAGATTCTGCAATTAAATTTCCTTGGGACCCCGTATCAAATAGAGTTTCTACTTTGATATGGTTTACTACTACTCTGATATGAAATAATTCAATCCTTTTTCTATCATTTAAAATGGACTCATCTACAAAATTGGTGCTTCCCTGTGATTTAGAATCAACAGGAGGTGTAAAGGTACCTTTTGTTCCCACTGATGTGACCAACGCTTCATCTCCTGAATCTGATCCAAGGTCTTGCTGTGTTGCTGCCACTATTTTATGCTTCCCTTTTCCTCCATACTTCTTTGGGCATTTTTCTGGGTGTTGCTTCCAACAGTGGTCATCATCGTGGCCTTCTTTGTTGCAATGATTGCAATAAGGCCACTCTCCCTCTCTGGCTATTGTTGTTTTCTTCTCCTTCCCTTTCCATTTCACTTTGGACCTTCCATTGGGAGGTTTGAATAGTGGCTTTCTGGATTGGTCCTCTCTTTCATTCTTGCCCCTGTTTTCAATATGAATTGCTTTCACACTAGTTGCGTCAATAGTTGTTGGTTCAAACAACAATAATGAATGCCAAATATAACTATGCAGTGAGACAATATACTTAGTTACAACTTCAAGTGTATCTAGTGCAATACCCAAATTCAATGCTTGCTTCCTAAATTCTTCTGTAAAACTCTGAACATCCTGCCCTTTGCCTTGCCTTAAATATTACCAATTCATCAAAGCTTTCTGTTTGTATCCTAAGGGATAAAATTGTTCCCTTAACGCAGAAGTAAAAGCAGACCATGAGGAAAAGAGATTACCCACATTTTTACTACTCTGTAATTTACTCTCCCACCAAACGAGAGCTGTGTTGCCCAGCCGTAGAGAGGCCAGCTGGATTTTTGCCTCATCCTCTACGATTTGTTGAATCCTGCAATAAACCTCAATCTTTCTGATCCAATTGTTAAGCTTTTCTGCATTACTTTCACCATTAAACATAGGAAGATCAAATTTAACATCTAATTTTAAAAAGGGTTTCTTCGATGCATCCTTTGGATTTCTTTGATTATGGTGGTGTGGGGAAGAAGAACCTTCACCACTCGAAGGAGAAGGAGGGGGTTCTTCTCCATCATTCCCATGTTGAACCTTGTCCTTCTGGATTCCTCTCTTCAACTTTTTCCAGTCTTATAACCATCTGACTAATATTTTCTGCCATTGAATAGAAAGTCTTTTTGAAATTGCGCTCCTCTTCAATACGAGCTTCCTCTTCAGCGATGTTTCTTCTTTGAGGTTCACGCCCTGCTTTTGGATCAAAAGGTTCTAGATTCCCTTCACCTCTGTGAAGCCTGCCTCTTGTTAGCATACAAACATGAAATTCACATATAAAAAGCCCTACTCTGATACCACTTGATCCATGATGTTTTCGCTTATAGATGTATAGAAAAGAATTGCATATAAAATTGCAGCTCAACACATAAATGTGCACATATGAAAAGAAGAAGACACATAAAAAGGCACAAAAGAGAACACCAAGGCTTGATAACGGAGTTCATCCAATTCGAACTACGTCTCCGGGCCCAGCTCAACAATGGGGAGGCCTTTCTTATTAAATGGCATGAATAAACAGAATTACATTAATCAATCTGTCCATAAAGAGGCTTATACCTCCAATCTGCTTGATGGCTATGAAATGAATGCCTGAGATGGAGTGGTGTGTATCACCAAAGCTTCCCGTAGCTATAGAAGGGACTGGAATTGTGTAAATGTTCAAAAATAGCTCAACAGATGCTCTTGGCCTCTGCGAAACAACGTGTTGCAACCATAAAAATGCCTCCTCCCCGTGCTCTTCCATTGATCCTCTTTTATAAAGGATTTTCGAACAAGATCCCATTTAAAATGGGGCATGCCTATTTATTAAAAGAGGTTGGTAGAGTGGAAGGATCGACGAGTGCAACCATTCCTGAAAATGGCCTGTTTATCATTGCTTTGATAAGGCTACAAAACCTCGAAAAACACTGCAAATCTGTCCAAAAACCGTATGCCCGGATCTCAAATATTATTAAATCGGGCTTATAGTCTGTATCGGGTCCGCGCTAAGGTCGCGAATCGGTGCTTCGCTGTGTCCTTGGCCTAGTCCTCATGAAAGACCGACCGCCGATCGCTGATCGCCGATATCGGCGTCGGCCGATCGCATCGGCATCCCACACATATATAATCCCAAGTGTCTGTTGGAGGTTCCACTGATCCGATTATTTGCCGATCACATTATCCATTCACCGATCTATGTATATATATAACTGCTGATTGTAATGGCCTCCAATCCGTAGATCCAATCTAATCGAAGATCAGCGATCAGGGGTTCCACGGCCCAAACCTTAAATCCGCCCTCATGTGACCTCCGATTGCGATTTGCCTTTAAATCTTTAAGACCCATTTTTCAAAGGAAATTCCTCATTCTCTTAAGGATTGAAGATCCCTTCTTTTTGCAATATCTTTATCATCCGGACTCGGATTGAAGTACCGTTTGCACCATTGGAATCAGGAACACGAGATCTACATTCTGATCTTGATTTGACTTCATTCCGATCACTTTTTTTATAAGTTTCCATGCCATTGTATCTGAAGATCCACCTAGATCAATGCTCTTTAAATAGAGATCATGGACCAATCGGGTGTTAAGCCATGAATCAAGTGTCGGTAATACCGATGAGAGAATGTATCGTCAGATCACTTCATGTATAGAACATATCATGACCGTCAGATTGTAAGTTACAAAAGTACATAGTAAAGAAACACACTTTACCTAGATCTACACTAGAGCAAGTTATACTTAACTATTTCCTATGTGGCAGAATATCCTAACAGGGACGAATACTTTTTAGATTGAAAATAATTATTCCCTGGTAGTTAATCAATATTTCAATAAAAAAAAATTGTTATATCATCATGAAATACTTGATTTGAGGTTGTAATCTTGTATGTATTGAGTGTATTTTTATTTTTATTTTATTGCATATGTGATGAATTTTAATAGATCTGGCTCCTAAGAGAATTTTCACTAGAGATCACCTTGATCCTAACCCTACTGAATATGTAGATAATCCAAAGAAATTGGTGAGAAAGAAAATTCTTACAGAAAGTGAGGGTAGTAATAGTCCTTTGTCTAGGTTCAATCCTCTTCCTCAGAACAATCCTTTGTCTAGGTTCAATTCTCTTCCTCAGAACAATCCTTTGTCTAGTTCTAATTTTCTTCCTAAGAAGTTTGAAACTATTCAAGACATAAAGTTTAATTTTCCTTTCCAACATAGTTTGTTTAGGACAAAGTCTGAAAGCTTTGTAAATCAGTTTGTCATTGATCAAGATTTACTGAAGCCATATATACCCCAAGCTTAACCTCCCGAATTAGATCGTGCTCTAGAATACCTACAACAATTCGATAAATTTCAGAGTCTAGTCTCAGTTTTGGACCAAGCCATTGAAGAATCTTATATTCAACAATTGGTTGAATTTTCAGCTTTAATAGTTGCATGAGCTTCTTTTTCCACCCAATCTTCCCAGTCTATTAATCTACAACCCCTAGTCTTACTCATTTTATAATATCTACTTTTTCACCTATAATATCTCAGACTATTGTTCCTACTATCCATGTAGTTATCACAACTACACCTACAACAGGTCCATCTTCCAGTCAATCTCTCAAACTAGCTATGGTAGGTAGGTATACACCTTTGGTGTTACCAAGCCAGCTGAATGCTATGCCTAGAGATTATCAATCTAAAATTCTGACCTTTGATAACTCTAGTTCTCATACTGCTCAGCAACATGTTGATAGAATGAATGATGTTTTTGACCTTCAGGAAGTAGATGAGGCTGATGTAAGAATGAGATTGTTTGCTCAAAGTTTAGGAGGTGATGTCAAAAAATGGTTTAGGAGTTTACCTGTAGGAAGTATAGCCAACTTTTATGCATTCCATCAAACTTTCTTAGCTATATGGGAAATCAAGAAAAATCCACTTCAACTCTTGGTTGAATACAAAAGGTTGAAAGTAAAGACAAATGAAACTATGGAGGAATATTGTGAACGGTTTAATATTGTTTACAATGCAATTCCGATAGACATCAAGCCCTCCCCTGGCCTAGCTTTAAATGATTTTCCTGATGGTTTTTATGTAGACATGGAATATCAACTTAGAGAGAGGGACCTGGCAACTTTGGAAGAAATGCAAGCCAATGCTGTAAAAGTTGAAGCTAACGTCTTAGACAAGAAGGCCAAACTAAAATATGAACACAGGGTTACCATTAAAGAAGAGCCTTCCACTTCTGCATCTGATCATAAAATTGATAACCTAGTGAGGGTAGTGGAAAATATGATTCAAAGAGTAAACATAAATGATCAAGCTCAAATGAGAGAAAACCAAAATGCTCCTCAAAATAGAAACCAAAAATTCAGAAGGAATGTTCCCCAAATCAAACAACGAGAACAAAAGGGGTCAGACCAGTAGGTTCGGCCTCGTTTTTAGGCAAGCTATATTGATGATGAGGGTAATATTATTGAAGATTTAAATGACAGTCAAATAAATTTGATGGGAATAAACTATGATGAATTTTTTTTCTCACTCAAGAGGAGCAAGAACTTTTCCTCCTAACTCAAACTGACCTTGACTTTGAGGAATCAGATGAATATAAACAAGGTTTTGAAAATTCCATCATGGAAGTCCATAGGTAGTATAACCTTAGGAGAAAAAATAACGCAAACACTCTCAACAGAAAAAACTCTGAGAATCCTGCTAAAAAATCCTCTGAAACTGATCCTAGGAAAACCACAGATAGTTTTCCTAAGAAGGCTGTTGATAATTATGGCAAAAAGATAGTAGAAAATCCTGCCAAAAAGATAGTTGATAGTGTTTCTAAAACTACTCAAACTGATATTCCAACCACAAGTCAGTGAAAAGGGACTCTATCAAAAGAAATTATTGATCAATCTGATCTTCCTAACTTGATTAAGATTCAAACATCATTCAACATTGAGAATAATTAGAAAACCTGAAAATTCCTATTCCACTAACAGATTTAATGAACAAAAATATGTATAGACCTCAAGTGATGAAAGCTCTAAACATAGGGGAAAACACAAACTCTATAAATCTGAATGATGACCATCCTGAACTCTTATTTGGGCTACAAGTTGAGGGAAAACCACAGGAAGGAGGAGTTCCTCCATTCTATGTTAGCCTAAATATTCATGATAAGATTCTCCATAATGATATGTTAGATTCAGGTGCTTCCCACAATTTAATGCCTAAAGCTGTTATGGAGAAGCTAGGACTTGACATTACCATACCTTATAAATAATTATATTCCTTTGATTCCAACAAAGTAAGATGTCTAGGTCTCATCAAAGACATGTGTGTTACTTTAGCTCAAATCCCACTGAAAGTCTAGTAATGGACATAGTGGTTGCAGATATTCCCCCTAAGTATGGCATGTTGTTGTCACGCTCATGGGGAATGAAATTACAACGTACCCTACAGATGGTTATGATATTTTCCACCATACAAGTTTTTGGTAAGCAAAGAAGATTATATAGGGAAACTTTGATGAAATTCATGGTGAGTAGTTAAGATAAGCCCCACAACTATCCTCTTTACTCTGTCCACTCAGATTTAGACTCTTTCATTCTTTATAATGGTGGAGACATCAACACTTAGGTGATCAAAGCAGAAACTAATATTTCTAAAAGAGATCCAAACCAAACAAAAATAATAGAACTAAACACTCTTGTTGAACCTCTTTGGAGCACTAGCTTTGATGGCTCTTGTAGCAAAGATGGTTCTGGAGCAGGAGTGTGGGTGGTAAACACATGAAACACTCATGATGAAGGTCATTCAAACAAGCTCAATTTTCAATGTATCAATAACATAACCGAGTATGAAGCCCTTATATTAGGATTGTAATTGTTAAAAAAATTGGGTGCCAAGAGAATCTCCATTCAAGAGGATGCTGAGTTAATTATAAAAAAATTAAAGGAGTATTCAACTAAACACATTAGGATGAGAGCATACATAAATGATGTGCTCGATTTTCAAGAGAGTTTTGTTGAACATGACCTTTTAGCAATTCCTAGAAAACAAAATATCGTTGCAAACATTCTAGATTTTTCAACCATCTCCTATAAAATGCCTTACCCTAATCGACAATATACATTGGAAGTAAAACATCGGTCAACTATACTAGATAAAATGAAGTATTGGCAAGTGTTTGGCAATGATAAACAATTTGAAAACTTTTTGCAATCTAAGGATGAATTTGAAGATAATAGTATAGACTTGGTATCTGAATTAGAAAATCAAATAGTTGTAGATTCTAATCTAGAAAGGCAGTTAGAAAAATCAAATGTAAATATACACATAAATAAAGTTGTAAATAAATTAGAATTGCTTGAGATAGATCACAGAAAAAAAAGAGTTTGAAACAATTTAGTTAAAGGATAACATTTTACCTAGAGGTCTAGTTCCACTAGAAGAATGTTTTGATTTCAATAATGTGGCTAAGAATCCTAAGATTGAGCCCATAGGAGCAACAGTAAAAAATTGAAACATAGGCAGTGAAAAATATCCTAAAATCATAAAACTATCCAAATCACTCCCAACTGCCAAAAAACAAAAATACATTGCTTTATTCAAGGAATTCAATGATGTTTTTGCCTGGAGCTATGAAGATCTAAAAACTTATGATACAGAGATTATACAACATAAAATTCCAATTAAAGAGGATCTTACACCATTTAAACAAAAACTTCGAAGAATAAATCCAGTGCCAATGCCTTTAATCGAGAAAGAAATTAAAAGAAAGTATGACTCTAAAATCATAGTCCCTCTTAGGTACTCTAAATGGGTTTCCAACATAGTGCCGACAAGGAAGAAAACTAGTGAAATCAAACTATCCATAGATTTTAGAAACGTTAATAAATTTTCCTTAAAAGACAACTACCCATTACCAAAAATGGATCATATTCTACAAAAGGTAGTTGGATCTTCTAGGATTTCTTTATTAGATGGTTTCTTAGGTTATAATTAGGTTTTAGTTCACCATGATGATCAAGATAAAACAACCTTTACTACTCCATGGGGTACCTTCATGTATGTGAAGATGCCTTTTGGGTTAATGAATGTTGGAGCCAAATTTCAAAGAGTAATGGATATTGTTGTTGCTGATGAAATTGGCAGGTTTATCATGATTTATCTAGATGACATTACTATTTATTCCAAAATTGATGAAGAACATTTATTACATCTGAGAAGAGTATTTGAGAAATATAGAAGGTTTGGGATTTCACTAAATCCCAACGTTGTTTGGCCTTGACGATGGAAAACTTCTCGGTCATATCATCTCTAAGGAAGGTATCAAAATTGATCCCAAAAGGATTGACGCCATTCTGAAAATAAACTGTCGTAGAAATGTTAAGGAACTTCAATCATTTATTGGCAGAATAAAGTTCCTAAGAAGATTCATCCGTAACCTTGAAGAACTTCTCAGAAACATAACAAATATGGTGAAAAAAAACTCAGGAATCAAATGGAACATTGGGGCTAGGAAATCATTTGATCAAGTTAAACAAGCATGTACAAAAGCCCTAATCCTAATCAGTCCAGATTTCACTAAAGATTTTATAATCTTTTCATTTTCTTCTAAACACATTTTTGCAGTTTTCCTTTTATAGAAAAACAATGATGGATTTGAATAGACCATTGCTTTCTTCAGTAATGATTTAAGGGATGTTGCACTCAAATATAATATAATGGAAAAACAAGCCTTTGCATTAATAAAAGCAATCAAAGATTTCAAGGTCTATATCCTCCATTCTCACATAATTTCTTATGTACCAAATGTTGTGGCTAAAGATATTTTAACCCAAAATGGACCAGATGGTAAAAGTGGCTAATGGATTGCAATCATTCTTGAGTATGACATGGAAATCAAGCCCACCAAGCTTATCAAAGGACAAGGGCTAGCCAAATTTATGGCTGAATCTAACTTTAATGCATTGGATATCAACTTTGTAGCTGCATTAGATGATAAAGAGGAGAAGGAAACTCCATAATTAGATGAGGCTTTTATGACCTCACCCCCCCCCCAGGTATCCAAACCTCATTTTTGTTTTATTCA